>OZ005659.1:12990025-13302684 GCA_963930645.1 Salticus scenicus | reverse complement strand
GAAAAGCCCACAATTAAAAAAAATCAAAAGGAAATTATTTTATTTTAAGTAATTGGTAATTAAATGTTGTATGTTCTACAGTATTTGTTTCAGGTATCCATCTATGTACAATAAAGGAATATTAAAAAAAAAAAAAATAAAGATTGAAACATTAATCTTATGGGCATCCCTGACATAAAAGAAAGAAAGAAATGCACTATTATACGCTGAAAAAGGTTGAATAAAGATTTTATAAAAATAATGAATAAAATCTTTCAATTTAGTTTGATTATTTATAAAGTTTGTCATTTATTTCAAATAATTATGTGTGGTTCAACTTCTATCAGTTGATTTAAGGAATATTTAAAATGCTTCTAAAATATACTAAAAATTCATTCTATAATAAAAACTACCCCTTTTTTTTTATTACACTGCTAATGTTAATTCATGTATAGCAAACTGATCAAAATTCTTATTTTTTTTCTCCTGTAACATATCATCGTTTATAGATGTTTGTAATTTATAAATTAAACAAATTGATTTTGCAACTGAAATTTTGTTATCTTATAAATAAAAATATAAAGGCGTTATTTCTTAAGATAAAAATGAAGCATTTGGGCATACGAAAATATCTTTGAGCCAATTCGAGCCGATCACATTCTAATCATGAAAAGAATTGGCTATAGTATAAACGAACTACTAACGAATAAGGAAACTTAGAAAAGAAATAAGGTGTGCGATTTATTAATATTTATTTATTGAATTTTGCATTGTCACTTCTAAAGTGTTTAAAAAGAAACATTTTTACCACGTTCTTATTAACTTCTATTCTTGTTTGTCTGATACAAATCTTGCAATCGCTTTTTAACTTACTTCCCTACTTGCTAGACATTTGAAACTTTCAGAATAGCTCGTAATCCGATGACAACACAATATTTCGACGTCCGATTTTCGAATTTTTGATTAGTTTTCTTTTAATTAATTAAAATATGAAAATAATAACATACTAATAGCTTTAAAAATAGTCATTAAAATATCAGCTATAATTTAATTGTTGCCAAAAAAAAAAAAAAAAAAAAAAAATGCGAGTTCGTTTTCTTTCGACATAAAAATAAATGCATTCAATTAAATGTGAATGTTAAAAAATTGTAAAAAGTTACATTATGCGTCTCATAAAAATTGACGTCATTATCGCTTTAAAATTTTTACACACATTGATAAATTGTTAATGTAGTTCTATAGCTAAGATTGAACAGAAAGTTTAAAAACAGGGTATATATATATATATATATATATATATATATATATACATACTAACGGGGGCCTCATCTTTATGCTGTATTATTTTCAAGAGGTTTAAATACCAAAAAAAAAAAAACTCGAGAATTTATTTCTATCTTAGAAACATTTAAAAAAAATATTTTTTCAGAATGTTGCATAAGGGGCAATCTTTCAACAGAAATATTCGTAAAATGCGAAAAGATGCTTCAAATTTTGATGTCTACGAAATTTCCGACGAACAAAAATTAAATAATGCGCAATACTTGGGTATACAAAGTCATGCTTGCATTTCATGAAAGGTGCAGCCTGGAGGTTAAGGGTTGAGTAAATTTTATGCCGCCTAGAGCAACGAAACAGGCAATTTTATCCGATTTCGGTTCACAACTAGGGTGGTCCGGAGTCAAGCCATTACAATTAGGATCCTCCGTTACCCCTGCTTAAAATATTTTAAGAGCTATTAATTTTATGTAAAATATGCCCCATTACAATCAAGAAATATTTTTCGTGAACTAGCGAACATTATTATACGCCATAGTTACAGAGCCTACATAGCGTTATGATATAGAATTAGTTGAAAATAAATAGATTGAATGGCCGTCCGTACATTTCCAGATTCAAGATTAACAATTTCAGTGAGAGAAGGCAGATTAAAAAGATAATAGTTGAGGTGAGAAATTCAAAATTTATTGAGTTCTAAAATATTGTTCGTTATATCAAGAAGCAAATTAATAATGAAATAACTGCCTTTAGATAATTATATAAGATTTCGGGGTGTGCGTATAATGAGTGAAAGAGAGGGTAATTTATTACAACCTAATGTTACCTGTAAAGAGGGGCGAATGTATGGAGGAAGAGACGGAGAAGCGCGGTTGCCAAAAATAGGTAGCCCGGCGACATTTAACACAAACATAATTCCTTGTTCTTAATGAAAAACAAATGGAAAATTTTGAATTTTGAAAGTCGGTTTACATTAACATATTTCATGGCGGGCTCGATTAAAGCCAAAAGGATTGGTGTCTGCAAGACTGCAAGCCAGGAAATAAAAGTAATTACAGCTACATTGTGCAATTTTGATATTTTAAAGGAAGATTGCATCAGAAATATTGAGAGACATACTACAATTTAAATGACTGATTTATTCTAAAAGCCGAGAACAATTCATATTAGATTAACATAATGTATGAATTTTAAATTTAATTTCCAAAAGATTATTTTATTAAAAACTGGTTACACATTTGAACTGAAATAAAATATTTAATTAATTGAAGATGTATCTTAAAATATGGATTACACAATTAATATATAATTAAAATTGAAATGCAAATTACTTTAATAGTTAAGAAGATACTTCAAAATAATATTAATTTTTCAAATCTATTTGCCTCATGAAAAGTGTAATAATTTAGTTATTCATATTTTAAAGGAAATTATCTAAAAAAATCGGGAGTGACTTCACTCAACTTTCCGAACATTGAGTAATTAACAATTTTTTTTATATAAAGTAAAGAAAGAGAAGTTGTTAAACAAACAAAAGAGAGAAGACCATAATAGAGTGTTTGAGTATTTTTCTCCATATATTACACGATGTTTCATTTAACGCTACTGAACTTTGAGTCCATAAATCATAATGATAAAGAATTTTTCGTTGTGTCCCTGTAAAAACCTATGAATGATAGATTCACCAAAATGCTTATGGTTAGTGCAACAGTGATTTATAATATTCATATAAATTTTCAGCTCAGTTGAATCAGGCGTTTAGATGCTATCGCACTTTTAAAAATTTGGTCCCATAGGCCATAATGATAAAGAATTTTTCTTTGTGCCCCTGTAAAAAAACTGTAAGTGCTAAATTCACCAAAATCTATACATTTCGTTCAATTGTGACCTATAGCATGCGTACAATTTTTTTGCTCAGATTAATAAAGCGTTTAGACGATATCGCACTTTTAAAAATTTGACTTCATAGGCCATAATGATAAAGCATTTTTCCTGGTGTCCCTGTAAAAAAATATCAGTGCTAGATTCACCAAAATCAATAGGGTTCGTACTATGGTGAATTACAGTATACGTACTAACTTTCCGTTTATTCGAACAAAGAGTTTAGACGCTAGCGTGTTCACTCACAGACATACGCACATACATACATACAAACATACATACATTTATCATCGTAAAAATAGTGAAAACGGACTCAGGGGACCTCAAAACGTGTAGAAACATCAAAATCTCAATTTTGAATTTTTGACATGATTACTATACTTTCCTCACTGTAGTGTTCGGAAAGTAAAAATGAATATATTTGTAGAACTCTTCCACATAGCGTGACAACCGTTCAGCAAAACCGTACTCTAAATATTTAGCATCTTACCACCGCAGTGATCAGTGATATCGAGATTGTTGCTGGAAAAACGAAAACCAATTCATGTAGTGGCAACTCATGTACTTAGACCTCGTGTTTGAGGTAACGATACTGGGATGAGTCAATCAAATCTTATTCACGTTTACAGTTTGAGTAAGAATTTTGATCGCATATTTATATTGCGAGGCTTAATTTTCTGAGCAGTATTTTAAACCTTTCAAGCGCGGTGTTGCAGCTATAGCCACACCTAATTTTAACCTTCTGATCGCCTTTGAAAATGGCTAAATTTTAATGTTGTTCTCACTGCACAGATTAATCAATGAAAAAAAAAAGCTTATCTAAACCTGAGATTGAAAATTTAACCTTAAACAGGATTTTAATATTCATGAATACATTTTAAGATTTCAATTTCCAACTGCAAAAACTCATTCAAGAAATTTTTTATTGAATTTTACTTTGATAAATTAGAGGGTGAAAAAACCTTCATTTATTTCTTATCTTCTAAATTCCGATGGATGTTGATTTTAAACGAACAGAATTACTCTGAGACGGAAAGCGTTAACCCTACAAGGCTCAATTTTTTTTTAGTGCGCGACAAAAATATATAGGTTGTAATTAGTGATCAGAAGATAGGGAAAACTTATAAAAATAAAAATAAAACCATATTTTACTGAAAAATCAATTTTTTAGCTCAACGTACTGTATGCGGAACATATATAAAAATATGATTTACTAATACGTTTACTGTTGTAATATTTAAAAAAAAAAAAAAAAAAAAAAAAAAAAAAAACCTTACCTCTGCAAAATATACATTTCATTATAACACACAGCATTTTTTTTAGGAGTGAAAACTGTTCAATAACTATTCTTTTTTATTTTTGAATTCAGACAAAAGGCTAACGTATCACTTTCATTCAAATTTCACACTGAGTGCACTATAACAAAAATACGAACGACACCTTTAGGTAAAGATACGTATTACTACATTGCTAAAAGTCAGTAGCTTCTATCAAGATGTCAAGAGATGTCGCTACAAATAGTTTTATAGCTAAAGGAACGATTAAAGTCAGTGTCCCACATATGAAACTGGGAGCCTTGTAGGGTTAAGCATTACGGTCATAAGTTTTTTCCGCACTGCATATTCTAGGCGCTGCTATGCAGCCTTTGTCATGATCTGAATTCAAAATACGAATCATGTTACCTTTATGTACAGTGATTGTGAAACTGTTTTATAAGTTTATCCAGTAATAAAATGCAGCTACTGCTCTTCGCAAGTTCAAAAACTATAACAATCTGTATAAAGACACTGTCCCTATTAATGTAATGAAGCAGTGAATGCTGATTTAAAAGGAAACAATATAGAAACTGTCATGAACATTTCTGAGGGCACATTTCGTTCCACAATTTAGAATGTTGCGTACAGGATGCAGTGTGTGATTGGAAGAGATCTTCAACGGGGTAGTGAAAATAATGAAAAAAAAAAGTTATGTGCTACTGTGTGTGTAACTGCTTAATAAAACTATATAGCATAATTATGATTTTGAAGTTTTTTTTTTTTTTTCTGTTTCATTAAAATTTCTAGCTGTGAGAACTACAAAAATCATAGAATCGACTTTGCCTACTTTATCATACTACTTTATCAATCTACTTCATCATAGAATCGACAGTCGAAACAATTTTTTTTCGTGGAATCATTTTTACCATGTAATCATTAGTCTTTTTATTAATTCTGGTAGCATTCCAATATCTATCATTAAAAACAAACACACACAAAGTATTAAAAAAATTGTTTATTTACCGCAAATAACAATAATAATAATAATAATAATAATAATAGGAATAATCTTAAACATAAAAATTTTATTCATTTTTTTTGTTTTTCCATGTAAATTTCTTATGAAAACTCATAGTATACAAAATCTATATTTGTTAATAAAAAAAAATAATAATCTTATAGATGCAGCCATACAACTAAGATTTTTTAATAGGATGAATTGAAGTTAAATGTGATGGTGATCACTTATACAATTTATAATTTATATAAACTAAGAAATACTCATGAGTTTTCATAAGAAATTTACATGGAAAAACAAAAAAAATGAATAAAATTTTTATGTTTAAGATTATTCCTATTATTATTATTATTATTATTATTATTGTTATTTGCGGTAAATAAACAATTTTTTTAATACTTTGTGTGTGTTTGTTTTTAATGATAGATATTGGAATGCTACCAGAATTAATAAAAAGACTAATGATTACATGGTAAAAATGATTCCACGAAAAAAAATTGTTTCGACTGTCGATTCTATGATGAAGTAGATTGATAAAGTAGTATGATAAAGTAGGCAAAGTCGATTCTATGATTTTTGTAGTTCTCACAGCTAGAAATTTTAATGAAACAGAAAAAAAAAAAAAAAACTTCAAAATCATAATTATGCTATATAGTTTTATTAAGCAGTTACACACACAGTAGCACATAACTTTTTTTTTTCATTATTTTCACTACCCCGTTGAAGATCTCTTCCAATCACACACTGCATCCTGTACGCAACATTCTAAATTGTGGAACGAAATGTGCCCTCAGAAATGTTCATGACAGTTTCTATATTGTTTCCTTTTAAATCAGCATTCACTGCTTCATTACATTAATAGGGACAGTGTCTTTATACAGATTGTTATAGTTTTTGAACTTGCGAAGAGCAGTAGCTGCATTTTATTACTGGATAAACTTATAAAACAGTTTCACAATCACTGTACATAAAGGTAACATGATTCGTATTTTGAATTCAGATCATGACAAAGGCTGCATAGCAGCGCCTAGAATATGCAGTGCGGAAAAAACTTATGACCGTAATGCTTAACCCTACAAGGCTCCCAGTTTCATATGTGGGACACTGACTTTAATCGTTCCTTTAGCTATAAAACTATTTGTAGCGACATCTCTTGACATCTTGATAGAAGCTACTGACTTTTAGCAATGTAGTAATACGTATCTTTACCTAAAGGTGTCGTTCGTATTTTTGTTATAGTGCACTCAGTGTGAAATTTGAATGAAAGTGATACGTTAGCCTTTTGTCTGAATTCAAAAATAAAAAAGAATAGTTATTGAACAGTTTTCACTCCTAAAAAAAATGCTGTGTGTTATAATGAAATGTATATTTTGCAGAGGTAAGGTTTTTTTTTTTTTTTTTTTTTTTTTTTTTTTTAAATATTACAACAGTAAACGTATTAGTAAATCATATTTTTATATATGTTCCGCATACAGTACGTTGAGCTAAAAAATTGATTTTTCAGTAAAATATGGTTTTATTTTTATTTTTATAAGTTTTCCCTATCTTCTGATCACTAATTACAACCTATATATTTTTGTCGCGCACTAAAAAAAAATTGAGCCTTGTAGGGTTAACGCTTTCCGTCTCAGAGTAATTCTGTTCGTTTAAAATCAACATCCATCGGAATTTAGAAGATAAGAAATAAATGAAGGTTTTTTCACCCTCTAATTTATCAAAGTAAAATTCAATAAAAAATTTCTTGAATGAGTTTTTGCAGTTGGAAATTGAAATCTTAAAATGTATTCATGAATATTAAAATCCTGTTTAAGGTTAAATTTTCAATCTCAGGTTTAGATAAGCTTTTTTTTTTCATTGATTAATCTGTGCAGTGAGAACAACATTAAAATTTAGCCATTTTCAAAGGCGATCAGAAGGTTAAAATTAGGTGTGGCTATAGCTGCAACACCGCGCTTGAAAGGTTTAAAATACTGCTCAGAAAATTAAGCCTCGCAATATAAATATGCGATCAAAATTCTTACTCAAACTGTAAACGTGAATAAGATTTGATTGACTCATCCCAGTATCGTTACCTCAAACACGAGGTCTAAGTACATGAGTTGCCACTACATGAATTGGTTTTCGTTTTTCCAGCAACAATCTCGATATCACTGATCACTGCGGTGGTAAGATGCTAAATATTTAGAGTACGGTTTTGCTGAACGGTTGTCACGCTATGTGGAAGAGTTCTACAAATATATTCATTTTTACTTTCCGAACACTACAGTGAGGAAAGTATAGTAATCATGTCAAAAATTCAAAATTGAGATTTTGATGTTTCTACACGTTTTGAGGTCCCCTGAGTCCGTTTTCACTATTTTTACGATGATAAATGTATGTATGTTTGTATGTATGTATGTGCGTATGTCTGTGAGTGAACACGCTAGCGTCTAAACTCTTTGTTCGAATAAACGGAAAGTTAGTACGTATACTGTAATTCACCATAGTACGAACCCTATTGATTTTGGTGAATCTAGCACTGATATTTTTTTACAGGGACACCAGGAAAAATGCTTTATCATTATGGCCTATGAAGTCAAATTTTTAAAAGTGCGATATCGTCTAAACGCTTTATTAATCTGAGCAAAAAAATTGTACGCATGCTATAGGTCACAATTGAACGAAATGTATAGATTTTGGTGAATTTAGCACTTACAGTTTTTTTACAGGGGCACAAAGAAAAATTCTTTATCATTATGGCCTATGGGACCAAATTTTTAAAAGTGCGATAGCATCTAAACGCCTGATTCAACTGAGCTGAAAATTTATATGAATATTATAAATCACTGTTGCACTAACCATAAGCATTTTGGTGAATCTATCATTCATAGGTTTTTACAGGGACACAACGAAAAATTCTTTATCATTATGATTTATGGACTCAAAGTTCAGTAGCGTTAAATGAAACATCGTGTAATATATGGAGAAAAATACTCAAACACTCTATTATGGTCTTCTCTCTTTTGTTTGTTTAACAACTTCTCTTTCTTTACTTTATATAAAAAAAATTGTTAATTACTCAATGTTCGGAAAGTTGAGTGAAGTCACTCCCGATTTTTTTAGATAATTTCCTTTAAAATATGAATAACTAAATTATTACACTTTTCATGAGGCAAATAGATTTGAAAAATTAATATTATTTTGAAGTATCTTCTTAACTATTAAAGTAATTTGCATTTCAATTTTAATTATATATTAATTGTGTAATCCATATTTTAAGATACATCTTCAATTAATTAAATATTTTATTTCAGTTCAAATGTGTAACCAGTTTTTAATAAAATAATCTTTTGGAAATTAAATTTAAAATTCATACATTATGTTAATCTAATATGAATTGTTCTCGGCTTTTAGAATAAATCAGTCATTTAAATTGTAGTATGTCTCTCAATATTTCTGATGCAATCTTCCTTTAAAATATCAAAATTGCACAATGTAGCTGTAATTACTTTTATTTCCTGGCTTGCAGTCTTGCAGACACCAATCCTTTTGGCTTTAATCGAGCCCGCCATGAAATATGTTAATGTAAACCGACTTTCAAAATTCAAAATTTTCCATTTGTTTTTCATTAAGAACAAGGAATTATGTTTGTGTTAAATGTCGCCGGGCTACCTATTTTTGGCAACCGCGCTTCTCCGTCTCTTCCTCCATACATTCGCCCCTCTTTACAGGTAACATTAGGTTGTAATAAATTACCCTCTCTTTCACTCATTATACGCACACCCCGAAATCTTATATAATTATCTAAAGGCAGTTATTTCATTATTAATTTGCTTCTTGATATAACGAACAATATTTTAGAACTCAATAAATTTTGAATTTCTCACCTCAACTATTATCTTTTTAATCTGCCTTCTCTCACTGAAATTGTTAATCTTGAATCTGGAAATGTACGGACGGCCATTCAATCTATTTATTTTCAACTAATTCTATATCATAACGCTATGTAGGCTCTGTAACTATGGCGTATAATAATGTTCGCTAGTTCACGAAAAATATTTCTTGATTGTAATGGGGCATATTTTACATAAAATTAATAGCTCTTAAAATATTTTAAGCAGGGGTAACGGAGGATCCTAATTGTAATGGCTTGACTCCGGACCACCCTAGTTGTGAACCGAAATCGGATAAAATTGCCTGTTTCGTTGCTCTAGGCGGCATAAAATTTACTCAACCCTTAACCTCCAGGCTGCACCTTTCATGAAATGCAAGCATGACTTTGTATACCCAAGTATTGCGCATTATTTAATTTTTGTTCGTCGGAAATTTCGTAGACATCAAAATTTGAAGCATCTTTTCGCATTTTACGAATATTTCTGTTGAAAGATTGCCCCTTATGCAACATTCTGAAAAAATATTTTTTTTAAATGTTTCTAAGATAGAAATAAATTCTCGAGTTTTTTTTTTTTTGGTATTTAAACCTCTTGAAAATAATACAGCATAAAGATGAGGCCCCCGTTAGTATGTATATATATATATATATATATATATATATATATATACCCTGTTTTTAAACTTTCTGTTCAATCTTAGCTATAGAACTACATTAACAATTTATCAATGTGTGTAAAAATTTTAAAGCGATAATGACGTCAATTTTTATGAGACGCATAATGTAACTTTTTACAATTTTTTAACATTCACATTTAATTGAATGCATTTATTTTTATGTCGAAAGAAAACGAACTCGCATTTTTTTTTTTTTTTTTTTTTTTTTTTTTTTTGGCAACAATTAAATTATAGCTGATATTTTAATGACTATTTTTAAAGCTATTAGTATGTTATTATTTTCATATTTTAATTAATTAAAAGAAAACTAATCAAAAATTCGAAAATCGGACGTCGAAATATTGTGTTGTCATCGGATTACGAGCTATTCTGAAAGTTTCAAATGTCTAGCAAGTAGGGAAGTAAGTTAAAAAGCGATTGCAAGATTTGTATCAGACAAACAAGAATAGAAGTTAATAAGAACGTGGTAAAAATGTTTCTTTTTAAACACTTTAGAAGTGACAATGCAAAATTCAATAAATAAATATTAATAAATCGCACACCTTATTTCTTTTCTAAGTTTCCTTATTCGTTAGTAGTTCGTTTATACTATAGCCAATTCTTTTCATGATTAGAATGTGATCGGCTCGAATTGGCTCAAAGATATTTTCGTATGCCCAAATGCTTCATTTTTATCTTAAGAAATAACGCCTTTATATTTTTATTTATAAGATAACAAAATTTCAGTTGCAAAATCAATTTGTTTAATTTATAAATTACAAACATCTATAAACGATGATATGTTACAGGAGAAAAAAAATAAGAATTTTGATCAGTTTGCTATACATGAATTAACATTAGCAGTGTAATAAAAAAAAAGGGGTAGTTTTTATTATAGAATGAATTTTTAGTATATTTTAGAAGCATTTTAAATATTCCTTAAATCAACTGATAGAAGTTGAACCACACATAATTATTTGAAATAAATGACAAACTTTATAAATAATCAAACTAAATTGAAAGATTTTATTCATTATTTTTATAAAATCTTTATTCAACCTTTTTCAGCGTATAATAGTGCATTTCTTTCTTTCTTTTATGTCAGGGATGCCCATAAGATTAATGTTTCAATCTTTATTTTTTTTTTTTTTAATATTCCTTTATTGTACATAGATGGATACCTGAAACAAATACTGTAGAACATACAACATTTAATTACCAATTACTTAAAATAAAATAATTTCCTTTTGATTTTTTTTAATTGTGGGCTTTTCATAACAGTTCAGCTAATACAAACTTATTTGCAATAACATTTTTGCGATATTTTATATACTCTTTTAATACATATACTATTTTTTTCTTCTTAATATTTAGCATTAAAATAAATTTTACTCTCATAAAAACTATTTTTGTAAAGTTTTCAAATGATGTCTAATATTTTAAAAACAATTTTCAATTATTTAATTTTTAGATATTTTCCTATTCTTTTACATACATCAAAATATATGTAAGTTTACCGTATTGTATTATAATTTAATAAATGTACTTCGAAACAATATCCCCAAATGACTAGTAAGTCTTGAATCCAGTAATGAACTTCCACCTTTGTCTAACCACTTAGAAGATTAATGGAATGATTACAGACCTGTTCTCTTCTGAGAGAGTCATTTCTGTAGAACAGCTCAAGGATAAAATGAGCCTCGGAAGATAACTTGACATAACGTCTGTTATTTGATAAGACTTAATTATTTCTTGGATTGTCGCAATGAAGAAGGGGCGTTTTTGATAGACTTAACATAAGAAAATATTTTAAATTTAAAAGAAAGGTCGTTGTACTGTTTTCTTCATATAATTAAAGATTTCATAAGTAAATTGCATTGTCTTTGGCCTGAATATGGTTATAAAATAAATTCAGTTATAAAATAAATTAAGGTATTTTTTACGCTGTGACTTAAGAGTATATGATAGTATATGTTTTATATAAATAATAGTACAAATACTTAAGACTAAATAATTGCTTGTACATATTTTCTTTAGGGAATGTCGTCTGTCTTTCTGTATTCGATATATATAGATCTAATATTTTATTTCACAATAAATGATTTTATGACCAAGAAAACAAAATCATGCGGTTACTATTGATTATAAACACTTTCCACCAGTGGCGAAGCGTCCATGGAAATGATGGAAGCAGCGCTTAACCTATTTAAGATTTTTGAAAAGTATTCAAGTAGCGTCGCCTCGTCTATAGAATGAATTGGTTCTTCCTCTGCTTTTGGAAGCGCGTCGCTTCGGTGCTTCCATAGTTTTCTGAACCACGCTTTGCCCCTGCTTTCCAAATAAAATTAACATATACACCATTAATTCTTCGTTATACTTTGCTTTCGTGATACATGCTTAAAATACATTTTTTTAATAGGAAAGAAGGAAACTCACAAAAATAATTTTCTATGTCGTCTTATATTTTAAAGAAAAGCATCTAATAGGTTGCTTTTGTATAGAGCTGTATAAAATCTATAAACAGTAAGACTACAGAAACATATTTTGTTTTTATCTATGAAATAAAAAGTCTTTAAAAAGTACCTTTAAAGCTTTGTTTCTAAATAGGAAACCTTAAAAAGTTTGCTTTTCTACATCATTGTCTACCTTTCAAACTTTTCCTACGACTATATAATGCTTTTAAAAATTCTTACAAGATTTTTTAAATGCATTTAAAAAAAGGCAGGAGTTTTTATCCATATTTATTTACAATCAGCGAACACTCTATTACCATTGGGCATTAACTGAATCAAACTAAAAAAAGTGAGTAAAACCCCTTATAGTTTGGCTTTTATTTTGTAAGAACTAAAATTCTGTTTATTCCATCTTTCATAACTTTTTAATTTACCTGATATTTATTTAAGGTTTTTATACAAGTTGTTCAATACTTTTGGCTATTAAATTATGTAAATGAACATTTTTTAAAAACTAGTGCAGGAGTAGTGTTAGAAATTATTTAGTGAGAATGCTCATACTGATATTTCATAAGATATTGGACATTTTTGCATTCTCATTGCAGTATGCTGTGTTTAATATAGTATGCCAAATTTTCTAAGAGTATCTTTGCACTGGTCTTAACACCATACGTGTCATAATTTAAAAAGTGGATTTTGCTTTTCAATTTGTTTAAAAAATTGTTATATCTGCATGAATATATGCGTTAGTCTCACAAAAATTTTTATAGATAATGAGGCAAATCTTCATAATCACATGCTACAGCCAAACGCATTTAATGCATCACGTTTTACAAGGTGATCCAAAACATTTTTCTTTCTGTTTAATTTTTTACTCGTCCTCTTTTCCTCTTCAGAACAAAACTTTTGCTGAAATATATGAGGTATAACATGTTCTTTACACTACCAAAGTTTCAAGATGATTCCTGAAAAACTTTTCTGGATATTTTACAAAAAATCGAAATCCGGAAGTTTCCAAATACTTATTGGACCACATGGACCCCAATGCAAACGAATTAATTTTTCTGACAATGCACAAAAATCATTAATGCTATTCATACCTCTTTCATTACGGTATAATTATAGGGAAATGGAATATTATATATATATATACATAAAAGCATTCTCTCATAAGTATATATATATATATAAATAAATAAATATATATATAAATATATATATATATATATATATATATATATATATATATATATTATATATATACACAAACTTTGTTTGGATTTATTCAATAAATCTTTAGACAAATTTATGCATTTATGTAATTTTAACAAATATTCAGGCTGCTAAAAGTTATTATCGTTTTCAATGTTTTAATATCGTATGATATATCAATATCATGTATTCTGATTTGCACAATCCTTACTAAAATAAAAATAAAAAATTAAATATTATAACATCTTAATTTATAAGTAGATATTACATCGGCTTATATGTATTCGTTGTCTCAGGTGTACTTGTATCAGTTTTGATTGTTAAAAAATTATTCGTATTTTTGTCAAAAATATTTATTCTTCATTAAGCGTAAAATGCCAAACCGCAAAAATGTTTTTTAGCTAAAACAAATACTAGATGTAAATGAAAATGATATATGGTGTACTTTTATATGTTTTGATTGTTAAAATATTCTTAATATTTTTGTCGAGAATTTTTTAATTTTCATTAGGTGTAAAATGTTAAAACCAAAAAAAGTTTTTTTTTTTTTTTTTTTTTTAATCGAAAAAATACTAAAAGCAAATGAAATTGATATACGGTACACTTGCATATGTTTTTATTGTTAAAATATTCTTAGTATTTTTATCGAAAACATTTATTTCTGATTAGACGTAAAATGCCAAACCACAAAAAATAATTTTTTAGCGAAACAAATACTGAAAGTAAAAGAAAATGACATATGTGTACATGTATATGTTTTGATTGTTAAAAATATTCTTAGTATTTTTGTCGAAAATTTTTATTTTTCATTAGGCGTAAAATGCCAAACCGAAAAAAAAAAAAAAAAAAAGATTTTCAGCTAAAAAGATACTAAGAGTAAATGAAAATATTATAAGGTGTACTTGTATAAGTTTTTATTGTTAAAATCCACGCATCTACCACATAAATTATAAATTTATTGTCTCAACTGAGATTTAATTTTGGATTATTTGACTCCTTTTAAATCTAATTTTGTTCTTTAGAAGAATATAGACATGAATTTTTTCCTCAAGTATATTTTAAGAATAAAGTTATTTGTTTTAGAAAAACATTAAAGGAAGTTCTTTTCTAATACTATTATACAAATTTTAATTACGTGTTTCTAATATTATTAATATTTTTTTAAATTAGTTTCATTCTAAATTTTAAATTAGTTGTCTTATAGATACGTTAATCTATCAAAACCAAGCTTCTAGAAGTCTTTTTCTTTCTTTCTTTTTTTTTTTTCTTTTTTTTTTTTTTTCTTTTTTTTTTTTTTTTTTTTAAGATCGCAGAGAGGTCGGACCAGTTTTAAAACATTATTTATGACAGTGGCAAAAACTCTATTCATTTTTAGCATTCTACTTAAAAAACTTCAGCAGTTATTCGAAATTTACGATTTTCTTATCAGGAGAGAATAGGGCAACATTTCACTTAAACAAGCATGAAAAGAAATATTTTTGTCGTAAAGATATAAGAAAGGCTTTTAAATATCAGTTCTGATTCCAGAATGAACAACATTAACTATAAACATGCTACTTTGAAAATCTTACAAGTTACTGGAAATTTATGAATTTCTTAACATGGCAAAATAGAGCAAAATTTTGCATAAATGTCCCTTTTGAGGGATGTTTTCATCATAAAGATGTGAGACTGCTTTTAAAATATCATTTAAGATACTCGTAAGAACGCTCATGATTTGCAACATTCTAATTTAAAAACTTTATAAGTTATTCGAAATTTAAAATTTTCTTAACATGGGGGAATAGGGCAAAATTTCACTTGAATAATTAAAATGTGCTCAAACAAATATGTGATGCAAAACTGCGCAAAATCCACCTGTGCCAACTGGTTGAATTCGACGGTTGCCTCTCCTTGATATAAAGTGATGGCCATTTGCCGTTTTAATTTCAAACGATATTTACACATTTTGATCTCATTAATTAATTATTTTTCTGTCCAAAATATAGTGAGCATCTATGTATCAGAGCTTTAAATATACACAAATATTTCTTTCATTTTCATTCTAAGAATTTTTATTTCAATCTTTGAAAACTATGGTCATCTGTCCTAGACTTACCCTAATGTAAATATTTAAATTTAAAAGCATTTTTAAATATCTTCTGAAATAAGTTGCAGTGTTCAAACGGAAAGATTTTACGATAATAATAATAATAATAATAATAATAATAATAATAGCACTGTAAAATTACTTCTTCTAAAACCAGCGCGCCAACAGAAAATAGTAAAAGTTCACTGTAGTATTCACTTCAATAAAGTTCACTTTTCATGTCACATATGGATGTATTTTGTCATGTATATGTATTTTGTCTCATTAATTCTACTCTTTTATTTGTGCAGCAAAATCTATTTTAAAATGCTTTGAAATAAAAGTAATATTTATTTGCTTTTCTTTAAACATAAAATTAGAAGAAGAAAAAAATAATAAATATTAACAAAGAATATGCGGGCAAGAATTCAATCTTGTTTACTTTTATTGTGTACTTTTTACGATTTATTTTTTGATGTACGTTAGAAAACGAAAAAATATACTGACGTTCCTAAATTCAAGCTATGCTTCTGTTTCTTTTATTCGTCTGATGAAGAGCTCCTTTTTATTTTTTTATTTTTCTTTCACCTGAAACATTCGACGTGTATGTTATCCAATTAACTGTACTTCTATGCAAATATTTTATTCATCTTATACATTTAAAAAGAAATATATATATATATATATTATAATACAAAAAGTAAATTCTGAAATATTTAGCATTTATGCAACAAGTAAGGTTTTTTATTTGATTTGTGTACTTTTTATTATGTTTTACTTCTTTGTATTTTTAAACCCATTGAAATAAAATACTTTACCTGAAACATGATTAAATACATATATTATTACTAGACGTGGTAAATTTCAACTAGGATTTCTTTTGATCCTGGTATAATGGTTTCTACGTGTATAATCATAGAAGCTAATAAAATTTTAAAAAATCCTTCGATGATATTTTTTCCATTTCGGTTATTTCAATCGCATTATAATTATAATTAATTTCTATAATTAATGGGATTAGAGGTCGCCTTTAATAAAACATTAATGAAGTGTTAATTTTTTAAAAAGACATGAAATTTTACACTTTATTAAAGAAAAAAAGTAATTTAAATATAAAATAAATTACGAAATTGCTTGTATTGTTTAAAATGTAAAAATGATCTTTAAGCTATTTTTTGTATTTTAATTTAAAATCTTACAAAAAATAAATTGGTACCTGAGAAAGTATAATAATTACATATAAATATTAAATATCCGATTAATAGAACTTATAAGGGTTTTATAGTACAAGATTTTATTTACTTATTTATTTTTTTTTTTTTTTTTTAGAAATGCAATAATTTTTATCATATTTGAGGATGTTGTAGGGAAATAATTTGCAAAAATTAACCAACGTTTTACAATTATAAAAATTTAATTATTATGATTTTTAATAAAAATTATGTAATATAATCATTTTAATTTAACCGAAGGTTTTTTGCGAGCTAAAATTATATTAGCAATAGAAAATCTTCATTAAGATTTCTGGACACAGCGTATTTCTTTTCAAAATAAGAAATGTCTTTAAAAGTAATATAAAGACTAAAAAAAAAAAAAAAAAAGGAATTAACATTAAATTATTTTTATACACAGAGAATTCAAGGTACTTAATGCAGCCCTCTGTCTTTTATCCTTCATTATTTTTAAAAGTAATCCAGACTCCGGTGTCTCTTCAAATATGTTGCTTTCTAATATACAAACATGCATCCTATCCAAATAAAATTCAAGTATAGAACACTTTATTCCAAACAAAATTATTATTGCTTTTAAATATATGAGTAATTACCTAACCCCAAGTTATTTTTTTCTAAATTTTATTTCCAATTCAAAAGATAAAATAGCTTTTGCGCGCAATTTTTTCCCCATAAAACATTGTTATTAACTATTTAGGTAAGCGTTTTCTCTTTTTATTTTATGAACAAGCTATTTTAAACTGCTTATACCTTAAATCAGTAAGATTTTTTAGTAATTTTTAACATTTTAAAAGTTTGGAGTTTAAAATAATTAAGAGAACAGTTTTTATAATTTAATATTTTTCCATGTAGTGCTCTTAGAACTCTCTCATAACTTCTCTATTTAACTACAGATTTCAGTGTGTGATATTAGTTATGGATACTGCTCTGCTCAGGTTAATTAATCCTTGAGTACAAACATTAAAATATAGTTATAGTTGCATAGTGAAAAAGGCAAAATTTAATATAACATTTTTTACATTATGTAACATTTATTATAATTATATATATATATTTTTAATCAATTTAATCTTTTTCATTAAAATCATAACATTTCGATAATTAATGAAGAAAATATTTGCTGTTAGATTGTGATGTTCGTTATGAATTGGAGACATCTAGATTTAAGCAGAGTCATTGTGGTCTACAGCAGTGAGGTGTGACGTACAAGTCTGTTTAATGTATATATAAATGATCTTCCTGAAAAAATATAATGCATTTAGGGCATAGAATGTGCTATTCATGCTAATGATCTTGTAATATGAACGTCAGCTCCCAGAGAAAGTAAGAACATAATAACAAATAGAATCAATAAAGCACTAAAAGCTTTATATGAATGGTCTACAGCCAATCAAATGGAAGTCAACTTGGAAAAGTTCATGTACCAGACTTTTACCTTAAGTCAGAAATCAACAGAGGTGGATTTAAAATACAATAGTAATAATATAAACGAGACAGATGAAACTATTTGTTTAGGAGTTAAGTTTGATAAAAAAAAAAAAAACTCTCTTGAAACATATTGATGGAATGATTGAAGGAGCTGAAAAAAAATTACCGATAGTTAAAAGACTAGCTGGAGTAAAATGGGGCATGTGGCAGAGATACTTTAAATGAAACATACAATTTATACTCTTTTGTTATTTTTCTTCTTTTTCTTCTTATCCATTTTATTTTTTAACACAAAAATACCTTTAACCATTTTTGTGCAAAGTAGTTCAGAATTTTTATTTTGGGTTTCACTGATCTCTTTTAGGAGCTGTCTGGTATTCTCAATAGTGGGGAAATTGTTGGAAAATAAATGATCATATGTATTTTTTTTTTTTTTTTAATTTATATATTTAAGCAGATATTTCGAAAAATTACACGTATTACATTAATTTGCGAATTTATTTGCTAAGTTGACTCCCGTGTTATAAGGTTGTCCGACATCTGGGCTACCTTTAGAATTTGCATATGATCGCCATTTGCACGATATTAAACTGTTAATCTGATACATTTATCAGAAATGAAGTTAATGTGGTTAAAGAGAAAGAAAAATGCTTTCAGAAAAAGTATTATAACTTAAAGTTTCAAGAATTAAAACACATGTAGATTATGGTATCTTCTTACTTGTAAATTAGAACGTTTACTCCCCTAAAGTGAATTCCCTGCATATAGTAGTGATCAATCAATATATTCCGTCATACACCCTGGAGAAACATGATTTAGAATGCAGTAGCGCCATTTTGTGATTGATATTAAATTAAACCTATTTTAGGGAGTTACCTTAGAAACACTGATCACCTTTGTTTCACCTACCTTAGTAATCATAATAAAGGACAGCTTTATCAGTGTATAAAAGAGATGCGTGTGCGAGACGTTTCATAAACATGACCATGGCTAGCGCAAGGAGAGAAAAACTAGCCCCCCCCCCCCCCCGGGAGTAGTGAAAGAAATGGAAACACAAAATCACAAGGGAGATTTAGTGCACGGAAATTTAGTTAATTTTTAGTTCTCCATGGAGTATGGACAGATGTTGTGACTGGATTGTTTACCTGTTAATTGATATGGCAGATTAATATGAGATCCTGACGATGTTTGCCTTTGACAAATCATGAATAACCCCTTGAGATGATCTATACGATATTTTGATAATCTCCTAAGATGATTGCCAGTTAATCTATGGATAATTATAATAGTCGGCCGTGATATTTTTAAGATTCTTTGCTATCTGGGATAGTTTTATATATGTAACCTTTCAAATCTTATGCATCATTTGTAGTTTCCCTATATATATATATTACTTCTAATAAATTGAAATGAATAGGCGAAATGAATTAAAATGAGTGGGTTTGATAAACGATAAAATCAAAATTGTCAAACGTTAAGTTAAAAATTTATACCGTTCAAATTAGCAAAACAAAACACTTATTAAAAATATTTCATGTGTATAGAAAATTTTTTTACAAACGTTTTGATTTACTAATTTATTTGATTTTATTAAATTTTTTACTTAATGTTTAACAATTTTTAATTTTGTTTTTATTGTTAATCCCGCTTACTCGTTTCAATTCATTTAAAAAAAAATAGTTTTGAATAGTTTTTATTGCTGACTTTGGCGCCTACTTTGTAGAATTGTATTTGTTCTTTATTTAAAGTACACAGACACACGCATATACACGTTTGCTAACATTCTAATTAATATTCCATAGCATTGTTAGTACCTCCATTTTTAAATCTGAGCCACAGAATTTACATAAATGTTGTTATCAATCAAATTTTAAGACTCAAAAGATTATGTAATTTGAAATTCAATTTTTATGAACAAGTATATAATTTTCAAGCTTTATTATATTATAAAAATTTGTATCCTTTAAGTTTCATTTCTCATTATACTAGTAATTTGAATTTTTAGTGTCAGCACCGCAGCTTCTGGTTTTATTTTAAGTGGGGATCCATTCAGGTGTCCAGTTTGATGCTCACTGTTTAAAGCCTTTTTTGGACGATCGTTTGCTGATGTTTGGAGTTATTTTGTTTCGCCAGACCTGGAAAGTTTTTTGGATATGGATATTGAGAGAGAATTTGAATGTTTAAAAGGTTTTTAAGCTAGGATGGATTTTGTAGTTGTTGTTTCTTGCAGGTGGTGAGTTTTCTTCTTTTTCTGGCAGGTTCGGGTGGAGGTACGTTTGGCTAGCATTTTCATATAAAAATCTATATAAATAAGCTTTATTACATACAGCTTTTTGGTTTCAGTTGGCTGTAACATATGTTTTTCAAATTTCAATTTTCAATTTTCAAGAAATAGAAATAACTTTTTACAATTTTATGATTTTCAAATTTCAATATTTAATTTTCAGGAAATAGAAATACTGTTTTACAATTTTAAGTTTTTCATTACTATTCAGTTTGAAATATATTTGGAGTATGCTAGCCTGTACATCTTTTGAAACCTGCTAGTACTACATAGTTATTAATAGCTGTGTTCCCACCTGCTGAGGAGATTGACACAGCATAATTTAATTTTCTGGCTTAAATAGAGTTTAACTTTAACTAATTTTCTTGTTTATTAACATTGTTTAATAAGTTTTCTTGTTGTTTGTTACATTTCACTTTCATGTCATCACTTATCATTATTGAAATATATTATTGTTTTTGTATACAATTTTGTGCTGCTTTGAGCGCCTTTTTTATACAAATTGATTTTTGTCATTTATATTAAATTAAATTTATATATATATTTTCGTGTGAAAGCATATTTCATTTTATGCTGAAAAAAAAAAAATCTTACAATTTTTTTTTCGGCAACGATTAAAAGTTTAAATGTCCAATTGTTAAGCTATTACTAGTTATTATTTTCATATTTTATTAATTAATTTAAAAAAATCTAATAAAAATTTCGTTACAAATAATGTACCAAATAAAAGGGGCGATTTTTCTAGATCCGTCGAATTAAACAGTTTATGGATCAGACAATTAGATTTTTTTTTAATTAACTAAAGTATGAAAATTTGGTGACAACTTGCGTCCACACACATACAAACAGAATACAAGGAAACCTCTAAGCCGTTTATATATATATATATACTTATATAGACGCCAAGCGCGATTCATCCGTACCAAAAACAAAAACATACTACTTAAGCAAAACAAAAAAGAAAAAAAATCTAAAATTCATGTATATTAAAACTAGTATGCTGTGGCCACCACAAGACTTTCTTCTATATTTTCCTATACAAATTCACACAGTAACAATATTTAAAAAAAAAAAAAAAAAGATTTTTTTTTTCAGTTTTTTTTCGTAAAAAAAAAAAAAAAAAAAAATCGATAAATTTGTTTTAAATTATCACGTATTTATAGTTCAACCATTCGTTTTAAAGATATTGACGAGACCTTTCGAAAGATACCCATCTTGAAAATTTACCCCCCCCTCCCCCGGGGGGTACTTTCCCCTGGGGGAGGGAAGCGATGACCGAGATTTTTTTCCTAATTAACTACTACTATTATCAATAATTCATATTAATTTCACAATCACAGGTTAAGAATAACTCCCATTATGTACATTTATACAAAATTTTGTCCTATATACTGCCATGTTAAAAATTTAGAAAAAATACGATTACAGCACCACCTGTTGAGTGATGGATCCCCAAATCTAATCAGCCCCAGTTTATGTCAGGGGCCAACTAAATACCAAGTCTGGTTAAATTTCGTTTAAAAAAAAAAAAAAAAAAAAAAAAAAAAAAAATACGATTTTTTTTCTAAGTTACTTTTTGTTAAAAGTAAAAAAAAATCGATAACTTTGTTTTAAATTATCACAGATTTATAGTTCAACCATTCGTTTTAAAGGTATTGACGAGACCTTTCGAAAGATACCCATCTTGAAAATTTACTCCCCTCGAGGGGGGACTTCCCCCCCAGGGGGGTTCACGAGGCTCCTACGCATACAAAATTTTTTCCCCAGTTGACTACCTCTGTTATAAATAATTCTTGTAAATTTCATAATGATTACTAAAAAATAATTATCTTTATGCACATTTATACAAAATTTTGTCCTATATCACCATGTTAAAAATTTAGAAAAAGCGGGATGGCAACGCAACCTGTAAGACAATTTTTACCAAAAGTTGATAGGCACTAATTTATGTCAAGGTGCAGCTACATACTAATTTGTATGAAATTCTGTGCAGTAGTTCCTGAGATACAGTTGCCACAAAATTTTGTCACACACACACACAGACAGACTGACAGACAGACAGACAGACAGACATTTTCTAAAAAGGGTCAAATCGTGGTCTACAGCTCTCAAAACGTGTAAATCCATCAAAAACCCGAGGTCGAAAATTTTTACGAATCCAATACTTTCTCTATATTACATATAGAAGAAAGTAAAAAGTTATTGTTGTTTTTTTACTTTCTTCTATATGTAATATAGAGAAAGTATTGGATTCGCGAAAATTTTCGAAGTCCACTTTTTGATGGATTTACATGTTTTGGGATATGGAGAACACGAATTAATAGTTTTTAGAAAATGTCTGTCTGTCTGTCTGTCTGTCTGTCTGTCTGTCTGTCTGTCTGTCTGTCTGTCTGTATCATTTTTTTGTGGACGCTGTATCTCACGAACCAATGAATGAAATTTAACCAAACTTGGTATTTAGTTGCACCCTGACATAAACTGGTGCTGATTAGATTTTGGGATCACTCGCTCAATAGGTGGCGTTGTGATCGCATTTTATGCAAATTTTTAACATGGCAGCATAGGACAATATTCCGTATAAATGGGCATAAAGAGAGTTATTTTACACTTGTGATTGTAAAATTAATAGGAATTATTGATAATAGTAGTAGTTAGCTAGGAAAAAAATTTTGTGCATGGGGGGGCATCGGTTCCCCCCCTGGGGGGGAAAATCCCCCCCCCGGGGAAGTAAATTTTCAAGATGGGTATCTTTCGAAAGGTCTCGTTGATAATAGTAATAGTTAACTTGGAAAAAATTTTTGCGCATGTGGGGGCATCGGTTGCCCCCACACCGGGGGGGGGGAAGGTCCCACCCGGGGGGGCAAAATTTCAAGATGGGTATCTTTCGAAAGATCTCGTCAATACCTTTAAAACGAATGGTTGAACGATAAATCTGTGATAATTTAAACCAAAGTTATCGATTTTTTTTACTTTTAACAAATAAAAACAGAATAATATCGCAATATTTTTTTTTTTTTTTTTAACGAAATTTAACCAAACTTGGTATTTAGTTGGTCCCCGACATAAACTGGTGCTGATTATGTTTGGGGATCAATAGCTCAACAGGTGGCGCTGTGATAGCATTTTATCTAAATTTTTAACATGGCAGCATAGGACAAAAATTCGTATAAATGTGCATAATTAGAGTTGTTTTAAACTTGTGATTGTAAAATTAATATGAATTATTGATAATAGTAGTATGTAACTAGGAAAAAAATTTTCTGCATGGGGGGGCATCGCTTCCCCCCCCCTAGGGGAAAAATACCCCCCCAGGGGGGGTAAATTTTCACATTGGGTATCTTTCGAAAGATCAGGTTGATAATAGTAGTAGTTAACTAGGAAAAAATTTTTGTGCATGTGGGGGCATCGGTTGCCCCCTCACCGTGGGGGGAAGTTCAAACCCGGGGGGGCAAAATTTCAAAATGGGTATCTTTCGAAAGATCTCGTCAATACCTTTAAAACGAATGGTTGAACGATGAATCTGTGATAATTTAAACCAAAGTTATCGATTTTTTTTACTTTTAACAAAAAAAAACTTAGAAAAATATCGCAATTTTTTTTTTTTTTTTTTTTTAACGAAATTTAACCAAACTTGGTATTTAGTTGGTCCCCGACATAAACTGGTGCTGATTATGTTTGGGGATCAATAGCTCAACAGGTGGCGCTGTGATAGCATTTTATCTAAATTTTTAACATGGCAGCATAGGACAAAAATTCGTATAAATGTGCATAATTAGAGTTGTTTTCAACTTGTGATTGTAAAATTAATATGAATTATTGATAATAGTAGTATGTAACTAGGAAAAAAAATTTCTGCATGGGGGGGCATCGCTTCCCCCCCTGGGGGGGGAGTACCCCCCCGGGGGGGATAAATTTTCAAGATGGGTATCTTTCGAAAGGTCTCGTCAATACCTTTAAAACGAATGGTTGAACTATAAATCTGTGATAATTTAAAACAAAGTTATCGATTTTTTTCACTTTTAACAAAAAAAAAAAAAAAACTTAGAAAAAAAAAATCGTACTTTTTTTTTTTTTTTTTTTTTTTTTAATGTTGTTACTGATTGAATATGTATAGGTAAATATAGAAGAAAGTCTTGTGGTGGCCACAACATACTAGTTGTTTCATTTTCATATTTTCATATTTTCATATGCATGAGCATATTTAATATTTTATAACTTTTTATTTTTCACGTGAAAGCATATTTCATTTTATGCTGAAAAAAAAAAATAATAATAACTCGTATTTTTTTTTAAATTCTTGGCAACAATGAAAAATTTAAATGTCCAATTTTAAGGCTATTACCAGTTTATTATTTTCGTATTTTAACTATTTTTAAAAAATCTAATCTAAATTTCGTTACAAATAAGGTACGAAATGAAAGGGGAAATGTTTCTGAAACCGTCGGATTAATTAGCTTATCGATCGGACAATTGGATTTTTTTTAATTAACTAAAGTATGAAAATTTGGTGGCAACTTGCGTCAACACACAGACAAACAGAGTCCAAGGAAATCTCTTAGCCGTTTATATATGTAGATTAAAAAAGCACATGTAAATGTAAATATATATTGAAATACGTCGATTTATATCACTTAAAAAGAATATTTTAATTAATTAAATACATTTATATGTGGGTGTATATTTTAACTATGGGTTTTAAAGCCCTTTTATATTTTATGATGCATAAAAGGCTTATAAATAAGAAATTATTATTATTTTTTTAATTATAAATTAATTTTATTATTGTTTTATTTTAATTAAAGCCAGAATCAGCTAATAAACAATACAAACTCTTGCAGTAATAAATTTTCAAATGTAATGTCGGTAAAATTACGACCAAATATGGACAAACATTCCAAGAGAATTCTCATTTGGCTTTATTCATAATATTTTATGCAGTTCACAAGGCGTAAGTAATTTATGGACTCATATAAAGCTAGTTAGAGTGTGTAAAATTTGGCAGTACATTATTTGCCTTTTCTATGACATTCTCATTAAAGATGCCATACTTCCACCCTTGAAAAAGATATAAAGCTTTTCAAAATGTGCTGAAGAGATGCCAGAAAATTTGAAAAATATTTTCTTTTCTACTTTTCTAAACTTTTGCTGTTTGAGTTCAGAAAGATTATGAATATAAACGAATATTGTTTATGTTACAACATAATAAAATTTGTGCTTTTTTAGTTAATTATTAAACATAACAAAGACATTGTATCTATTACTTTCGTTTCACGAATATTGTAAGCAATAGAAATTATTGTATTTCGTCAAAAATTTTAACAACAAGTTTTCACCTGATATAAATGTTTTAAGGTCTCTTGAACTTGATTTATTTTTTTTAAATTGGTTTGTGCTTGGTTAATTGGTTTATGTGTAAATGTATGTGTGTTTATGAGAAATTTTTTGTTTACCATATGCCTAAAATTAAAAAAGACAGAAAAGCGAAACTTCATAACTAAATCAGCTCCAGTGTACACATAAGTCCGCAGTCTTTTCGTGTAAATTGGAAAAGAGAAAGTGGAACATTAAAATGTGAAGTGGTACCGCTTGTCTGTATCTGAAAAAAAGCTCTAACGATTTTCTTCAAATTTAAAATACTACGCTTCCTTCAGGTGTCATTACGTATGTATTAGTTCGTTACTAAAAAAAAAAAAAAAAAAAAAAAAAGGCATTTTGATTTGATAAGCCGATTTTGGGTCTCATAAGTGGGTGTTTCAAAAGACGACTCTACACATTTTCTCAGAACTCGCCATGTTAAAAGCCTTTTAAATGTCCTTTTCAAATACATTAATTGTTTCCCAGGTTACAGATAGATATACAATGTTTCCGTAAAAATTGAAGAGGGACAGAACGTAAAGAATTAAAAAACAACTCCAGCATTCAATTTATCTTGTTGAAACTTTCTGCATAAATCACTCTTTAGCTTTTAGTCCAGGCAACGAAGGCCAAAATTTGACGAATAGAGGAAAAAAATCGTGTAGTTTTGAAATTTTACATACTCACAGCCGAGAGGGTCCTGAACAACATACTAAAAGTCCCCGCCCGTGGGGGGTGAGCGGGGGGCAGGGGGGGGCATTTAAGGGTGGCAATTTTCAGTTTTTATTAAATATCTTAAAAACTATCGCATTTAGAGAAAAAATGTCAATTACAAAATTAATCTACGTAAAATTTCCTACAAAAATATATGTTACATTTTGTTTGTACGATCATTAGTTTAGAAGATATAGGGAGATGAAATAACACATTTTCTTGAAAAATTCTTTTTTGCAATAGTAAAATCAATTAAAGTGTGCAATTAAAAGGGTTCTTGTCAAATATTTTCTAATGTAAAAAACAAATATGTACATAGGGACTATGCAGGGATAATACAGCATGTTTTGTAAGTTTTAAATAATTTTAAGGCTAGTAGGCGCAAGTGGCGGTTTGAGTAAAAATCTGGAAAGTCCAGTCAAAATAGGAAAAATAGAAAAAAAAAATCGTGTAGTTTTGAAGTTTTGCACACTCATAGCCGAGAGGGTCCTGAACAACATACTAAAAGTCCCCGCCCGTGGGGGGTGAGCGGGGGCAGGGGGGCAATTTTCAGTTTTTATTAAATATCTTAAAAACTATCGCATTTAGAGAAAAAATGTCAATTATAAAATTAATCTACGCAAAATTTTCTACAAAAATGTATATTACATTTTGTTTGTACGATCATTAGTTTAGAAGATATAGGGAGATAAAGTAACACATTTTCTTGAAAAATTCTTTTTTGCAATAGTAAAATCAACTAAAGTGTGCAATTAAAAGGGTTCTTGTCAAATATTTTCTAATGTAAAAAACAAATATATACACAGGGAATATGCAAGGATAATACAGCATGTTTTGTAAGTTTTAAATAATTTTAAGGGTAGCAGGCTCAAGTGGCGGTTTGAGTAAAAATCTAGATAACGAAGACCCCAAAACCGATCAACATTAAAAAAAAAAAAAAAATCGTGTAGCTTAGAAAATGATCACAGTTATAAAGTTAAGTGCCTTGAATAACATATTAAAAGTCCCTAACCATGGGGGGGGGGGCATTTAAAGGCGGCACATTTCAGTTTTTATTAAGTATCTTGAAAACTATTGCATTTAGAGAAAAAAAATCTCAAAGCTATAAGATTTTTCTAAATGTTGATCGGTTTTGGGTCTTCGTTATCTGGATTTTTACCTAAACACCACTTGCGCCTACTAACCTTAAAATTATTTAAAACGTACAAAACATGCTGTATTATCCTTACATGTTCCCTATGCATATATTTGTTTTGTACATTAGAAAATATTTTATCAGAACCCTTTTAATTCCACAATTTAGTTGATTTTACTATTGCCAAAGAAAAAAAAAAAAAAAAAAAAAAAAAAAAAAAAAATCTCAAGAAAATGTGTTATTTCGTTCCCCTATATCTTCTAAACTATTGATCATACAAACAAAATAGAATATACAATTTTTTTAGGAAATTTCACGTAGATTAATTTTGCAATTGAGATTTTTTTTTCTCTAAATGCGATACTTTTCAAGATACTTAATAAAAACTGAAATGTGCCCCCTTTTAATGCCCCCCCATGGTTAGGGACTTTTAGTATGTTATTCAGGGCACTTAACTTTATAACTGTGGTCAATTTCTAAGCTACACGATTTTTTTTTTTTTTTTATGTTGATCGGTTTTGGGTCTTCGTTATCTAGATTTTTACTCAAACCGCCACTTGCGCCTGCTAGCCTTAAAATTATTTAAAACTTACAAAACATGCTGTATTATCCTTGCATATTCCCTATGTATATATTTGTTTTTTACATTAGAAAATATTTGACAAGAACCCTTTTAATTGCACACTTTAGTTGATTTTACTATTGCAAAAAAGAATTTTTCAAGAAAATGTGTTATTTCATTTCCCTATATATTCTAAACTAATGATCGTACAAACAAAATGTAATATACTTTTTGTAGGAAATTTTATGTAGATTAATTTTGTAATTGACATTTTTTCTCTAAAAGCGATAGTTTTTAAGATATTTAATAAAAACTGAAAATTTCCCCCCTTAAATGCCCCCCTGCCCCCCGCTCACCCACCACGGGCGGGGACTTTTAGTATGTTGTTCAGGACCCTCTCGGCTATGAGTGTGCAAAACTTCAAAACTACACGATTTTTTTTTTCTATTTTTCCTATTTTGACTGGACTTATCCAGATTTTTACTCAAACCGCCACTTGCGCCTACTAGCCTTAAAATTATTTAAAACTTACAAAACATGCTGTATTATCCTTGCATATTCCCTATGTATATATTTTTTTTTACATTAGAAAATATTTAACAAGAACCCTTTTTATTGCACACTTTAGTTGATTTTACTATTGCAAAAAAGAATTTTTCAAGAAATTGTGTTATTTCATCTCCCTATATCTTCTAAACTAATGATCGTACAAACAAAATGTAATATACATGTTTGTAGGAAATTTTACGTAGATTAATTTTGTAATTGACATGTTTTCTCTAAATGCGATAGTTTTTAAGATATTTAATAAAAACTGAAAATTGCCCCCCTCAAATGCCCCCCTGCCCCCCGCTCACCCCCCACGGGCGGGGACTTTTAGTATGTTGTTCAGGACCCCCTCGGCTATGAGTATGCAAAATTTCAAAACTACACGATTTTTTTCTTCTATTTTTCCTATTTTGACTGGACTATTTTTTAGTGCTAGAGGCCTATTTCAGTCGGTACAGTTGTCGAATTTTTATTGGTCACTCTTAATTAGTGCTAGAGGCCTATTTCAGTCGGTTTATTGAATGGGGATTTATTGAATGAAGTCCCCCCAAGGCACAACTTTGACGTGAGTCCCCCCCCCCAGGCCCAACTTTGACATAAGTCCCCCCCAAGGTACCCCTATTTCAGTCGGTACAGCGCTGTCGCATTTTTATAATACACTCTTAATAGTACTAAGGGCCTATTTCAGTCGGTTTATTGAATGGGGATTTATTGAATGAAGTCCCCCCAAGGCACAACTTTGACATGAGTCCCCCCAGGCACAACTTTGACATGAGTCCCCCCCAAGGTACCCCTATTTCAGTCGGTACAGCGTTGTCGAATTTTTATAATACACTCTTAATAGTGCTAAGGGCCTATTTCAGTCGGTTTATTGAATGGGGATTTATTGAATGAAGTCCCCCCAAGGCACAACTTTGACATTAGTCCCCCCCCAGGCCCAACTTTGACATGAGTCCCCCCCCAAGGTACCCCTATTTCAGTCGGTACAGCGTTGTCGCATTTTTATAATACACTCTTAATAGTGCTAAGGGCCTATTTCAGTCGGTTTATTGAATGGGGATTTATTGAATGAAGTCCCCCCAAGGCCCAACTTTGACATGAGTCCCCCCCAAGGTACCCCTATTTCAGTCGGTACAGCGTTGTCGAATTTTTATAATACACTCTTAATAGTGCTAAGGGCCTATTTCAGTCGGTTTAATGAATGGGGATTTATTGAATGAAGTCCCCCCAAGGTACAACTTTGACATGAGTCCCCCCAAGGCCCAACTTTGACATGAGTCCCCCCAGGCCCAACTTTGACAAGAGTCCTCCCCCAAAGGTACAATTTTGACATGAGTCCCCCTCAAGGCACACCTTTGACATGAGTCCCACCCCATGGCACACCTCCCCCTCATTGGGAAAAAGAGAAAAAACGTTGTTTTGCTGCTATAAGACAGTTTGGACTTCCAACGTTATTGTTACAATATCTGCAGCTGAAACACATTGTTTTGATTTAATGAAAACTTTATCATGGAATTTAGATCGTCACGAATTAACTAAAGAAGAATTTGTCGATATTAACAAGTTTAGCAGTAGGCATCTGGCACTAAATTAAAATCTGTCAATGTCAGATTTTCATGTTTTATTATTATTATTATTATTATTTTTAATAAACTAGGAGGCTCTGTCCCCTTATCGCTTCGCTCTCCAACCCCCGGTTCGCTTCACTTATTAATATCCCTGTGAGGCTTTTCACTGAATATGAATCTATGATACAAGACAAAAGCAGAAAATTGTTATAGAAATTTCCATATTTAATGTAAAATTGAAATACATAATATTTAAGGTAATGCACCAATTGAGGTGATCCCAGTTGAGTCGGTAGATGAAAATTGTCCCGATTGAGGCTCTGAGGGTGAAGAGGGTTGTTGGCTATTCCCGTTTGAGGCGGCGATCATTATAATTGGCTATTTGGCGCATTTATTACTATACTTGTCAAACATGAAGATAAATTTGTAGTAGGCTCTTAGCCGCGTTTATTCGTCGTTTCCAGGGAACACCACGAGGAGGTGGCTTACTTTAGTTCCCCCAAAAAGTTGCGGAGAACAAATTCTCCTTGTTAGTTTACATTCGTGATACTGATTGCTGCGAAAACGAGTTATATGCGTTCTGAGATTCATGCACAGCGGGGTAGGGGTGTACAGTGATTTATTTCTTTCTTTTTTTTTTTTTTTTTTTTTTCGTTCATGTGAGCGAAGCGAACATACGTGCGTGATACTGATTGCTCCGAAAACGAGTTACGTGCGTTCTAGCAGTCTGCGTCAGAACAAGACGGTTGCAAATAAAAAAATGATATTGCACCGAGAAAAGGTAAGATATAGGCCTCCTTCGAGTGCATGTGCAAAGGCTTGTGGAAAGCGCCAAGTTGGGAAAAAGAGCCAATAGGACGGCTGTTCTAGCCAGACGGGCGCTCCTGAGCCATCTGTTGTAACCACAAAACCGGCTAGCAATGCTTTCCAACCCACCGCCGCTACTGGGACAATTTTCTACTACTGCCTCAATTGGGCACGCCTGAATCGGTACCAAATCATATTTTATACCACTTTTTTTTTTCTTTTTAAATAAAAGAAAATTACGCTTTTTTTTTTTTTTTTTTTTTTTTTTTTTTCAGAATACAAAGAAATTTATAATATTTAGATCATTTTGTCTTACAACTTTATTATATATGACCCCCTTGGCAACGTTTAAAATTTTGTCAGTATTTGGCGATGATTGTTTGGTGTAATTGCTTATTTAAAAAAGAAAAGACAAAAAATCTAGTACTTATAATCTAAAGCCTATACTTTTTCCAAAATACTTTCTCTTTTTTCTGTTGCCTACACTTTGTTGGTGATGAATTTTTGTTTTGCCATAATTAGAAATATGAAATGTATCCCAGGTATGTCTAATTCTGTAATGTTAAAAATTTATCAGTGCGAAATTACAAGAATTATAAATGAGTTTGATTTTGACTCTATTTGGAGCAACTTGCATGTTGGTCCACAACACTATTTGACGATTTTCTTTTGGTAATTACGGCGAAATGCGATGAAAATGCGTTTTTCAAAATGCGTTTGTTTTGTAATGTACATAAATAAATTAAGTTTATTTTTAGCATTAATAAAATAAATATTTAAAATTAACTTTCCTTTCTGTGCATGAAAAAATAACAAGGATCATCAGTATTATGCATATATATATATATATGCTCCCGGGAACTAATATAGTGTTGGTCCATAAGTGAATTTGGCGATTTTTCTTTTGGTGATTATGGCGAAATGCCATTTTTGCAAATGGTTGCCATGGATTACAAGCGTAAACAAAAGCAAAACGCGTTTTTCAAAATGGCGTTATTATTAATGTAAAAAATTAATTAAGCTTATTTTTAATTATTTATGCCATTATCGTTCAAAACGGCGCCAAAGAAATATCACTAAATCCAGTTGTGGACCAACATTATACTTGTACCCCACATTTTTTTTTTAATTCCAAAAACATTTCTCTCTCCCCCTAAACATCTGACTTAAAAAAAAAAAAAAAAAAACTATTAAATTCAGTAACTTTTAAAAAACTTGTTATAATACCGATTTAGATATCAAAATTATCACCAAATTAAATGCTGACCTATAATGGATAATGGTAAATCACGATCATTATTCGTGAAAGAACATATAAGAAATTGATAAACAGAATAAGAAATTTTTAATAACAGAAATATTTTTCTTAACAGAAACATTAATATTGATTCTATTATTTCTTACACCATGGATCACATTTTAATTTTCCTGTGGAAAATGATGTCATGACAGAAAAACAACGTCATAAGAGAAACTTTCTGTGCGGTGGCAAATAGAGTACCTTTATAAACCCGAAGTTTTTAGTTAATTATTTCATTAATTAAAATGTTCGAAATTTCTAAGCCGCTGAAATGCCTTCCTTGAAGTCGTCGGAACCATGAAGCAGAGAACTTTGCCCTCCGTGAGAAGATGCTGTTGCAGACAAAATATTGACGGCAGCGACAGAAACTTTTTTTTAATATATAGACATAGAGAAAATGCTTTAAATGGTTATTACAATAAAATAAAAAAGTTTTCTGATCAGACAGATCAATTTTAGAACTCAGAAATACGTGTTTCGGAAAAAACGGGGCTCTGCAGATTTTGTTTAAACTAGATGTAGATGATGTCACTGTGTCACCAACGAGCGATAAATAGCCAAGAATCGGACATTTTCAATATTATTTTACGGACGACATATAGTGATACTGCCATATTTTTTTATAAATATATTTAATCTCACAAGGAGAGTATTCTGTGATTTTTTCAAAAAATTTCACGTATGCTCCTATGAAGACCTTCCTTGTAAGTAGAAAATTTCAATCATTAAAACGGCAATGCGTAAAAAACGCAAAAGGTTGAATCTTCCTGTTTAAAATAGAAAATTAGGTGGATGTAAAAAGTTTTTTTTTTTTTTTTTTTAATACCTAATGATAACCTACTGAACTTATTAGATCGGTTACTATCAACTGTAGTTAGAAAGCTAATAAAACCTTACTTGAATTTATATGTTGTTAATTTTTTTTTAAATTGATTTTTTTTTAATGTACTTTAATCTTAAAAATTACTTCTCTCTCTCTCTCTCTCTCTCTCTCTATATATATATATATATATATATATATATATATATATTGTTACGAGCTTGGGGTTTTCGTGAGTTGTCCGGGAATGAAAAACAAATCTTGCAGATGCTAGAAACTTTATTTAAGGAAAATTCTAGAAGAATACAGGTCTATAAACCAAGAATCAATTTCACTTTCAGCAGTAAACACAGCTTAGATAACAGCTCTCAATAGCAAATTCACAGTACAAACTGTACCAGAGCATTATCACACATAAAATCTGAAATCCAAAGAGGCTCAGAGCTCTTTCAGTAGCCATGAAAGCATTTGGCGAAACTCAATTGAGAGGGAATGATATGGCGAAAGGCAACTCCTTAAATACCCGCGTAGAAAAATGTAGAAAAATCCAAAAGCTCGTAAGCCAGTCATGTTATAGCTTCGATAGTTAGTATATCGATAATCAGGATTTTCTCTCCAAAATCACCAAAAAAAAAAAAAAAAAAAAATTGCCAAGCAGGGAAAAAATCGGCAAAATTGGATTTAGTCGGATTTGGCGCCTTATCCATTATGTGCCTTTTTGGAGCTTTTAAATGTATTTTTAAGGGGAAATTGGATATTTTAACGCGAAAAAGAGCTAGAAATGCAGAAAATTGACATTTTATCATCTGTTTAAGCCTCTTTGAATGAATTTTGCATAAAAACAACTACAAATTATTTACAAATTTGTAGCACTGCCTCCTCCCAAGGACTACACGTCCCGGACAATACGACCCATGGCCAGGAGACGAAACAAAACAAACTACACAATCTGCAATACAAAAACTAAGTTGCATTTAACAGTAAAATAATAATGAAGATTGCAAAATTAAGTGAGAAATATTTACAAAATTCACAAATACGCACAGATATTTATATACAAATATTTACATTATACACATACAAATTTAAATAAATATTTACATTTCAAATTTGAATATTACAGTTAATTATGGTATGTGGCTAACCGACCGTAATGAACCACCTTCGGTTTTGATGAAGGTGTTTTCGCAATTCTTACCACAGTATCATTCAGTCTTTTTAAGACTTTGTTGGTACCATCCCAGTTACACTGTAACTTGGAAAAGAATCCTTTGCGTCGAGCAGGGTTCCAAAATCAAACTTTGTCTCCTTTAATGAACTTTCAAAGAGTTTCCCGGTGCTGTTTGGATATATGTGGGTATCTGTGTAATATGTTTCGTTTAGCCGTTTACTCAACAGTTTTCCTGATTTACCAATATTTAAATTACAGTGTGGCGAGAAGATATATACATATATTTTTTTTTTTTTTTTAAGAATTTCAAAGTCTTATTTTTTATTTCTTATTTTACATTGTTTTTTATAAGAATTTTCTGAAATATAAATTTTCTGGATGTCAGAATTATTCTATCTGGATTAAAAATGTGGTGTAAATTTCTTTTAAATTAGTGCTTTTAGGATTTACGTCAAATAATAATGATAATAATAATAATAATAATAATAATAATAATAATAATAATAATAAAAACATTTGCAACTTCATAATTATTTTTCTAATTTATTATTTAAAATTTTATAATTTGCAAGAAAGAAATTGTTACTCTTAATACTGTCTTTTTCCTAACATTTTACATCATATGGAGATCTGTTCAAAATATTACATAATATTATTAATAGGTTAAAGAATGTATTGAAATTTGACACGCTTTTTGAAAAAGATCAGTTTTGAACAAATTTTTTCAGTTTAGGAAAAATTCTATATCGAGAAATATCGGGAAAAAAAAAAAAAAAAAAAAAAAAAAGAGTTAAATAACGATATTAAAATAAAATTTGGGCAACTTTAAGTCTAAGTCTTAAAGCTTTCATATTTAACTTTAAATTTTTCTGTTGATACAGTTGATTTTTTTGCCCAAAAGAAAGTGCTGAATAATAAAAACTTATCTTGGCATTTAAATTGCTTTTTAAAACTTCCATCCGTTTGAAACTGCAGTTTAAAAAGTTACTTCGCAATTGCGTATTCATGGAATACTTAAACTATTGTATGGTTTTCGAAAATATGTTGGTGATATGTTTTGGAAGAAAAAATTGCCAGATTTTTCTTCTTCAAAGTTGCAACGGGTATTATAACAATACTTTCAACATAAAGTTTTAATTCAAGTTTATTTTATTGGGAAAAAATTCCGAACCATGTATATTTTTTTCTAAGTAAGAGGTATACAGGGATGGAACCTGGGTGCAGAACGCATACCACTAGCAATGTAACAAAATTTCGTACTTCTTAAATCAACGATATTATAAGTAGAAATATTTCTTAAACAAATACTGGTATGAGTTCTGCGCCCGTGTTCAACCCTTTATATAAAATTCTGTACAAAACAAAATTAATTTAGTACGGCAAACCAGGAATAATTTCACTGCATGTCACCGCATATCCTTAAACCACGTTAGGTTATATCCCGTGTTGTTTTAGGTCTGCGGTACCTGTTTGCTAGAGAACAAACTTAAAAGGGAAGGATTGCAGGCCCGGTACTCGTTCCGATCAAAGGCCGGCGTGTGCATTAATTGTGGCTTGTGCACGCAAAATCCGTGGTGACCGTAATGTCCACTTCATGTTCCCAACCAAAATAATACCTCTGAGGGTAACCGAAGCGAGGCAATTATCCCCTCCGTAATAGATCAAAATTGTGATGGCATGTGTCCAGACCACTCTAAAGGGGGTGTCCAGTTCGTTTACAACTGTTCATACTCTAGCATTAGTGCAACGTAAAAACAATATTTTACCTCAGTCTGTGTTATTTTTAAGTTTAAATGTAATAATATATTCAAATAAACAAACAAAAATTAAATTAAAAAGGAAAAGAAAAATAAAATAAATAAATAAAATAAAAATTTCAAATTTATTCTAACTATACTAAATCTTCCTTTCCCAATTCTATAGCTATACTTAACCTCTCTTATTTGTAGCAAATTGTATTTCCATTTGCTATTAGCGAAATACTTATTAATACTTTTATTATACGCGCTATTGTTTTGCTTCATTATTTTTGCATTCCTCTTCATGTAGGCAATTTAATTCATTATCTCTTTATTCTGTTATTTTTCCAATTTTATAATGCAAAAAAGTTGCTAGAAAATGGCCACAGGGACTTCCAAGCTCAAAAATATTAGAGGTCAGACCACAATGTTGATTCTTACCATCAAACATGAAGAATTCCTTTATTTAAATCGACTTTATCCTATCAACAGTTTCACGGCGGAAATTAAGGTACGTAAAAACATTGTTTTGGGGTCAAGAAAAACACATTTTTAACAGCATTTCCTCGGCCTGAATTCTTGTAAGTAAGGTAAAGACACTAGTGTCCACCACTTTCACAAAAGACATGTTAAAATAAGCGTTTAAACACATATATGAATTTGAGTCCACACGTGCTAGATTCCCGAAGAACCGGAGTATGTGCAGTCGGTAACAAAAGTGTCCGAACACTAGCAAAAATTCCTATGCAAAAAAAAGTACGCTTCATACGGTTTTGTAAAATAAATCCTTGTCGAATCCTGTTCTTAGTCAGCGTAAGAACATGATTCGACAAGGACTTATTTAACAAAACCGTATGAAATGCACTTTTTTTTACAGAGGAATTTTTGCTAGTGTTCGGACACTTTTGTTACCAGCTGTAACTCGAACTGATTCAAATTCATTGATGTTAATTAATAGTTATTTTAACATGTCTTTTGTGAGGGTTTCTCCGCTAGTACTATTTCAAAATAAATTTCTTCTTGATTATTCACTGTGCATGCAAGAATAAATATTTTTATAGACAATACTGGTGCAAGAGTACTTATAAAAAGGCCATGGGCAATCTTTTTAAGTAAAAGGAATCTCACCTTAAAGCGTTCTTTTACCAACAATGCTTTAAAATAAGGATTTTACTTAACAGTGTTTAACACTTCATATATTACCGGCATATATATAAGCCAGTGGTATTTTCCCCATCGATTGCTAAGAACAAAATTTAAATATTTTCATCAGGAATACCTTAAATCTATTTTGTAAATAATAAAACGTTATAGAAAAACACCAGAAAAGCAGGGATTACTATTAAAAATAGGAAAATACCCTGACAAAAATATGTTAAGCATTACGAGGCGTCCCTTTAAATGAGAGATTTGTGTGAAACATGCTTATTTATTGTTTAAAAATACGAATGCTAATTTTTACGCCCATTACCCGGCTACCATAAGTAATGGAAAAATAATATTCGATCAAAAATTTCGATATCGAGTTTTCACTTAATTTACATGTTTTTACCTGAGTTTACGCCAGAGTCTATAAAACTAGTTTTTTCCATTTAATCAGCGTGTAATGTGTATATGTGTATGGAGAATATTTTGAATGTTGTATATCCAAGACAAATTAATATAGAACGATGAATTATATAGTTCTAGTGTATAAATATTTCTCAACTTTTGTTGAATATTGGAAAACGCAAGTGGGACATAGAAAACACGAAGTTGGACCGTAGATCCTTATCCCAAATATGGTTCCAACGATTATATTTACAGTTATTACTTAGAGATACGATTATATTTACACCCTTTTAGATTTTTTTTTATACATTAGCATAGTTGCCAACATCCTAATTAATATTCCGTAGTGTTGTTTGTGACGCCCTTTTTCTCACACCAATAAATTTTTAAAGTAATATTCTCCAAATGCAATTACGATTAAATAAGAAGAAAAATACTCTAAAAAGATGCTGGTGTGAGAAAGGAGGCGGGGCTAACAATACTACGGAATATTAATTAGCATGTTGGCAAGTATGCATTAGTTTCTTAGTTCCGAAAAACTAATAGACGTTCTCCTTAAATAGGTCAATTTTAGGTCTCGCAAGTGCGTTGCTTTGAAAACAGTTCTACAGATTTTTTCCAAACGCTTTATATTAACTCCATTTTAAATCAGTGTCTGGCAATACTGGGTCAGGCGCCTTCATTTCATACTGGAAATTTCATTAAATAGAATATAATGTCGTATAACATAATGTCCAATAAAACATTCACAAATACTGGCAACACTGTTTTAGATATACTTTCATTTATAATTCTTAGTTTCCGGTGAACTGATGTGTTTAACAAATTTTGGTGAAAAATCGGCCTTAGGAGCGAAAGTTGGTATTTTTGAAACGGCTTTAACGTCTTTCTTCAAAGCTAAATAAACCCCTTTTCGATGTCCTTTAGCACGTAGCATAGCTGCCAATATTTTACTTTATTCCGGAGTATTTTTGACCCCGCCTTTATTTCGTACCACTTTTTTTTTTTAATTATTTTTTTCTTATTTTATCGAAGTTATATATTGAAAAAAAATTTTGTATAAATAAAGTGGTGCGAAATAAAGGTGAGCTAAAAGTACTCAGGAATAAATTAAAATATTGGCAGCTATGACGTGGTACTTGGTTATTACAGGGATTTTGAGAGGTGTCCTGATTAGATAGGTTAGTAATAGACCTCGAAAATGTGTATTTCAAAAATAACGGCTCCTTTTTTCAGCTTAACTCGTTGTATAGGATCAGGTGGGGATATTTATGAGGAGTTATTATATTCTGTAACTTTGTAATTGTTTTATTCTTTTTCTATTGAAAAATATATACCATAAAAACCGGTGTATGGGCCGCACTCAGTGCTTTATTCAATAGTCACCACTAAAATGTAATTATAACGTTTGTCTAATCACTTCGAAGAATAGTCGTCTATTACATATATCAAATGTCACTCTTAAAATTTATTGGTGACTATGGAATGAGAAATTCCCTCAGTCTGGCAGTACTGACTGCGACTCATACGCTGCTTTTTACGGTATTTAACAATTAGAGAGTAACTTTAATCATTTAAGAACGCCCCATTAAATTTTTATTTCTGTAGGCGTCTTTATTCGAAATTAATGTGAGTGATTATAATTATCCCATCAGAAGCACAGAATTACATAAAGTTAGGAACAAATATAGTTGACAGTAGGGAAAATATAAACTCTTTATTTTCCCTATAAACTGACTAATATAAATTTTGCTGTGAATAGACACTACTACTATTTTGACTTGATTGAAAAATATTTCTAACTACGCGTAATTACAATATTTGTTACTTGGTAAATTACCCTGGAGGTTAAATACAAAAGATACAAGATGAATAAATTTTTTTAATTAAATCAAATCCTTTTAACAAGTCAAAATGAATGTCTAGGACTCTCCCGAAACAGCAACTATTACTGAAAAACCTACATAAATGACTCATTTTCTTCCAATAATGTGTGGCTCGTAATCTATATATTTCCAAAATTCAAAACACGTGTGTTATCTTTTCGAAAACATATAAAACGAGTACTTATAAATCCAGATTTATCTGTGTTAAATCCAATGGCTCTTTTTATGGTTGATTACTTTTTCATTACCTTCAGATTTCAACTTCTAGTACAAATCCTACATAATCTCAGATGTTTATTGCTTTCTTATACAGGGTGTCCCTTAATTCATGGGCCAAACTTTAAGGAGAAATAGGGCACTTTATAAAGATTCAGATTTGCATAGGGATCCATGTTCCCAAACTTCATTTTAAACCTTTTAGAACTGGATGTTTTGCACTACTTTGTACTACTAACTCCGTCTACTGTGTAAGTTTATAAGCTTGGATGCATATTCAGAATGTTCGTATTGTTGCACAATGTACGTAATATTGCAATCATTGTGATAAAATACATCAATAGAAACAGAATTTATTTATTTATATAAATATTAGCATGTAAAAACTCTTTAAAAAATGTAATATTTGTGAGCCACACCCACATCCACTGAAAATCACCTGGTTCTGAAAGGGTTTAAATGACGTTTGAGGCTATGGGTTCCTATGCAATGCTGAGTCCTTATAAAGTGCCTTATTTCCCCTTAAAGTCTGGCGCATGAATTCAGGGACACCCTGTATTGTTTGAGGACTATGTCTAATAAATAATAATAATAATAATATATGCGCTGTTACTGTATTATTGCAATGTGATTATAATTACCCCACTTTTGGAAAAACAATGGGGTAATTATGATGATACATTTTATAACACTTAATTATGTTAGAAGGATTAAAAATATATTAGAGATACATACTTTTAAATATAAATTTTCTGACCTGACATATTATCAATTTCAACAAAGTAACTTTGAACACTGAATTGTTAAAGTTTTTGAAAAAATTCGGTTGAATGTTAAACTAACACTCAAAACTGCTTTAAAGTGTTTCAGATTACTAATGATGCGTATCTATTATGGAAAATAATTAAGCTTTGCATCTATAATTTCGAAAAAAATATTATCATTTACAGTTTTCTTAAAAGTGACGTTGGTCACAATTATCGAATGTTCATAATTACCTCTACGTAACCCTACATTATGTTTTATATGTCTTCATAACACATACGTATCACTTTCCCCTTACAGGAAAATTTTCTGACTATACTATTTCAAAAAAGAGTATCTAATATGCGTAATAGAACGTAGTGTAAATCCTGTGGTTGTTACACGCCAGATCATTTTTTTCTTTTTTAATGCAGATATAATAAAGTTATTTATTATATAAAACTAGTATGATGTGGCCACCACACGACTTTCTTCCACACGACTTTCTTCAAAATTTATTTAATACAAATTATTTATTAAATTATCAAATTATTTTTCATTATAAATGCAGACGAATTTTATCTGACAGAATTATATTATCAATAAAAGACGGAAACATGTTAATTTTTTGCAAATATCAGAAGAAATGATTTTTTTCCCTTTTTTTCGTTAAAAGATAAAAAAAATCGATAACTTTGTTTTAAATTATTACATATCTACAGTTCAACGATTCGTTTTAAAGGTATTGACGAGATCTTTCCAAAGATACCCATACTGAAAATTCACCCCTCCCCCCCCCAAGGAAGTTGAAGCAATGATCCCACAAGCACAAAAAAAAATTCTAGTTAATTGCTACTATTATAAATAATTCATGTTGATTTTACAATCTCGGGATTAAAATAACTCTCATTATATGCATGTATACGAAATTTTGCCCTATCCTGCCATGTTAAAAATTTAGAAAAAAATGCGATAACAGCGCCACCTTTTGAGCAATTGTTCCACAAATCTAATCAGCACCAGTCTGGGTCCAACTAAATACCAAGATTGGTTAAATTTCGTTCATTGGTTCGTGAGATACAGCGTCCACAAAATTTGTGATACACACACACACAGACAGACTGACAGACAGGCATTTTCTAAAAACAGTCAAATCTTGTTCAGGACATCCGAAAACGCGTAAATCCATCTAAAACTGTAGTTCGAAAATTTTCACGAATCCAATACTTTCTCTATATATACATATAGAAGAAAGTAAAGAAAGAACTATGTAAAAAAATCAAAAACTGTTCATAAGTTCATACAGAGCTTAAACATTAAATGAAATAAAACGCATCTTTAAAAGTTATTTCGATACTAAAACGTCTGTTTATCCGTTTCAAATATTATATACTTAAGAAAAGAAAAAATAAATAAACTCTAAAACTTTTTTTACGTAAGACGTAATTTGTTTTTAAGGAAAAGTTTTATTTTCAATTTTTTCCAATATCTTTTAAACGCTTAAACAAAAGGATAATGAATTTTTGTCTAGAAGACTAAATGGTATTCAAAACTTTTGTGATGCGAAAAACTTTTTTTATTAAACTTTCTGAAACCCAATTTTTTGTTCTTTTAAAAATTTAATTTTAAATTTGCACTTTACTCTTTCATTTTATAGGTTTTAAAAATTTTATCTTTGTTCTCGGATTTTTTTTTAGATAGCACGATCAATTTCCTTTAAATATATTATACACTTATGTAAATATTTTAAATAAAAAAGTAACAGATTAGGAATTAATTGATCGTTAAAAATAATTAAAATAAAATTATTTTTTTATATCTTTAGATAAACATAAATTCAAATTTGCATATAATAAGAATATTATGTTTATGTAATAATGATGAAATATTATTTTGCAGTTATTGAAATTCTTCCGTTGAATAGTTAGACATACACAGTGAAAATGTGCAACATTTCATATAAAACAGGAGGCAGTATAATTGCCTCGAATTTCTGTCGTAAAATTACAAATAAATAGGGTTTTTTCGCACTACTTTTAGTAATGTTACTTTAATAAATTGTTTAATACTAATGTCATATAAAATATTATGTAAGATTACACTAAAAATTGAGTAATATTACACCATATTTCTGTAACGTTACAAAAACGTTTGAGCCAATTATGCTGTCACAAGTTTTTGGTTTTTAGTTACTATATTACTTATAGTGTATAGACCAAGTTTAACTTGTTTAAAAAATCTGGAGTGATTCCACTCGACTTTCCGAGCATTTTTCGAATTTAAGCTCATAGGCCATAACAATGACGACTTTTTCGTTGTGTCACTGTAAAATATATATATATATATATAAATGCTAGTTTCTCCAAAATTTTTACTAGTTCGTGTAATGCTGATATTTAATATGTGTATAAATTTCCAGTTCATTTAAAAACGGTGTTTTGATTCTATCGCGTATTAAATAATTTAAATCCGTAGGCCATAATGATGAAGGATTATTAACTGTGCCCCTGTAAAAAAAAAAAAAAAAAAGTACCGTTATTTTCTGTGTATAATCCGCAGGTCAAGAAGTCGATTCTACACCAGAAATTTTAATTAGCAAACGAGGTTCTATTTGTACGCGCTGTTTCTTCAAAATAATACGGATTTTGTGTTAAACAAAATTTCTGGTGGAGGAATAATATATTTTATCTGCGGATTATAAAAAAAACAGTACGGTAAGTGTTAGATTTACCAAAATCTAGACCTGCTAACTGTGCTAGTTTATCCGTAATAGTATTAAGCCCCGCCTTTTTTTCACACCAGAATTGTTGTATGGTAATATTTAGCAATATGTTCTCATGATTAAATAAAAAGACTATTGCTCTACAACTATTCTGGTGTGAAAAAAAGGCGGGGCTTAATACCATTACGGATAAACTAGCATAGTTAGCAGGTCTAAAAATCTATACAGTTAGTGCAACGATGACCTATAAATGTATATGAATTTGTAGGTCAGTGGTATGAGAAATTTAGACCCTTTAGCACTTTAAATAATTTTAACCTGTAATAAATAATTTCTATTTGCATCCTTGCAAATAATCTATAAGTGCTAATTTCACCAAAATCGACAAGGTTTGCGCTACAGTGACTTACAACATATGTACCAGCTTTCAGCTCATTTAAACAAAGAGTTTAGACGTTATCATGTTCAATCACACACATACATACTCACATGCAAACATCACTGTAAAAATAGCAAAAATGAACTCAGGTGATCTTAAAACATATATTTACACCAAAAGCTTAATGTCGAATTTTTGTCGCAATTGCAATATTTTCTTTACATAGTATGTTAGAAAAATAAAAGTACTAATAAAGCCATTTAAAAAATATTAAAAGAATCAATGTTTACGTTTGTAATTATTTTACTTTATTTATATGTATTAATTTATTTCTTTATCAAATGTATCACCGATATACTTTTTTGAATTATAATTTCTGATGAATGACATTAAGATTTATTATTGCTTCTATACTACCTATATAATAAACGTCGAAAAAAGCTCTCGTAAGGCTAGCGCTATTGCTAATCATATTTCATGCAATTTACACCTATTGTTCTAATGAAATCCAATTGTATTTATGTTCGCTTTTTTTCTTACGAACTCCTGAATGCATAATAATGCGAAATATGCCAAAAGATGAAAGAAAAGCCCTAAATATTCATAATTGTCTATTTAAAATAAAATAAAAATATTTCAAACTAAAACAAAAGAATGTCTAATGTAAGCAGCAGCATACGTGCATATACTTGCCAACCATATCATTATGAAGCATAACATTTTTAGTACCTGCCTTTTTTTTTCACACCAGTCATATTTTAGAGTAATTTTATTCTTATTTAATCTAACAACAATTGGATTTATAAAGTGGTTTGGGAAAAAGAAGCGTTTTTCGAGGGGCGTTAACAATTTTACGCTTATTAATGGGGTGGTTGGCGGTATGTTCATGCCAACATTTTAATTTATTCCGGAGTATTTTTAGCCCCGCCTATAATTCGCACCACTTTATTTATAGAATATTTTTCTTTAATATATAACTACAATAAAATATGAAAAAAAAAAAAAATCTTAAAAAAAAGGTATGAAATAAAGGCGGGGCTAAAAATAATTCCCAATCAATTAAAATATTGGCATTTTTGTTTTATGTATAGAAAACTTTTCTCAAATATGTAACTTCCATAAAATAGGAAAAAAATATGTTTAAAAAATAAGTGGTATAAAATAAAGGCGGGGTTGAATGTACTCCAAAATAAATTTACACTTTCGCGACCGCATGTTTTTGTGTTTTTGAAAAAAAGGCGTTATTCTCCCAAGTTACAATATTTCAAAATAAAATTTTCTATATTCAGATTCATATTACAAATGGATATACATTGTAATTATACTCTTTATGATCAAAGTATTTATATCCATAGTATAATGGTTGTACAAAAATGAATATTGTGTATATTTTTAAGAAATAAATGGTATACAAATTGCAAAAGAAACGCCGACTGACGGAGTTTAAAAGTTTCAATTGACGTGAATCTATGTCAACGGTCGCGAAAGTATTATAATGTTGGCATCTTAGCAGCAATACAACGCACTGTAAAAAAAAAAAAAAAAAAAAAAAAAAAAAAAAAAAAAAAGAAAGAAAGAAAGAAAAGTGAAAAATAAAGAAAAATAAAAAGTTATGTATAATTAACTGAAACGAGGTGTTTAGCAATGTCAATGGGATATCTTTTATTCTTAGTTTTCATTCATGAAGTGGTGTGTATATATATATATATATATATTATATATATATATATATATATAATTGAAACAGAGGTTGGTTTTTTTTAAATATAGTAATTAGCGAAGCGAACAAAACCAGCTTGTGGTTACTGAAAAATAAAATATTTTAATATAAGCCAACCAATTATCGTACTAAATATAGCATAATAAGCAATTAAAGTTACATAGTTGCCAACATTACTCATTTTTAAACCAGATTTATTCACCAGTATTTAAAAAAAGAATCTATCACACATATCGTCGACGTATACATAAAAATAATTAAACTGAAAAAATTATAAACTTTCCGGTGTGGAGTCTCTGTGGAAAATAACGGAGACTTGGCACCTCGGAACTTAGTTTAGAACTTAAAAATCTCTACGGAGACTAAACAAATCTGTGAAAAAAAAAAAAAAAAAAGCGAATAAATTAAGCCAGTACTTTATTGTTTTTTAAAGTACAGTAAACTCTCGATTAGCCATGGGATTGTTGCGCAGATAATGGAAATCGCGGACAGACAGCAAAAAAATCTGAAAATAAAAAGCAAATGGATAAATTATATTCTAAATCAAAAACTTTATTGTATTATTACGTGTACCGGAAAGTTCTGTCGTTTTGAATTGAAATACTGACATCGGAAATTTATCCTTTATAAAATTTAAGATATTCTTAGGTAACTTATAAGATGGTTATTTGTAAAGTACCATGTAAACACTGTTAAACAAAAATTTCCGGTTTCATTTTATTAATTCAAAACCTTTCCGGTACACCTAATATATATAAAATATAATGCAAATAGTGAGAATGTTCTAAGTGCAGTAAAAATATTTGTATTTTATATACTAAAGCTATAAAAACAATAAACATAAAAGTATAGTTACTATAAAGCCAAACTACAATCTGTAAATTAATTTATGCACTAAATCAACCCTTTGCCTGTCCAATGTAATTTCACTCCTCTCGTCAGTGCTGCCAAATTTAGGTGCTTTTTTTTATTCAATAGCACCAGTAAACTTTAACCGTAACGGTTACCTCATCTCTTCGAAGGTGATGCGTGCATTATGTATAACGAATATTACTCCTCAACATTACTGGTGATAGCTGGAAAAAAGGGTGCTTAAATCTGGCAACCCTATTTAGAATTCCATAGAGCAACTGGGCCAGCAAATGGTAAAACAGTACCGTACTGTACTGAACAAAAAAGAAAAAGAAAGAAACATAGATTTTAAATTATTTTTTTTTCTTTAAATCAAGCATTTGTTTTTGTTTTTTCATCACAAACCACGTTTACTTGATCCTGTGCTTACTTGAACCTGACCATTCCCGCACTTGCGGATAATTGGAGTTCACTGCACCAAATATTTCTTTGACGCATTTTTATACAGGATATTTTATTCAAAGACAATTTAGAATAATAAAAATGATTTTAAAAATATTAATAATAATAATTACGTGAAGTTCTGCGTATATATACATGTTGATTTTCTAATAATTTTGAATAAATGAAGCAGGCTGGTGTCTTAAAAACGAACATTAAGAACGAAATAATTATTTCAATATTTTTAATTTAACTGCACATACTTCACAAAAAACAGGTACGCTCAACAGATATTACTGAAGATATGTATTTATATTTACAACCTATAGGATTATTTACAAGGGCCCAAAAATTAAAGTAAATTCGAAAATAACTCTTATACTCGCAAAGCAGCGGCATGATCAATCAGAGCTTCCTTTTCAACTGCTGGTAGCGGTAAACAGAAGCATTCCGGTTTACCCGCTTCAAATGAAGCCGAGTTTAGTTGTTCTGCTGATTTTTGAAGTTATCGCTGGCCTTGGGGAAGAACAGATTCCAGCTGCTCTAGTTTTCCAACATCCTCCCCACTTGAGCGTTCTGAAAGATGCTCAACAGAAATCATGACACTGAAAAATAAAGGGAATAATAGAAAGGGTAAGAAATGACAATATGTATATATCAGCTAAATCAAACATCTAATAAAAAAAAAAAAAGAAAATACTAAAAAAAATATTTAGAGTTCAATTTCTAAAGAAAAAAAAATGTTTATCTAGTCTTTGATTAGTCTTATGTCAAATATGCACAGCATGGCGTTTTACTGGTCTCATTACCCTGCCAAAGCGTGTCTTGAGTGGAGTTCCATCGTTAGGCTACACACCAGTGTTATCATTTGTTTTCGGTGCAAGATTTGGCACACGCCGTTCAAGTCTTTGTGTGATTTCAAGATATAGAGTCAATGCATTGGTCGTAGTAAAACTCCTTTCGATGTCTATAGTTTAACCAGTCTGACAATTCCATCTTTACTTGGAAAAAGGTCGATGACCTTTGCCAAGGGCCAACATAAGCACTTCTTATCGTCGCTGTCAATCAAGATTATATCATCTACTTGAACTGTGTCGTGACTTTTGGGGATCGATGAGCGTAGAAAACCCAGATATTCTCTTCTGAATCTTTGCTTCAAAGATTCTCTTACTCTCTGAATGTATCTGTATCTTTCAACAACGTCGGTTTTCTCAATTTGGTACAAGTCAGGTATATCATTTGTCCGTATTTCTTGGAGGAACAATGAAGGCGTTAGAACATTTAGTTCTTGATCTTCAGATATGTACGTTAACGGTCTATTGTTCATTATAGATTCGCATTCACATACAAGCGTATGTGGCTCTACTTGTGTCAGACAGGCTCTTACTAATTTTTTTGAAGCAAATCTTTGAGAATTCGTATAAGTCTTTCCCAGAACCCTCCCCATCATGGGGCTGATGTTTGTTGAATCTCAGTCAAATCCAAACTTTTCAATGCATTATTTAAGCCAGTAAAGTTTGTATCGTTGTCGGAGTATAACACAGAAATTCGTTCTCTTCTCGCTATAAATCTTCGTAAAGCCAGAATGAAAGCATTCGTACTAAATGATGGAATCAATTCTAAATGTACAGCCCTAAACACCGCACAAGAAAATAGTACGATCCAAACTTTTTCTTTGTACTTGGTGAGCAGAGGACCTGCTAAATCATCTCCTGAGACTTGGAAAACTGCTGAAAATGGGAGAGATGCCCCAGAAACTGTCCAAAGTATAAGACAGCAAAAATGGCGGCATAATGCCCGAAGTCGACTGATCAATTTCTTACTACAGGTTTTTAAGCTTATATAAAAAAAACCCCTACTTATTAAGTAGTGCCAGCCTTACAATGCAACATCACTCTTATAACAAAGTAGAAAAAACATGGTACTTACTTGAAATATTGTTGTGATAGCAGAAAACAAAGAAAGGACTTCACGTAACTTCTACAGCACACAATTCAACATCTATTTCTAGTAATAATCAGACTCGCAGAGCCATCTAGCGTTGCGTTTCGAAATTACATAAAGTGGGGCATCTCTACCGGTGGAGCAACTCACCCGGAATTACCTTATATGTCGATTGAGTAGTGTCTGTGTATAGTTTGAAGTATTCCAATGAGCAGAGGTTTTTCGTTTGTTCTAGTCTGAAATACAATTCGAAATTTCACATGCGACACATAACTCCTAGAATTTTCAATCTTTTTATTTGAACATTTAACCAAAACTTTGAAATAACATATTAAAGTGAACCATGTCAAGTATTTTCGATTAGTTAATTTAAACCATATTTATTAATAAATGACTGTCTTTTTTTGTGTGTGAAAATTGAACGACTTTATTCAAACACTCGCCAATTACACAAAAATTATATTTTTAAAATTGCTTACCTGGTTCACTAGCTACTCTCATGTAGATTTCATAGATTTTTTTTTCCCAGATTTAAATTGGCACCAGTTATAGTGCGGGCGACAGAATGCCTAAAACTGAACGTGCCTCGGGAGATTGCTACAATGTCGTCATTTTATAATATTTTCCGACAAAATATTTGATCTTACGTATACTTGAATATACGTTCCATAACAATTCCAAGTATTATTTCTCTTTTTTTTTAGGCCGTTTCAGTGGTATTTTTCCTAATTAACACCATATTTTCGGTGTATTTTACAGGAAATATTAACTATTTGAAGGCCAGGGGTCATTTACATTAATCACTTAATTGTAATTTCAAACTAAAAGGATTCGACACAGAATTTTACTTTTATAACATGTTGGGAAAATTTTATTCTGCATATTTTATTCTAATTTTGTTCGTAAATTCTGATTACTTTTGATATTAAATTAACATAACTAAATTACTCCTGAAATAGAAATATTAAATGGAACTATTTTATAAAGAAAAATATGTCAGTGTAATAAAATTGAGAAATTGCAGAATTTTAATATGTAATTAATGTAAATGAAGATAAATGATATAAAAAAAATTCAACGCAAAAAAGAAAGAAAATAGTTATTGGAAGATATGGAAAGAGAGGATTATATAAGATGAAGAAAGATAAAACAAAGGCTATGTATTTATTATAAAAAGCTATTGATCGAAAAAATTAGAGAAATATTTTTAAGAGTGTTAAAATCATACATGTATTATAGTGCTGCAGCGTTATTATTTATAGCAATGGCAATAGTAACATAAATAATCTAATGAATATATTTCAGTATGTAGGTAGTTTGCCAGCATTCGAATATTAATGTTTTAATTTGAGCAATTTTTACAAAATTGTTTAGAGTTAAAAACATATATATATATATATATATATATATATATATATATATATATATATATATCTGTGTGTGGGGGGGGGGGGGGGGCGTGTGGGCATATTCTTTTCAAATCCCATCTAAATTTATTCACAAAAAAGCCGAAATTCAGGGCAAGTTAATTTATAGTTCATAAACAGCATAAAAGGAGCAGGGTAACAAAATATGTATTTCAATTTATTATGACGATCTGATTTATTTTTAGAAATACATATGTGTATTTTTTTATCATTTTCATTTTAATATGATTTTTACTAGTAACATGCATACACTATAACCAAAGAATTTCAGAGTACTATATGCAGTACGCAATATCCATAAATTTAGCGTAGGAAGAAAAACGCATTAAACAGCATTAAATGCACTTCAAATGTTTATCAACCATAACCGTAATATATCTAATTTATTTCCTGTAGCTCTGTAAGTGAACAAAAATTTTTGTTTTTCATTTCATATCGTATCCTATATCAATCTTGTTTTTGTACTTAATGTATTTAAATACTTTTGTATCCTTTTACATGAACCATTTTACGAATGTTAATAAATCTTTTAGATAGTATTCCATGTGATATTGATTTAGGATATCAAGATTGAAATTCCTGTTAATATATGTTCTTGGGATATTCTGATAACACTCACAGGCACATACAGAGAGAAACAGACATACTAACCGTTAAAAACCTAATTATCGGATTGAGACAAGTTCAAAGTGTGTAAAAATTACAAAAACCCAATTAAAAAAAAATGATCGCAAAACTATATTTTCTCTACCATGTAAGGTTAAAAAAAAAGTAATAATTCTTGTCAGATTTCATTAAAGATAAGTTGAAATTTGAGGATTAAGAGACATTATTTTTCTTTTTCAATATCTGTAATTATCTGTATATATCATGCACTTTAAAATTTTGTTTTGCAAAATTTAACTATTGTTTAAATGAAATCATATTTTTTTCTTAAGGTGCATAGTTTTAAAAAAAATTTCTAATGAAAAAGCCAAGAATAGAAAAGATGAAATAATCAGTCATTTAACAATTTATCATATTTATTTATAGAAATATTCGCATATACCAGTACAGAAGTCATATTTTCTCTTATCTAAAGATAAATCGAAAAAAGAATAGATTATTCTGAGATATACCGATATGGAATTTCTTACAAGTCCTAACGATAAAAAGACTCTGCAATCTATTTAATAAACACGATAGAGATAAATGTTCTTGACAACTTGGATGTCCCTTATCATGTAAACGAAAATCCTAATATTTTATTCAATTTATTCATGTTGTTTGAATGAATAAATTGTATCACATTGTTGGAAACTGTAATATGTGCTAACAGAGTAACTGTCAATTATTTCACGAATTAAGATTTATCTTTATAATTTAAAGGACTCGAATCATTAACTATTTGAAATGCAAACCAAATTTACAGAATACGAAATTATACAATTTTACGAATAGTAATATTAAGAAGAAGATTTGCATTTTTTACCTTACAATCATTATTTTTTAAGAACAATCATTATCTACACATATAAACGGCTAAGAGATTTCCTTGGACTCTGTTTGTGTGTTGACGCAAGTTGCCAGAAAATTTTTATACTTTAGTTAATTATAAAAAATCAAATTGTCCGATCGATAAGGTAATTAATCCGATGGATTCCGAAAAATCCCCCCTTTCATTTGGTACCTTATTTGTAAAGAAATTTTGATTAGCTATTTTAAAATTAATTAAAATATGAAAATAATAAACTGGTAATAGCGTTAAAATTGGACATTTAAGTTTTTCAATGTTTCCAAAAACAAAATTACGAGTTATTATTATTATTATTTTCAGTATAAAATGAAATATGCTTTCACGCGAAAACATGTCAGTCAAATTTTCAGTATAGTAGCGCCACATATTGGCCGATAAGCATTCAAATTGAGTTAGTATAAGGTCTTATAATGGCCTTCTTGCATATCAAATTTTGTTTGTGATACGCAATAGAATCTGAGATATAGCCTTCCCTTAAATTGCGGAAATCGCTGTGTAGCAGAGCCACCCGTTGAATGGTTGACACCAGAAGTTTATAGGAGCGCTAATTTTGGTCAAAGTGCATCTACGTGTAAATTTATGTGCATTTCTGTGCAGTAGCTCCTTAGCTATAGCCTTCTCTTGAATTGTGGAAACCGCTCTATAGCAGCACCACCTGTTGGTAGATAAACATTCAAATTAAATTAGTATAAGGTCTCATAATGGCTATATTACATATCACGTTTTCTTTGATAGTACGCGACAGAACCTGAGATATAGCCTCCCCTTAAATTTCGGAAATCCTTGTATAGCAGAGCCACCTGTTGAGCAGTCGATACCAAAAGCTAATAGGCACTAATTTAGGTCAAGGTGCATCTGCATATAAATTTATATGTAATTCTGAGTAGTAGTTCCGGAGATACAGTTGCTACAAAATTTTTGTCACACACACGCACACACACGCACACACACAGACAGACATTTTCTAAAAAGGGTCAAATCGTGTTCTAGACCTCTCAAAACGTGTAAATCCGTCGAAAACCGGAAGTCTAACATTTTTACTAATCCAATACTTCCTTCTATTGAATATAGAAGAAAGTAAAAATGTTTTCATTAACAAACTTTGATCTATCGGCACGCAAGCAGCATCTGGCCGAATTTTGTACATTTCGAGTTTGATTTAAAAAAATTTCCCTTATCCAGAATTTGGTTCGTTCTTAAACCGGGGCTTTTCAAGTACTATCTAATCGCAAGAAAATATAGTAAAAACAATAAAAAGTTTGCTACAAATGGTAATAAACAGAGAAAAAAAAGAAAATATCATCTTTCTGCTTTTAATGTCATTAATTAATATTGTACAATATTTGTAAATGTAGAATATTAGATAAGTTCAGTAAGTACAATAAATAAATATTTAAATGTTATGAATGCCGTAATAATATTTGTCAAATAATGTATTTAAATAACAGATTTATAAATTTAGATTTGGTTTCATAAAATTTGACAAAAAGAAGAAAATTTGATTAGTATTTGTGAATTAAGATTTTTATTTTAAAACTCAAAGCAAATTCTAAGCAGCCTTATATCTTATCTTAATAGAAAATAATACATCAATAATATATATATATATATATATATATATGTCTGTATATATATATGTGTGTGTATATTTTTATCAGAGAATAATTTTTGCATAAAATATTATAATCAAGCAAATACAAAACAATAAGGAATAGTGTAATCAGTTTTACATAATTTATAGAAAGATCAAATAACCTTTTTATTTATTTATTTATTTGTTATTTTTTTTTGACAAAAACCGCAAAATTTATAAATGATTTAGCTTTAAGTTTAAATGTCAGTCTTTATAAATTTAAAGCAATCCATGCAACAGGCGTTTTCCTTTTAAAATAAATTTTGAAATATGAGGCTAAGTTTAAAAATTTATAAACTACGATTACAAAGACGGAACCATTTTTAATATTCTTAAAAAATAAATAAATAAATAAATAAATAAAAGTTTGCAGAATATGAATTATATGATTTTTTTTTTTTTGAAGTAAGTGAGCTATTTTTAAAGATATAATTTGTGTATATACTAGATAAAAATAAGAAATCATGGTATTATATATATATATATATATATAATATACATATACAGTCGGCAGCGCTTAAACGAATATCTACCGCTCCAACTATATTAATTCGATTAAGCGGGGTATTCAATTATGCGGGGAAGACTGGAAACATATATAACTATAATGGTTTTATGCTTACATGAAAAGATTAATGATCGATACCTCTTTCTTATTTAAATATTTAACAAAACTTTTACTAAGTTAAAATATTATAGTAATTTATAAATGCAATTAATGCTGAAATAAATATAAAATAAAGTTACTTACAATTTTACTTAAAAAAAAAAAAAAAAAAAAAAAAAAAAAAAAAAATCAGTTATGATTGATTACTTTAACATAGACATAACTAAACATTTTTCTATTTCTTTTTCTAAAGCACATAAATAGATAATAATCGCTTCTATGAGACTCAACATGACGATGAATAATGTTAAAGGATTTTACAACTTCATTTATGGTTCGCTTGTTCTTCTTTATCACTTTCATTTAAAGGTTTTATTGGAAGATTAAACTTGTCATCTCTTTCTATTTCTCCATCTTTATCCACATCTATGAGTTCATAAAGTTCTTTTTCAATCATCTAAAAACTTTCAAAATTTGTGATTTCTAATTCTTGGAGATAATTTGTATTTTAATTTCTAATTTTCTCACCAGCTGCTGATTTTATAAATTTGGCTTTTAGAAACAATTTTATATCACCTCGGCAGGAATACCGTCTCATGTTTAAAGAGCATGCCTTAGTTATGTAATGTTTTTAAAAGAAGAACGGAATTTTCTTTTGAGAATGAGAGAAAAATTTTGCCGAGAAGTAGAGGAATTTTATTTAAGAAACTTTGAGTATTTATGCGATTAAGCGGGGTGGCATTGTAAAATATATTTCTTTAAACGAGAAAATTTAACATTGCTTTTATGAGAAAAAAATTGGTTCTATAACTTTATATTCTTATAAGCGGGGTATTCGATTATCCGTTACCCGATTAAGTGGGTACGACTGTATATATATTAAAATGTTTCGTGCACAGAAAAAAAAAAAATACTTATTTAACACTTCTGCATTGTCATACTATAATTTTCATATAAATTGGGGAATTTCTGTGATTTCATGATTAGGGTTGGCACTCTAAAGCAGCTTTGGAACAATTATTTTCATTTTAGGAATTTTTATAACATTTTTATAAATTTAATAATTAAAAAATTACTTTAAAATGAATTTCTACAAATATCACGCCTTTTAACCTGGCAAAACAAGAATTTTCGATTTATATTATGTAATACCTGGCAATATTTATAATTTATTCCAAAATACTGTTAGTAACCACCGTTTTACAATATAATTTTACAAAGATTATTTCTCCATATTTCCTCATAATTATATACTGAGGAAAATTTCTCTACAAGCAATGTGGTGTAAAAAAAAAAAGGCATAGACTAATAATGCTCTGGAATAAATTATAAATATTACCAGTTATATTTATTCTCGTTGCAAATGTGGCAATAGAAAAATTTTATTTATATCACGCATAAAATAGCTGCCAACTGTTCAGATTTTTGAGTAATGGTACAGTCGTCCCCACTTAATTGAGTAACGGATAATCGAATATCCCTCATATAAGAATATAAAGTTATCGTACCAATTTTCCCCAATAGAAGTAATGTTAAATTTCCTCGATTAAAGAAATATTTTTTACAACGCCACCCGGCTTAATCGCATAAACACCCAAAGTTTCTTAAGTAAAATTCCTCTATTTCTGGGTAGATTTTCCCTCTCATTCTCAAAAAAAAAAAAAAAATAATAATAATAATAATCTGTTGGTTTAAAACCTTACATAACTAAGGCATGCCCTTTAAACATGAGACGGTATTCCTGCCGAGGTGATAAAACAAATTTATAAAATCAACAACTGATTATGAAATTAGAAATTAAGGTGCAAATGATCTCCAGGAATTAGAAATCAGAAACTTTGAAAGTTTTCATATGATTGAAATAGAGCTTTATGAACTCATAGATGTGAATAAAGATGGAGAAACAGAAAGAGATGAAGAGATTAATCTTTCAATAAAATCTTTAAATGAAAGTGATAAAGAAAAACAAACAGATCCACCTTCACCGATAGATGAAGTTGCAAAATTCTTTTCATGTAAACACAAAATCATTATAGTTATACAAGTAATTGCGTTTCTAGTCTTCCCCGCATAATCGAAGACCCCGCGTAATCGAATTAATATAGTTGGAACGGTAGATATTCGTTTAAGCGGGACTGACTGTATTTTCATTTCATTTAATCATAGAAACTATAAAAAATGTCATATAAAAATTTCTATGTACAAAAAAATAAAATAAAATAGAGGTATTCAGAATCGTCTGTAGCTATGCCATAATGTCTGTCGCTCCCTCATAGACTTTTTTCTCCTTCACGAGTAAAATTAATATTTACCTCTAATTTTAGCAATCTTCTAATGAACGAATATAATCTTTTATCTCTTTAATGAATTTTTAATAAAATTTTATTTATAATTTAAATGAAACTGAAAAAGATATTTAAATAAATTCCATATTTAGAACAAGTTTATTTTGTAATAAAATCAATTAATATTTCCGTATTATTGGTTATTCATTACAACTGTGTTTACTTTTTCATATTTTCTTAGTAGATGTACTTCAACTCCCCAACTATTTAAAGCAAATTAATGGTTTAAGTTATATTCTTTCCCATACTCAGTGTAGAAGAAAATCCAGAAGAATTAAAATATTATCGCCTTTCAAATGCCTCAGCTAGCTTGAATTACTCCATTCATTTTCGAACATTTAGGTAGCTTCACAGGTCAATGAAAATAGTCTGCAGTAATACCGATTACTACGCAAAATATAGTTTTTAACACTAATTTGAGAGTATTATTTTCTCTTATAAGTGATTCAATAAACTATATTTTTGACTGAATAAATTTCTGGGACATTTTGAGATTTTTTTGTATGTCTATATTTTAAATGTGAAATTCTTACAAAATGCAAGTCATACTTTAAAATTTGGAAAAAAAGAGAAAAAAAAGTTATTTTTTAATTTTTTAATATTAGAAAAAAATCGTTTTTACAGGTACAATAAAAAACTTACGTTTTTTATTACCATTCTTTTAAAAGTAAATGCTTTAAATATATATATATATATATATTAATATATGAAAAGAAATGTTCTTGATTTTATCGAATACCATTCCTGACATTCATATTGCATATTTCAACGCTAAATATCAAGAAATTAGTTTTTATTCATCGATTATCTGAGTTTTTACAATAATATATTTATACAGTGGTTTGATAAAAATTTTATTTTGTTAAAAAAAAAAAAAGGATTTTTATAATCATGATTCTTTTTTTCCTTTGTCACTGCTTAAGATTTTATACTATGCAACTGACAAAATTAAGAAGTAATTTTTTATTTAGTGCTTTTTCTTCAATATTTCCTTCTTAAATAATCATACATGGGATTTTCATGCTTGTGTTACATCAGTATTTTCTAACCATAATCACTGCCAAATTCTATCACAGATAAAAAAGTACTACAAAAATATGGAAAAGATCTTTGTATGGAAACTTATGTAGAAAATTAGTAGAAATTCCTGACCATCTTCATTTAAAAGTAATTTCAGGCTTATAGTAACATCAGCCACACAGGAGGATGTGATTTCTGCTGCAATATTACCCTACAGAAATATTTATAGTAATTTTACAATACATTTTTTCTTTTTACTTAAATAATGAATGACTGACCCCCCTTAATTGTTACTGGATATCATTGTAAAATTATTTTTAACTTTATAAGTAATATCAAAACTTCTGTATAGAATCAGATACCTGTCATGGTAAACATTCTGATTTAAATATTATACTGTCGTATTGAAGCGTAGGAACCATTTCTCTCCACGTAGGAAAAGAAAATCTGGTGGCTTTTGGAAATAATCTAGACTTTTGCTGTTATCCATATTAAAACATATTTTATTTAATTCACAGATTAAAGGAGAAATAAAGCAGTGAAATACGTCTTTAATTAAAATTAATATTCATAGAATAAATTCGCATATATTATTTTGACACACGAGTCTAAACATCGTCGGTAATATTCGGCGGGAAAAACTAAAATGTCAATAATCATGGTTCTCAGTTAACAAATTCTGTTGCCACTACAGTGAAGGTAAAATTTTGTTGTGCGTAAGCGATACCATGGTGAATAACAAAAATGTCTTGATCACGATAGTACTCGCCCCAAGTGAAAACAGGCATTGATGTTAGAGATACCATATGTTAAAGTGAACGTTATAGACAGAGCGTGATGTGATGGGTTATTTGGACAAATGAGCACTGTCTATGGAAAGATCTGGGGGTATCACAGCACTCGAGTTTGAAGGAAATCCGGCTTTCTGTGGTGCATCGTCAATAAAAGGTGTACGGGAGGTTCTGTATGGCATGGAAAGGGATTCTTACCGAAAAACAGGTTTTAAGCGGTGAATATTAATCATAGTCCGCTTTCCATTTATTTCAATAGAGGGTTTTCTCACTGCACTGAAACACTTTTAATGGGTCATTATAATGAGGCTATAGAGCTTTCTTGATGTTGAAAGGAGTCCTACAATGTCTACGTGTACATGGCCGAAACGTTGATGTGACAGATCAAAATGTTGAAGAAGTCTCCACGTGTTCCTTTTCACTTTGGAGTTTTGGCACTGAAGGCAGTTTTAAATCTACTTGGCAATGTCTTTAGAAATAGAGGGTCGAACAAAATGAGACTGAATGAGATTTTATTGTATTTTTTAAAAATTCTCAAAATATTCACGGATGATAGGAGCCGTGAACAAACAGATAGAAAGGTAAACAATCGGACAGACAGATGCACAAATTGAAATCATATTTCCACTAAAATCATAAGAAAGTGTTAAAACGCTCATGTAAACAAAACTGCAATTCCAGCAAATTTTTATTAATACCTCTTAATGTGATTGATTATTTTTGTGTGGCACTGTATATCTAATGCTAACCATATTATATTACATAGAAGGCACACTCTTTTGTGCATACGAATAATATATTTTAATTGCATTAAGCTTTGTGGAAAATAAAATTATTAAAATTTGGTTTATAAAAATAACTCTCATGCAACACAATGCTTTGGAGTACTTTCAAGTGGCCCTGTACACAAACCAGTTAGAAATGTACTCTATTTTACATAGGAAACATCCGATAAGGAATTGAATAACATATTAACATTTCATTAAAGTTTCTATACATTAGAGGTATTAAAATATGGCTTATAGAAACTCCTCTCATAGAACACAGTGCTTTGGAATACTTTCGGCTGTCCCTGTACACAAACCAGTAGAGGTATTACTCAATTTTCAATAGGAAACAATCTATAGTGAACTTAAATAACATATATCAGTTTCCAGAAATTCCATGAGTATTTACGAGAGTTAGAACGTGGAGAGGCAGACAGAAAAACCGAAGTCATTAACACTTTTCAACCTTGTTAGAATGTGTTAAAATATTGAAATTGTTCTGAAGATCGCTTCGAGTCCCCTAACGACTTACTCATCCGCAGTATCTTTGGTGTCTTGTCTGTGAGAATTGATTGTCTGTGAGAATGTCTTACCAGTGGATTTCCAATTGGGTGCTTCCTAGATGACAGTTTCGAAACGGATAGTATCGGAAATTGAGAGATAGCCTTTTTATCTCATTTACTTGAATCTCATTTACATATGAACAACAATATACGTGTTGTACATAATATTTGCTTTCACGTTATTTCCTTTATTTTTTTTATTTATCCAATCAACCATAAAATGACAGTAATCTCACACCAAATATAATATTACAACACGCTATGATTGGCTACGTCTATCGGATGAGACAAATAATTTTTTGTGGTTGTATACTTCATAGTTTGTTAATAGTAGTTGGTATATAGAAAAATAAATAAATAAATGAATATGTAAACCAGATCGTGGTACAGTTTTAATATAGCCTTTTTTTTTGCGACTTTCAGAGTTTTGCCACCATTTTCGACAAAAATGCATAATTTTTGCGATTATTGTTTATGTTACTTTCATTCTTTTCTTTTTTAATAATATTTTAGATTTTATTTATATTTTCGATGCGTTACTTTGATTAAAGTGGCTGTCGCGAAAGAAGAGTCCTTGGCGAAAAATGTCCGATTTGTTTCAGCACCAAAATGTTTAAAAATGGCCAGGTTTATCAATAAGTAAAGCTTTTTAATATAATATTGAATTATTTTCAAGTCAAGCGTTATTCATCCGTGCCAAATACAAACTATTAAAAAAAAATTCTAAAATTGAGGTATATGAAAAAAAATTTAGAAGAAATATACTAGATTTTTATTATTATTACTTTATTTTAAAAATATAAAGACGTCATTTTTCTCACATGCATGGGCAAATTTGATATTTTATAATTTTTTATTTTTCCCGTGAAAGCATATTTCATTTTATGTTGAAAAAAAAGAATAATAATAATAATTAACTCGTATACTTTTTTGGCAAGAGTTAAAAGTTTAAATGGCTAATTTTAAAGTTTTACCAGGTTATTATTTTTATATTTTAATTAATTTTAAAATCGAAAATCGGACATTGAGGTGCAACAAAGCAGGTCATAATGAACCATCATGCAAATTTGCGTAGCTCTGTGATCAGTCATTTTCTTAAAAAGCACCCAATATATATCCCACTGACACGCACACATATTTTTTTTTTCATTATAAATATAGATTAAACCAAGAAACATATTATTTTACATTTAAAAAAAATACATATAGCATTTATTGAGCAAGAACAGAAAATATCTAAGATTTTAAAATGCAATAATAATAATAATAATAATAATAATAATAATAATAATAATAATAATAGTAATATTAATAATAATAAGGTTTATTTTCATCTTCATGTTACACATCTCTTTATAAAAAGACAATATATCAACACCTATATTTATAAGCACAAACATCTAGATATATATTTTCTTCTCTAGTTATAGTATATCACATCCATGTAAACATTTGAGACTTTCTATTCCATTTGTTTTCCTTTAAAGTTTTTTTCTATAAATGGAAAATACAACCTTACTGACAATAATTTAAAGGCATTTAAAACTTACATGGCAATAAAAATGCCATACTTTGCAAAACGTGTATGTTTGGAAGTAATCGTTATTTAAATGTTTTCAAATGGATCGATATAATACTGACTGTTTGAATCTTTCAAAAAAGTTTTTATGCGTTCCCTAAAATGATTATTGTTTGTTGATAACTCTTTATCTTTCTTTGACAGTTGTTATTTCTGCTGATAAAAACATCTTTCTTTATATAAACTGTTAAAAATTAAACGACTATATAGTTATAGACTCCAAATTTTATTTAACAGTTTTATACTTAGAATTTTAAACATTTGTGGTTCGAGATAGCATTTGATACATTAGAAATACAATCGCAAGTCAAACCTTTATTTATAATTATGCATAGAATAAGAAGATCAATTTAATGGAAAAAAATTAGAATTGCAATTTTTCAGAATTATATTGCCAGTATGCAATTATACATAGTGACTGTAATTAAAGTTAGATCAAAAACTTTGACATAAATTCACTGGTGTAAAATAGCTATCAATTTAAAGAAATAACCATTTTCACAGTTTCAAAACAATTGCAAAAAATATGAGCAATTACATAAAACTGATTAATTGAAATTTGTAAAAATATAAATAAAACTTAACAAGTTCAAGTTAAGATTGATTGGGTTTAATGTCGCACTATAGCTACGCGTTGGACAACTGACAAAGGTCTAGGATTCACCCACAGGTGAGGCCCGGGAGCATTCCATTACAAATTATATCCTTTATAGAGGAAATTGCACTTTCGCATTAGAAATTCCAAGAGTTTTTTTTTTTTTTTTTTTAACAGAACATTTAGAACTTTGCAGCTATGACGAATTTTACATACACCTAAAATTTTACAGGAGTAATAAATAATTTAACGTAAATACACACACACATATACAGGGTGAGTTTGACATAATCTGCCAAACGAAAAGAGGTGATAGCCCATGGGGAACATAAAACACCATAGAAACCCTGTCCTATCTCTAACCGTTTTCGAGTTATGGTAGATAGAAGAAAAATCTGTTTTTTTTCCATTCCGTATGAAAAAACCCAAATTTGTGAGCTTCCTGAAAGACTTACTCGCAAAATTAGCACATATTTGGAAAGAGCAGAAAAAATCCTATTGGGTGACACCATTTACATCAGGATACCTTAATTTGACGGCGAGCTACAAGCACTAAAACATTGGCGAAGTTTAAAATCGAGTTTTCGCCAAATTCTTTAACCAGCAATTCTGCAAACATCGTTCAAGCTACAATCAGTCAAATTTACCAAAAACTTCTCCATTCCACAAGCTTTAGAATGAGCTCACAATAAACCATATCGGTATTCTAGTGCAGGAGAAATTTAGCCTTTTGTTTGAAAAACATTCATCACTGAACTCGAGATTCGTCGAGAAGGAGACTCACGGAGTGCGATGGTCGTTCCTGATTTCATGTCGCGCCTTCAGCCCGCTGTTTTGTCAGATGCAAAAAAGAGAGTTTTAAAAGCAAACAAGGAAAGTTGCAGATGTATTAGGTTTACAAACACAATGGAATGGAAACAAAAGATGTATGACTTTTCTCACGTCTTTCATAAAGGAATATGCATTAAAAAAAAGAAAAAGAAAAAAAAAGACGTATCTCACGTCTTTCACAAAGGAATATGCAATAATAATAATAATAATAATAATAATAATAATAATAATAAGACGTATCTCACGTTTATGATTAAAGCTCATATGCATTCTCAAGGGTGTGTAAAATTTAGTGCCGCTGCTGAAATTGGTCACCCCCACACCTGATACATGCCCTTGTTCGCTTACGAACGGAAACCACAGCAGCGCTTAGCGAAAGATCATCCCTCAGTTTTATTATTGCATCATCGAGCCGGCTTCTTAAATCTTGCAAATTGGCAACTTCTGCGCGGTAAACTTCTTGCTTCAGGAAACCCCAAACATAGAAGTCCAATGGAGTGAGATCTGGCGATCTAGGTGGCCAAGAAATTAGTCCATTACGACCAATCCATCGCGGATACTGCTGAGTCAAGAAGTCCCGAACGGCATTGGAAGAATGTCAGGGGCCCCATCGTGTTGGAAAATGATTTCCGCTCGTTGGGGTACAGGAATGACATCAAGTAATCCTCGAAGATGATGTTCCAGAAACTCCAAATATGTATTGCTTGTCAGATGACCTTGGAAGGCATGTGGACCTATCAAGTGACCGCCAACCACTCCAAGCCAAACATTTAAGCTGAATCGCGTCTGGAACGATGGGTTTCGTGTTACAAATGGATTTTGTTGAGCGTAATGATGCCAGTTCTGTAAATTTAACATGCCATCCCGAGTGAAAAGTGACTTATCTGTCCACAGTATCGTTCTAAGGAAATGGTGTTCCTCAATATCTCGCTCCAAAAGCCAGCGGCAGAATGTTACCCGCTTTTGGAAATCTGAGCGGCGTAATTCTTGTACCGGTGTGAAGTGGTATGGATGGTACCGGTTTTTGCGCAAAACATTCATCACTTTACTTTGGGAGATTCCACCTTCTCTCGCAAGTATGCGTGAACTCATATTTGGATTTTCCTCCACTCGGTCGAGTACGGATTCCTCAGCGGTGGCGGAGCGGCGACCATGGCCCCTTTCGTACACCCTACCGAAAGACCCATTCTCCCTAATCCTTCGATGAATTGCAGCAAATACAGAACGGTTGGGCGCACGACGATGTGGATAACGTAGACAGTACTCTTCTTCGGCTCTCCGAGAGTTACCATCGCAAAATCCATACAAAATGCATATCCGCATACTCTTCATTTGTAAAACTAGGCATATCTGTTTACAGGTTGGAAAGTATGACAATTTGATCCCTGTGATGACTTCAATTGAAAATAAAAGTCAGAAGCGTAAACAAAATAAAATTTCAATATTAATTTACAAAAGTAGAAGAAAAAAAGTGGAACGGAATAAGAACCAACATTTTTAATTAGTACCAATGTACGAAAACATACTAAGTATGAACTAAGAAAGAGCAAGTAGATGTGACAGCAGCGTGAAAAGAATCGGCCGAGCTTAGGCAAAGTCTAGAAAATGCTAAAGCAAGAAGCAGCATAAAACATAAAAGAAACTGTCGAGCTAATGAGCTGTTACAGATTGGCTCGCCTTTTCAACCCGCAAATGGGATGCGCACGCAGGAAGGTTGGAATACATCTGAGTATGACTAAGAGTCCATATGCAGATAGTTACGAATTTGCATACGTTCCATTTACTCACCATCGTTTCGTTTGCTGAATTTTAACGAACGCCGTTTTCAGTGATGTATTGCAAACAAAAGGCTAAATTTCTCATGAACCGGAACGCACCGATATGGTTTATTATTGGTTCATTTTAAAGCTTGTGGAATGGAGAAGTTTTTGGTAAATTTGGCCGATTGTAGCTTGAACGGTGTTTGCAGAATTACCGGTTAAAAAATTTGGCGACAACTAGACTTTAAACTTCGCCAATGTTTTAGCACTTGTAGCTCGCCGTCAAATTAAGTTATCCTGATGTAAATGATGTCACCCGATAGGATTTTTTCTGTTTTTTCCAAATATGGGCTTATTTTGCGTGTAAGTCTTTCAGAAAGCTCACAAATTTGGGTTTTTTCAGACGGGATGAAAAAAAACAGATTTTTCTTCTACCTACCATAACTCGGAAACGGTTAGAGATAGGGCAGGGTTTCTATGGTGTTTTATGCTCCCCATGGGCTGTTCTATCACCTCCTTTCGTTTGGCAGATTATGTCAAACTCACCCTGTATATGTATACGTATATTAAAAGACAATTTAAATAATTTTTGTACTGTACGTATCCAAATTTAAAGTAGAAATGTAATTGTTTATTAAAATAGCAATAGTAATTTTTGTTCTACGCATCTCATATACACTTCTAATAAGTTCCATAATGCAAAGGCCATAGAAAATTCGATGTAAATATTATTATAGAATATTTTTCTTTGTGCGAATGGAGATATAATAATAGATCTAAGAAACAAAAGGATTATCTTCTTTCGGTGCGAAAGAGAAACAGATTTTCTAGAAATATTGTTACATGCATGGATAACAACATATAATAGATATGTTATTCATCGAAAAGATTTTTTTCTTTTACATTCGTAGTAGTATAAAATGCAATAGAAAATATAAGCAGATCGGTAACATTTTTATACATTCCGTAGTATTTTTAGAAAAAAAACTTTTCTTCAAACTTTTTTTTTTATTTATTTATTATTCAATTGTAATTGTATATTGGAGAAAATTACTCTACAAAAAAGTGATGTCAAAAGAAGAAAAAAAAGCCGTTACTGACAATACTATGAAATAAATATAAAAAATTTCAGCAGCACTATATATAAATATATAATAAAAATTCTATTGTAATTGAAATAATTTGATTAAAATTTTCAGCTGTAACAAGAAATTTCATATTTTCTAAGGGGAAAAAAATAAAAAATCATAAAATTTGAACAATTAGATGAAAAAAAGTAAACTATTTGATATATACAAACAAATTTAATGTAACTAAACTATAACTTCATTGAAAAATATTATATGTTGATTTATTGTTATTTACATTTATATTCAATAATTATTCTTGATACGTGACCACACATTCCCTAGAAATTTTATTGTAACAGTTGTACCAAATTCGATGTAAAATATATCATTGAATACTATTCTTTTATATGGATATATATATATATATATATATATATATATATATATATATAAAGTAACCAACAAAAAGATTATCATCTATTATTGTTTTGTAAACAGAAACAATAATTTTAGAAATATTGTTATGTTCATTGATTACAGCGTATATAAAATCCCGTTCACGTATCAACCATCGAAACTTATTTTCCCTTTTACTTTATAGTAATATAAGACAAGCAGGAAATGTTGTAGAAAATAAAACTTTTCTTTGAAAGACACTGTTTTCTTTTACGTGTTGAAAGTTTTACTTTTTTGTAAATAAACATACTGATTCCAGTCGACAAAAACAGTTTATTTGGTGCATATTCTCAAAACATCTAATCGCACTTTACTGTTACACACTGAAACCAAACACGTAACATTTTCTATGTAATATATAAAAAAAAATATTTTTCTTTTGTTTTAATTGATTTTCAAACATTTATTCTTTGAGGGGGGGGGGGAGATAGGAGCACTACTCCTAAATTTGACAAACGATGTTTCAAAGGGTTCTCAATACGCGCGATTGCGAGTTGCTGTTTTAATGATGCAATCGTGTCTCCTTTTCTCACTCGATGAAGGCCTGTGCCCCCTTTTTTTACCTGAACTAACTGTTGTAAATTTCCTTTCAATTTATGGTGCTTAATTGGAAAGTTATTTATTTATTAATATAATTATAATTTGAATAAAAATAGAATAAAACGTAAGTGTGGCAGATTCTCTCGAAAATTAAAAATACTTTTTTTTTTTTTTTTCGTTTTACATAACTGTGATCAGTGCTATGTACTGTAGGCATTTTTGTTTAAAGTTAATTCAGCCATTTACAAAAGGAAATACAGGGTGAACGTCAAAGTGTTAAAACATCTATTCATTTATTTACTTACAAGAATTATATTATTTTAAAAATTAGGAATGCAAACAAGATCATTCATTTTCAAATTATTTTGAGAATTATTTTTGAAATAAATTAAAAAACAGGTGAACGGTAAATATTTATGCTTTAAGAGCTACTTCACACATAAAATAAACATTTGCACTACCTGTTTTGAAATGATGTACTCTAAGAATCTCACTTAAAGGATTTTATCGCTTTTAAAACATTCAAGGCTCAAAGAACTTTTATGTACTGCTTACGTTTGCTTCATAAAAATGTTTACATTTTGACGACTGCATTTTATTTGGTATTTCGCATTCAGTCATAACCGAAATTTGCCGTTTAGTTTTAAAAGAAATGTATTTACTATATTTTACAAACCTTTTAAGAATTACATGTTTTTTCCTTTTTTCATATAAATACTTCTGATATTTAATGTTTGAAAGGTGTACTATCCAAAAATTTAAAAATTATAGATAGCAGATTATACTTAACATAGTTTTTAATAAAAAAATTTTAATTCCTCTTTTCTGTCGTAAATATTTTAACTTCAAAAGGAATTATAATTAAACATAACTTTTATAGACAAACTGATGTGAGAAAAAAGGTAATTTTAATAATTCTTCTGTTAAAACATATGACATTCATTTTTCATATCTTTGTTCTAAAATACAGACATATTTACAACATTTGTGAATTTATTTTGTGAAATTGGTGAATCGAATTTACATAACATAAGTTGAAAAAAATTCATTAAACAATGCTAAACAAGAAGCTTTTCTAATTATTAATACGTATCACTCAAATCAACAAATACCTATTTTATTTTACAAGATGAAGCACATAAGCACAATCATATATTACTTTGATTTTATATTCTGAACTTCCAGAGTTGTAAAAAAATTTAATCCAATATCGAACAAGAAGTTTTTCCAGATATTTAAAATTTCATGTATGTTGCTTAGAATAAGTAAGATGTGATGATGTTGCGCATTTTTAAATGCTTGAATTTTTAGAAAATGCTAGTCTTTAAAAAAACTTTTAAAGACTATTTTTTTTTTTTTTTACTTAAAAAAAAAACTTAGTTTGAAATTTACGAAGAAATAAGTAAATATATATACGCACGGCCACACACACATATATATAGAGTGTGATCAGTTTAAAAGAGTACCTGTTTTTTTTTTTTTTTTTTTATTACCCTTAAATCTGACGGATCTGGCAACTATTCTAACACTGAAGTATAATTGTTTGAACCTTGTTTAAATGTTGATTTCTATCACTGTTGGACTGTTACAACTTTATTTGTGAGGTAAAACATAAATGGAGACGCACAATGTTACTTAATCCTGTGATAATTTTATTTTTTAAAAACATGCTTTCACCAAATTTTTTACATTATCATTCCTTACAGAAAATGCTGAAAATGTTCGCCACCATTTTGAATGCAAACATGAACACGTCGAACCAAATTTTTTGACACATTTCGTAGCATTGTTGGTGTTATTAATGAGATTTCTTCGGTTATGATCTGTTTTAATTCATGTATGTTTGCAGGACTTCTCTAAAAACCCTAAAAAATGATAATGTAAAAATGGTAATGATAATGTAAATGTAATGTAGGAATGATAATGTAAAAAATTTGAATTAATTTTTTTTTTCAAAAGAAAAATTATCACAGGATTAAATAACACTGTGCGTCTCCATGTCTGTTTTACCTCACAAATAAAGTTGTAACAGTCCAACAGTGTTCGAAATTGTCTCCCACACTTAATTCAAGTTCAAACAATTATACTTCAGCGTTAGAATAGTTGCCACAACCGTCATAATTAAGGGTAATGAGAAAAACCAACGGGTACTCTTTTAAATTGATCACCCTGTATATATACTATATATATATATCCATCCCTTAAATTAAAATTAATGACGTAATTATAATAAAATTAGCATTGATTTATGTGCAATTTCAAATGGAATAGTTGTTTTATATAAAATATTTTAAATGTGATCCATATTCATATTTAGCTGAGAACTTGCTTAATTCCGTTGTCTAATTTTCTGATATTGCCAAGGTAATAATAATAATAGGAAACTTCAAACTAAATAAATTTATTCTCCAATGCCGTAAAATGCTTCTAATTATGACAGGGGAGAATCCAGCATCCTGATTTCTAAAAAGAAACAGGAGAACTTGGTAGACAAAATTAATTTTACTACTACCAAGCATAAACGTTACATTAAGAATAAGTAGCATACAAATGCCCTAAACATGAAAAGAATTAAGAGAATTCAAAATAAATCGGAAAGTTCACGTGAAATGGAAATTCGGTACAATTATTATGAGAGAAACTTCAAAATTTAAGAAAGTCCACATATGTGAAAAAGACATAGCAACCAAATGACGAGTGTTGATTACAAAGTACATTTGGAAGTGTTTACAATTCCTATGGGAAGCGATAAACGAATATTCTGTAACTTGAATAAACCCATGGTTTCAGACAACCTGAAACCACACCTACGCCATAATCTGTATAATCCAACCTATACTATGCTCACTCTAAAAACAGGGTCAGTCTTTACCATACCGTCATTTAAATAACATAAAATTTAAATAAATAATAGTGTATATTATTTGTAATTTGTTATATGTTATATGCTCGTAATTAAATATGCGTTACTTGAAATAAGATCATCTCGTTTCTTCACAAGTCTAAATATCATAAAAAAATTATAATAATAATTTTAAAAAAAGATAAAACAACCATTAAAAATTCTGTCTTTGACAGAATTTAATTTAGTACAGATGACTATTAATTTAAATCTGTAAAATTTGTACTTTTATTTTTTAATTTTAATTCATTTTTTATGTAATATTTTGACCTTCAAACTAGGCCACGTACTTTTTAAAATGACCAGAATCAATTAGAATGAAGTGTTGCTGCTTAAAATTTCATAATTTAGTTAATTTAAAAAAAATCTAATTTTTGTGTCGAAAACCTATTTGCACCCCTGGATTCAGAAAAATCTCCCCTTGCATTTGGTACTGAATTTTTAACGATAGGACTGATATTTCCAATTTATTTTTGTGTTACACAAAACTGGTCTACAAAAAATCGAAATTGTAACTAATTGTCCTCCGTCCTAATAATGATTATTTTTATTTTTATTTTTATTGTTTGTTTATTTCACTTATTTAATCACCTATTTTCGCATATGTTATGTAGTCACTTGATTTCAGCTGATTTTTTTTTTTATAATCTAAGATATATTTATATGAATATGTCTCTGGAATTCATTGCATACTAAAATGTAGGATAATATATTTTATTTAGAAAATAATTTTCACAAATATTTTTTAAAGAACGTTTATGAATGCACCAGAAAAATTTAATGTATCTGCAAACATCTCCAGTCGTTTTTCCTTTAGATACATTACCTTATTCGTCTTGTTAAAAATATGATAGAAAATAAAACCCAACGCAGGATTGAAAGATGCAAACAGTTATTTTATAAAACACCTGAAACTGCGCTTCTTTCTCCTAGAATTTGAATGTAAGTCTTAAAATAATTTTGTATGAAACTGAAAACAGACAACTATTTGTCAGACTGTTATTCCAGAAATACACCTATAAAAAGTAAATGTATTAAAACGCATTATGGAAAAAATGTTTCGAATGGTATGCAATAAGTAACTGTTGTCTATTTTAACATTTTCAAACCTTACGAAATTTAAAACTGTTATATTATAGCTCTTTGTAAAGGTTTTTACGGCACAATTTTACAGATGACAGTGCATTAAGCCATTCATTTTCCCATTCCTTGGCTGCCCTGTTCTTCCGGTTTTAATCTGTGTAATTTTTGGTTATGAGGTCATTTAAAAAGTATGGTTTATCATGAGAATGTTGTAATTCTGGCTTACTCGAAGAACAGCATAACGTTGCACAATGTTGTGCATAAATAATTTTGTGCATAATGTTGAGCACAATGTAGTGCATAATGTTGCAAGTGATCGCAGGCAATCAGATGTGATCCGCTGTTGAACGCACTGCTCATCGACTGCAGATTTTACGACTTAATGATGGGGGTCACATTGAAGAATATGTTTTTCACCGCTAAACAGTGTCTAAAAATACCTGCAATAATGAATAAAATTCCTTGTATTGATATTTGTGGTTTGTTTGTATTTTGATGTATGGCCCCTTGTAGATGTATTTATTTATATTTTATTTTTATTTATGTGTTTAATATTTGGATAATCTTTCAGAGTATCCTTTAAGTTATCTGTATACAAATTTTCGACTCATTCCGCATTTTAGTGATAGCTATAGAGAACACTGAATAGGCCAAGTTTAATTATGGCCATCCTTTACACTGAACAAGTTTTATTTCAATTTTATTATTCAAATGTAAAGAAATACAATTCATTTTATTTCAGAAAAGAATGAACGCGTTTACCGAGAGAGTACATTTAGTGAATAATTTTACTGTTTCTTTATCTTATTCTAAAATATTTTATTTCTCAATTTCAGCGTTTAAATAGTATTGATACAAAGGCTTAGCTGTCATTTAAATATTAAAAGCCATTTAAATAATTATCTAGAAACGACGTACATTGTTAAGTGTTAATAAAGAGCTAATACGTAGAAAAAGAGACAAAAATAATGGACAGCGATAAAGTAGGTATTGTGTCCGTATATAATTCCCCAGAGAGCATCTAGAAGACAAAGTGTTTCTAAAATACATGTACAAGCCATGCATGAAAGAGAAGCTGCTACTAGCTGAGAAGCTTCAGCGACTGGACAGGTACAATGCACATAATGAACGGGGTTGGATTGCACTTAATAGTTTGGCTTCGCGCTCTCTTTTTCTCCGATAAACGATGCATAGCATGGTGGACTTTTTAATTGCTCTCACCGTTGCCAAAAGCCTTCTATTAAGTAGTTGATATTCTTTGCCGTTACAATAACTGATGTGAGATGAGAAATTAAAAGAAAATTACACCATATATCTCATTACGTTTGTTGTTGCAGTTTTTGTTTTCATACGAGAGACCCTTACATACATGCTTAACAGTTATTTATTGTGCAAGGAAAATATTACGCAGACGCTCAACGGACAGTGCTTAGAAGGCAAGAAGAAATTGAAAAGCTACGTCATTTTCGAATTCAAGCCGATGTTAAACGTTATGCTGATATGTCCCTCTCACCTCAATTATATGTTAGATGCTCCCATATAAGAACTCCTAAAAATTTTTACGTTTATTGTCATTCGAAAAACTAAAAATACAGTTTATACAGAAGTTCTACAGATCCGTCAATATATTTCACCGACCTCATCGGATTAGTTCGAAATTCATATATTCAAAACTTCCGATAGCAAAAGCTAAAATAATTTTTTTATTTAATTTAATTATTATTCTGCGTTACATCTTCTTTTTTTAATTATTTCTTCCATCCTGAAATTCATTTTGCATTACATGAACCCGGACAGTGCCAGGTGATCCTACTAGAAATAATTAAAACTTTACCATGTCTCTCATATATATATATATATATCATAGATATTCATTTACAAATAAATTAACATTTTGCGAGATAAAATTACCTCGCCTCCTTATAAACGAAATGGAATTTCCCTGAAAATTCTGGTTTAAACTAAATTGTAAACACAGACACGTTTTTGCTTTTGAAATGCACATTTTTTATTTTATTTCTTTATTATTATTATTATTATTATTATCACTTTCTGGAAGCTTATAAAATTCACTTCCAGAAAAAAATCTATTTCTGAAAAATGTATAATAAAAAATACAATTCTAGTTTTAAATTCAAGACTGTAAGTTTGTGTAATCTACGTACTTATAACGAAATATTTATGTATCGCATAAAGAAATTCTTACGGAATAAAAATATCAAAATCAAATTTCCGACGAAACTGCATTTTACTGAGAAAATTGCAGCATTGAGAGTTATGGAATATATGTGTAATTTTTTGCGTTATATATTTATTTGATAAAAATGCAGGAATAAACAGTATAGTTGGATAGATAGATAAATAAATGTAGCTGTATATTCTCATTTTATGTTTTTAGACGTCGCATAAAACTCTGTTAAACTAAAAGAAGTTGCAAAAAATGCAGTATTTTATTTATATACTAGCAGGCTACGCCCGCTTCGCTGGTCACTATATTTAAATGAATTTTCGGAAGAATTGAATTAATATTTATTTTTTTTTACACCACATTATAGACAAAAACTAAAAAAAAGAAAAGAAAAGAAATTTAAATTGCTCCAAACCTCGCTTCGGGTACCCGCTGTCTACGGCAGCTCTTTTCCCACCCGCACAGCATCAGGACAGGTCTAGGTTTCCCATGCCTACAGAAAAAATCTTTTCCGGACATTTCAATCTGGATATTTATCGACGACAGGGGAGATCTGCTACGATTTAAAAACTACGATTTTAAAGATGACTGTATCTCAGCATCTATTAAATGTTTTAGTTTTGAACCATGTATTTTATAGCCCATGCTATTTACACTATATTACGATTTGATTCCGACCAATGTAATAATAATAATAATAATAATAAGTAGATTAAAAAATAAATATAATATATAAACAAATAAAAAGTACTGTAAATAAAAAAAAAATAATAAATAAAAGTTTTTTCTTTTAAAGGAATTAATTAAAAATGAAAAATAAGAAGTTGTTATACTATAAAAAATTAAACATAGCTGTTATAAATACGTTTTTAAATTTAAAACTAATTATACTTAATTTTTTCTGCTGCAATACGATATTATTTTCAATAAATATAACAAAAAAAAAAAAAAAAAATCGCCTTCAAATGAATGTATTAAATAAAAATAAGTTGCGTAATAGCCGTTGCTAAGATACGCAGGCGATTGAAGCAAAAGAATTAATCTATGAAAAATGAAGCATTAAAGGCAATATTTAAAATCGAAAAAACATTGATTTAAAAAATTCAAATTCGAAATTCGAAAAAATCTCGATGAGGTGAACACCTGCTGGGTCCCAGGTACCTATATGCCAAATTTGGAGGCTCTGCGATTAGTAGTGTGAGCACCAGAGCGCAGATACACACACAGACACACACACAGACACTTCTCTTTATCTATATATTAATAGGCAAGCATAAAATTTGTTGTCCCTTTTTAACATATTAATTATGGGAGTAGAGGGTTGAAAATGGTATCATTCGAAAGGTATGGTTAGCCGGAAGGTGCGAATACAAATATTATTTTCTTACGATGTCAAGAAGGTATTTAAAAATACATTTATTTTTTATGCATTTTCCCCCATTTTTCCCTTTTATACACGTATTCCTTTACATTAAAAAATACCTAAAAGTAGAAAGTTGTTAAATCTGGCAATTTCATAAAGCTCAAATAAAACCATAGACACAGTAATTATTTGTATAATGTATCATCACTATACGCAAGCGAAGTGATGACGTCACTGTCTGTCCATGGAGCCATGAAAAACATTTTCTATGTTAATAGTCCATTGGATTTTTTGTAAAAAATTATTTAAAAATAACGGAAATTATCTGCCGATTTTAATTCCGATATTTGGGTATAGGTATATATAAGTTACTGTCTACATGTGTTTAATTGAGTTATTTTTTCTGTAAAATTGATACAATTTTAATTTAAAATCACAAAACTCCAGAAAAAAATGGCAAACTTCCAGTTTCGAATGTAAACATAAAAATTTCATTTCAAAGGGTGATATTTAAACAATAAATATTCAACTAATATACTAAATAAAAGGGAAATGGATTAATTACTAACTGCTGCATGTATAAGTAGACGACACGGAAAAAATTCCGATTTCCGTTTTTTTTGCTGAATTTACATGTTTTGAGCTTTCTTTACGTTTCAATTAACTGAAATTGGCTACTTATTTTTTAAAAAAGTGTCTTTATTACTAGCTTTTGTGGGTAGAAGAAGCAAGTAGAAGATACATAAAAACTTTTGATTTCTGGTTTTCGATGAATTTACACGTTTTGAGATTTCCTTGCATTTTAATTAAGTGAAATTGACTATTTATTTTTATTTTTTAAAAAGTGGATTTATTTTTCTTTCCTCTGCATATATAAGTAGAAAATATAAGATTCAGAAAAGTTTTAGATTTTCGGTTTTCGATAAAGTTACACGTTTTGAAATTTCTCAAACTCAATTCGACCATTTTTGAAAAATATCTTTTTTTTTTTTTATCAAACACTGTACTTTATGAACCAATCGAATTAATTTAACAGAATTTGATACTTGGTTGGGCCTTGGTTTGACATGGTACCTATTAGCTTCTGGGCTATATCACACAACAAGGGGCGTTTTCACGTTGCGATTTTCTCTCATTTCAGGAAAGGCTAACATCTACAGAGAGAAATAATTATATTAAGTAAAACTCTGCTGATTCAGTTAGAGTGAATATCGGCAAATAATTGCCGCAGCTGTGTTGCAATTGCATTCCGTTTGGGAGAAGGCAATAACTAAGCTTTGCCTCGCTTTACAAAAAAAAAAAAAAAAAAAAAAAAAAAAAAAAAAATGGTCGAGTTTCGACCACTGGGCGATACTAGTTTATATAGATTATTCATAAACAAATCTTTCCTTAAGGAATTGTATAAATTTTATTTCACATTAAAATTTTGTTATTAAATTATTTACAAAAGTTTAAAAAAAAATTAAAGTATTGAATGCAAAGGGGGGTTCATTTATAAATTACTATTTAAATAATGTCACTTCAGCCTTTACCATAATAGAGTTGACGCAATAAATTTTGAAAAAAAAAAAAAAAAAAAGAAGTTGAAACATAATGTTTGGGGTGTAAGTTATGAAAATATTTAATACTTGATGAAGAACCTTGAATTTACTGCAAGCAATAAATGTTTTCCTGAGTGCAGCTTTATACTGAGACAAAAAAAAAAAAAAAAAAATATATATTGCATTCGTCTAGAACAAATAAGTAGTCTTTTTCCTGAATCCCTAAACTACAAGTACACATTTCCTATTTACGCGTACAAAGTAAACAAATAAACTGGATAGGCGAAATGATCGAAATTTTCTAGTCTACATTTTTCTAGATGGTGAAGCAATATTATGAATTTTTTGCATTACGAGGAATTCTCGTTTGAATTCCTAGAGTTGGTTATAAAAAAACATAATCCTAGTTAATAAGACTCGTCTTTTCTGTTTGCATTTATTTTTAGAGATTTTTAAATGAGAATGACCCCATAGGAAAACACACTAGAATTCTAATAGGGTTTTTTATAACTGGCTAGAAATGGGAACTTGAATTTATAAGGATGACGCGGCACTCTTTTTACTAAAGCCACAATTTAGTTTCTAGATATCATTCACAGAATTTTTCTTAGTGCAATGTTCAACACCAAAAACCAAATTAAGTAATGGAATTAAATAAATAGAAATGAAATTAATAATAGGTATTTTTTAACACCAGATTAATGGTGCATATTACTGCTGATGAGATAATATATATATATATATATATATATATATATATATATTAGTATTTCTTAATGTAAGATAAAGTTTAAAACTATTAATAAAAGCAGTTAAAAAAATGATTAAATAAATAGACATTTTTTTAATACACGAACTTGTGTTGTAGATCATGTACATGCATGCAATATATTGACTGCGCGCTATCATACATAAGAAACTGACTTCTTTCGAAAAGAAACAGAATTATTTTAGTGAAATGTGCAACACCAAAAACCAAATTAAGTAACGAAATTAAATAAATAGAAATGAAATTAATAATAGGTTTTTTTAACACCAGATTAATGGTGCCTATAACTGCTTATGAGATAATATATATATATATATATTAGTGTTTCTTAATGTAAGATAAAGTTTAAAACTATTAATAAAAGCAGTTAAAAATGATTAAATAAATAGACATTTTTTAAATACACGAACTCGAGTTGTAGACATGTAAATGCATGCAATATATTGACTGCGTGCTATCATATATAAGAAACTGACTTCCTTCGAAACGAAAAAAATATCTGTAATTTCTTATCGTTATATCAACCAAGAACATTACGTATTTTATTCCAAAATCAAATAAAAGCAAAAGAAGAATATTAATAATAATAATAATAGTTTCAAAACAACAGCAAAAACAACAATAATTGTTATTATTATTATAAATGTTCTGAAGATTTATTACTTACTATGCAAGCATGTCTATGAGCCGGAAATACTACCATTTGAATCGCTAAAATCTAAATTTTCGTAAATTAAGTCGCTAAGAATAACACCTCACTAGTGTTCAACCCTTCAGTAGTTAATTAAAAATATTTTTTTTAATTGAATGTCAAAACGAAGAAGCTGTGACTATTATCAGTACTTGACAAAGTTTTGCTTCTCTCCACTATTTTTCGAAACGATTGTGGGTCTTATGGTAACTTATCTTCGTTAATATATATTTCACCGTCTAGTTCAGAACTTACAAGGAATAATGAATCTGTAAAATCTTTGTTCAAATCAAACAAAATTTAAATTAATAAACATAGTCGAAAATATAGGATGGGAATATTTCATCGGATCAGTTTGAAAATACCATTTGTGCCATTGCTAAGTACCCATTGATTGTCAACATTCAACTTTGGAAATTTTAGAAATTACTCGAAATTCATGAAAATGCCAAAATAGAACAGCGGGTGAGTATGTTGTTGTAAAATTGTTCATATATATATATATATATATATATATATATATATATATATATAATCCACGAATGCGCTTAAGTCTGGTTAACCTGTACTGAACAGCCAGTACTGAATTTCACTTACAAGCATAGGCACTGAATACAGGGGTGCACTGGGACACGTGGTCGCTTTGAATGTACTGTTTTGTCTTGCAATAAAACTTAAGTTTTTTTTTTTTTTTTTTAACTCTACTGTACTTTTCTAAATTACTATACATAATATTTGTACCATTTTAAAATATAAATGAAAAATATATAAATAAAATAAAAGTATTATCAAGAAATTAGCAAATGACCCTTTCTAACAAAGTTACATAAGCATGTAAAGTCATTTATTACATACAATTGGAAAACGTTTTTGGTCACACCTGAACAAAACAAAAAATTTTATATTTACCAAAAAATTTTGATATTATATTCACATGCATTTCACAATAATTAAATGTTTTTTTATGACTAAAAAAACTTATAGTTATCCATTTGAAATGAATTTAGAAGGATTTCATGAACGCTGTAAAATATTTTGCGTTACATTTCTTCCTATTCTACATGTCAGATCTAAAAATGATCCTTTATTGCAAAGAATGGATTCAAAAGACATGACAGGAATAAATACTCAAAATACATTTCATATTATTCGTGAGATTCTTTTTTTTTTTTTTTTTTTTTTTGATGTATTATCTTCATAAATAATAGTCTCCGAGGGAATATTTTGCCACGTACAACTTAGTCGCACGAGGAAATATGATTGTATTTTTTATATTAATTTTTCTTCAGAAAGGTATATAAGTTTTATTTTGAATATATGCATTTATGATTTATTAATGTTTCTAGAAACAAATTTATTCATGTATTTGCTAACTTTTATTTCGTAATAGTAATTATTTATCATATGAACTAAATCTTAAGTGGCTTTGCATTTCTGTTTCATGAGCTAGAAAGTTTAAATGGAATAAATGATAAAAGTTATAAATAAAAATAAGAAGAACAAGACCATGACAAACTTTCTTCTATATCATTATATATAACAACACTACCTGCAAGTTAATTTTCATAAAAAAATAATTAACAGAGTTTCTCTCAATAATAAAGGTAGAACCTCAATGCAGAACACATACCAGTACTTGTTAAAAAAAAAAAAAAATCTCTACCTGTAAAAACATTACTTCAAGAAGAAAAAGTTGAATTGTGATAAAATTAACGGTCTTACTTAGAAGCTTCTTGATGGTATTTGTTTTACAAAACAAGTACCACATTTATAACCACAACTTGCAGCGATGGACTGGGCGATAATGAAAATCCTACATCGCGATAAATAACTATCTTTATATCGTGATTTAACGATATATCAATATTAGAAAATTTACTAATATTTTAGAAACGGTTTTACTTGAATGCATATAACTTTATATAGTATGTTTAAATTAAAAATATTTTAGAAAAATACTTTTACAAAAGTGTTTTATTATATATATATATAAAGATATATATACTCTATGAAATTATTAAACACTTCTTAAATATTTTTTTCTGATAAAACTCAAAACTTGAAATATATCGTTACTTCATAGATTAAACTCCTGCTTGAAATATCAATTATTATTTAAATAAATAAATAACAAAAATAATACATCTAAAAAGGTGTAAAAAGTGTTAAATAATTTCTCCTAGCTCCATAGAGATTTTCCTGAAATTCCGTGATTATTTATTATAATTGATATGAAAAACGTGTGGCGTCGGAATAGGAAAACTTAAGGGGTTTAGGGAATATTTTTCATTAAAAAACCCCACACAACATTTTATATCATTTGCAGAGCAATAAAAGTGTTAGTGACTTATGTAAACTATTCATGCAGCAGTCTTTCGTAATGCACCATTCGCTTTTCTTTCTTATACATTTCCTCTTCTATGTTTAAGTAATTCGTTTCTTTCTGTATCTAAAGAATGATCTTTGTTATGCAATATCCATCTGAAATCAAATTTAAAATTTATTGCAGATGTGACTGTCATTTTTTAAAAAAACTAGCATCGAGAGGAGGGGGGGGGGCAGACGCTCTGCGTTATATAATGCGGTTTCCGTCATGCCAACACTCAACAAAGTCGAAATTAAAATTTTTGTAAACTTCAGACCGTAACTTCCAGTGAGACGACCCCGTAGAGGAGTGAGACCATTCCCCTTCCAATGGGGCAGCCTTTGTTATACTAAAATTCAACCAACTCCAAATTTGTAAAATTAAGACCTAACTTTCCGAGATAAAGCAACGTGAGGGGTAAGACACTCTCTCCTTCCAACAGTGCTATCTTCGTCATACTAATACCCAAACAACTCCAAATTTAAAATTTCGTAAAGTTATTACCGTAACTTTGCAATATAAAGCACTGGGAAGGGGGGGGGGGTAACTAATGTTACCTATGCGGGTACTGATGCATAATCAAAGACTGGCAAAACATAAATCAATTTAGCAATATAGAAGTAAAATTGACATAGGAAAGAATCAGTGTAACCTTAAATCGGTTTAGAGATATAGATGTAAAATCGATGTTAGAAAGAATCGGCATAAACTGAAATCGATTTAGCGATATAGATGTAAAATCGATAATAACAAAAATCAGCTTAAACTTAAATTGATTTAGCGATATAGGTTTGAAATCGATATTTTTCGATGAATCGATACATCGTTCAGTCCTATCTGCGAGTAATTCAATTTTTACTCAGAACTTGTTTTCGCTTCAAAATCAAATACTATAATCAAAGCAAGGGGATCATGATGGGATCCCCATTACATGAATAGGTGCCGAATTAAAACTTAGATTAATAGAGCAAACTATTTATAAAACATTTAGGAACGAAATTAATGTTTGGCTTAGAGTATTTGTTGTTGCTAATGAGTTTAAAATCCGAGACTTTGTAGATAAATAAATAAAATTGATTAAAATATTGAGTTCACATATCAAGCAGAAAAAAATAAACAATTAAACTTTTTAGATATTAGCATTTATGTACGGGCGCAAACGAAATCGAAACTACTGTTCATCGTAAACTAAAAAAAAACGATGAAATTATTAATAGCAAATGCCGGAGAACTCGTACTACTATACCGAAACAAATTATTTTTCTTTAATGAAACATTGAAACTTCGTTTTAAATTAAATTAAAATAAAATCAATGGTCTTACTTCGAGGCTTCATGAAGGTTTTAATTCCAGCAACTAGCGTTAGTTGATAATAAGTTTGGTCGAAAGTAATTTCTTCTGCGTTGTCATCCTTTGATCTCAGTTGGCGGCGCCATTTTTGATCTATGCCCGGTACAGGCTCATTGCTGTTGCTGTTGCGTCAATCTTTGATTATTTCGATAGCCTCATGATTCATAGCGTAAAAATGATTTCCGTAATTTGCCAGTTTTCGTACTAATTCTTACTGAGAGGACGTCAAAATTCAATGTTTTGTCGTGGTTGCAATTGCGAAGTAAACTCCACTGTTCTTGGTAAGGAAGCTAAGTTTTGTAAATAGATATTTAATGTTACTGTATATTTGTTTTATTCCTTAGACGTTTTGGTTTGATTCACATGGTTACGGTCGCCCTAGGAAATTAGTATGCCATGTAAGTGTAAACAGAGTGGTAATGCTTGTCCTAAACGCCATATATGGTTTTATTTTCTTTAACTTTGGCTTTTAAGTTCAGTGTTTCATCATATAAGAGACATAATATACTGCTCTTTTTTTAGGATTTGTTGGAATGTTAAAAAATTGTAGGTGTGACGTTGATAGTTTAGGTGCAACGAAAAGTTCAAAACTCAGCATTGAATTTAGATATTTTTAAAATCGAAAATTAAAAAGAGTTCCTAAATTCATGAAAAATTTCACTATCTGGACATTCGTCTTACATATTTTTTTATCTACTATATATGGGTATAGAAGGCTGGGGCTACACTTGCCCAAAACTACTGAGCGACAGTGTTACCACATCTGGCGGATTTTTTATTCAATATTAAACAATAATTTTGAGAAGTGGTATTTGATATACATAATAGAAAATCAATCTTCGAAGTGATTAGGCAAACATTAAAATAAAATGTTATTGGTGATTATTGAACAAAAAATCTTTCAGAAATATTCCGCAGTATTGTCAGTACCTGCCTTTTTTTCACTCCTGTTATTTCAGAGATTTTTTTTTCCTATTTAATCGTAATTATATTTTGGGAAAATTATTTTAAAAATGAAATGGTATAGAAAAAGGGGCGGTACTAACATTTCCAGGGAATATTAATTAGAATGTTGGCAGGTATGCAGGTAGATAAAAAAAAAACAAATTCTTCATTGGTATTTTTTCTTTAAGTTGCACATTGTTAAATTATAAAGAGATCACATCCTTTAAAATCCTTTAAAAATTATAATTTTTCCTGAAAATTTTGGAAAACAGTGCACTGATAGTAGCAACTGAGCAAAATAGGGATAAATTCGAACTATGAAAAAACGTAAATTTTATACCCCAAACCACCCTATTATAGCGTTGCCAACAGTGCATTAATACTTGGAGAAATTTCTAGTTTTTAAATTAAGTTTCACACCAATTTGTTTTGATAGAAAAATTTCTTAGTATTTTTTTCACGATTAGAAAGTGAAATTTGTTATAGAAATTTTCTGGTATGAAGCCCCTTACCTAAATCGGAGACCTGGCAACTAGGTCCCTACCGCCCACTAGTGGGTATTTTACCTTTTATGGTGGGCAGTAGGGAATTTGTCCGATAATGAAGCGATTTCTACTTCGCGGTTCTGCGCTCAAAGCTGGTAGATGGAAGGTGCCGGGTTCGATCCCAGGTCGCGCTTATCGAAGTAGCCATTCGGAGTTTTCGTGGTTTTCTTCGAAACACGCGTAAATACGGGCTAGGACCCCTTAGAAAGACCCCCCATGGAGGACATTCCCCTATAGGCCTAGGACACTTACGGAGTCATTCAGCCTTAAATCCTACAACCTACCAACCAACCATTTAAATGGAAATATACTTTATTATTATATGCCTTAATTAGCTATAACTCTCATTTATAAATTTATACAATAGAGTTACTATACTAAAATAAGAATTGGTGTACAATCAATATTTAAACTTAAAAACTTCTTTACACACCATAAATATAAGGTAAGCACACTCGGTTATTCTTCTTCAGGTGCAAAACACGTGCTACTGCCTTGAAGGTAAGAGCAAGACTGAAAGCAGGGCAAAATCCAAAGGGGGAGAACAACACAACTAAGGAAAATTCAAAGGGGGAGGAACAGCCAATGGTTTTGTTGCTCCTCCCGCTTTCGATTTTGCCCTGCTTTTAGTCTTGCTTTTCCATCCAATGTAGTAGCACGTATTGTGCATCGGAAGAAGAAGGGCCACGACCTTTCGAATCCGGTAGTGCTTACCATATTTTTATTGTGTATGAAGAAGTTTTTATGATATATCAATAGAGTTGCTTTCCGTACTGTATAAATCACCATGACTGTGGAACAGATGGGCTGTTAGAAAATTTTACTACTTGAATTATACAAAAGTGAGCGTTGGGTTTAAAAGAGTTTGACTACGGTTAAAAGAGTTTGTTACGGTTGGCAACTGTGCTCTAATATATTTTGAAAATAAATTAATAATCGTAATATTGTTATGCCCCTTAAAAACACGCCCTTTTTTCCCACACAACTTTATTTTTAGAGTAAATTTCTCCAAATGTAGTTACGGATAATAAGAATAAACTTACTTTAAAAAAAATAGTGGTATGAAAAAAAAGGCGGGTACTAAAAATATCACGATTCATAATGAGATGGTTGGAAAGTATGATATTATACATCTTAAAACGTATAGAAAAAATTGTCAACTTTTAACTTAACTACAATTTATTCCAGAACATTTTTATCCCTGCATTTATTTCACACCACTTTATTTGTAAAATATACTTCTCCAAATGTAACTATGATTAAACTTTTGCCTGCCCTATTTAATATCACTTTTCTAGTCAGTGCTGCCAAGCTTAGGGACATTTTTATTCAATATCCACCATTACGTTTTAACTGTAACGATTGCCTAATAACTTTGATGATTATTCGTCCATTATATATATCAAATATCACTCCTTAAAATTGTTGCTGAATTCAAACTAGAAAAAAACTCTCTAAATTTGGCAACACTGTTTAGAACACTTTAGAGCAATAGAGTCGGCAAAATATTAAAAATAATCTATTTAAAAAAAACTTTTAAAACCCAAATTCTTATTATAGCGTATCATATAAATCTTTTTCGAAGTTAGAATAAAATTTAATTTGCAAAAAAAAAAAAAAAAAAAAAAAAAAAAAAAAAAAATGTAATTTTTTTGTTTATTAACCAAAATTGGTGAAATTTGAACTGTGTTAAGAAAAGAGAAATTATTTCTTAAAATTCACAACAGATGGCGGGACCACACAATTGCCTATAAGTTTTGTGATTTCATTTTCTGATTAAGGGCCAATATCTGCAATTTAATTATTCGTTTGAGGCACCTTTTTATTATTATTTTAGTTTATTATTATTTTTTAATATTATAACTTACCATTTTTCTGATTAGGTTAATGCTTATGTGTTTTTTCCTAACCATTCTTATTTTGTATTGTTAATTGTTTCATTGACATTTTAGTGAATATTCCGCCCAATAGAGGGACTCTTTTTTGCTTCTTTTTGAAAACTCTTTTTTGCTTCTAAAAAGAGATGTAAAAAAAAACTTAAAAATATTCTTCAAAAATTCTTAGAATACTGTGTAGTCAACGACAAATTTTCTTTTATCAATTGATATCTTTTCTACTGATTGTCTGCCTGCAAAAATTAACACTCCGGACCTTCAGGGAATTGAACGAGAGATCACCGGATTAATAACATGGCGCTCTTACTAACTGAGCCACGGAGAGAAAAATGAAAAAACTTGTATTTACCATAAAATAGAGTCTCATTTTTCATTTGGTTGAGAGTCACAAACATACCGTAGTGGATAACAGTAAGTATATAACAATTCGGGAAAAAGTATTTACATTAAAAAAAGTGGTATGTAAAAATTGGGGGACTCTATCAATGCTCCGGAATAATTTATAAAAATTGATACTCTGCATATAGGTCATTTGGATTTATTTATTGAATGGTTTTTTTTTTCATCATATTAGTTAACAGCAAAAAAATTTGCTATTTAGAATCTCAAAATGCTATGTTGAATTTGTTTCTTCCATGCATTTACTCTTAGTATTTGAGTTCAATAACAATGAGAATTTCAAAATAATTTTCTATTCATAATAAAAATTCTATTATTTGAAATATATTCATACAAACTTTATCTAAAGAAAGTTATCAGACTTTAAATTCTTCTGTCAAAATGTAACATTACTACATTTCCTTTTAAATCTTCAAAAAAAAAAAAAAAAAAAAAAAAAAAAAGAAAGAAAAAGAAACGAATATTTTTATTCAAATCTGATAGTCTTGAAAGAAAAGTAAAATTTAGAAGTCAGAGTTAGTTATTTTTCGAACGGTTTTAGAATTCCTATCAAAAGGGTGTTGGTGTTAAAAAAATATATATATATTTAAAATTTATTTACAAATAATAATTGCATATACTTAAAAAATAAAATAAAAAATAAAAAAGTATCCTGTAACATTTATTATCTTCTATTAATTAGTCACATTAATATAAATACTTTTTTTTTTTTTTTCTGTTCAAAAAATATTGAGGAAATGTGTTTAAAAAAAAAAAAAAAAAAAAAAAAAAAAAAAAAGGAGGAAAGAAAAAAATAATAATAAATATAACGTAGGACTCACAGCATTTTGAAAGCCGTACCTGCATTTCATTCTATTGACATCACTAAATGTTTTAGAAACAGCTGAACTAAAATAGTAACAACTTAATTAGATGTAAATAAAAATTCATTAACACTGCAAGCCCAATCATATTTTACTAAGTATTTACTTTAGTTAATTAAAAATTTCACGACTGATAATTCATTTTATATGTTGTTAAACTATCTTTTTTAGCTTAAATAAGAGAAGTTGGTAAATTTTGAAGAATAACTGCTTTTTTTTTTTTTTTTTTTTTACTGTATCACAAATATTGATATATTCAAAGACCTTATTTTATATATGGTTTCATTATTTTATTTTCATTCAAAGAATTAAGGTTATGGAAGGTGATCGAAAAATGTCTGGCCAAAATTTAAAAGGGATTGGATGGGACGAATGTCGATGGATTTGCAGCACAATACATATCCGGAAACATCGCGTGATGGTGGTAGAGCAAGCTGGGCACGGCAATCGAAACAAGCCACCAATGCGTAAAGCTGTCACTCCCTGCTATGATTTCATATAACACGCAGCGCTTCATGAATGTTGAATTAGCAGATATTCATTTGATTCCTTAAAAAAACTCGACATTGCCGGATTTTTTCAACTTCTCTACATAGCGCCCTCTACCACCTTTACGCGGCGTTTTCAGACACGCATTTTACTGCAAATCCTTTTACATTTGTTTCCTCTAATCTCCTCTAAATTTTTGCCAGGCATTTTCTGATCACCCTAGATATGTATAAAAATATTTCATAGGTTCTCATTTATATTATTTAACTTAACTATGCGTTAATAATATTTAATATGCGTTAATGATATGTATTATAATTAGTACATTTATAGATGCAATAAATTATGTTTATTATATTAAAATAATTTAAAGAATTATAAATAATGATTTCAAAATATGAAGAAATAGACAACTGAAAAATATGCAGATGCTGCTTTTAAAATTTTGATTATATGGATTCTCGTTTTAATAAAATTTTCAGACTCTTTGCTCAATTAAAATTTAATAATTCGACAAAACTTTCATATTTATGATGGCACAAAGTTTTCCTTGAAAATATTTATAGAAATGTTCAAGCCTATAATGAAACGAATATCATTTTAATGATTTCTTAAAAGATAAATATCGAATTTCCTTGCATAATTGCTTTAATCAATAGTATAAACCTCTAAGTGCTTAAATTAAATATTTCTTCCAATGTTTTAATTTTTAAAGGAATCTTTATATAAAGATTTTGAAACTTATTCAGTCACCTTAGAAGACTGTTTTTACACAATATATTATTTTTACATAACACTGATTGATCTTATATAATTTAAATATTAAATATATCTACACCACATTTTGTAGACCAATAAATACAATGAACTCTCGATTGTCTGCGGCCTCTCAATAATTTCTTTTCATAGTTCTTAGTTACGTGAACTTCATTATTTAATTTTGCTTTATATTTCATTTTGTTTTATTGTTGTCCTACTTCACTATGAGCTCAGAAGGTTAAACCAGCTCAGAATTACGTTTCTTGTTTGTTAGTCCCAGCCTGTCCCCCTTTAGGCGTTTTTTTTTTTTTTTTTTTTTTTTTTGTGTGTGTGTAAACCATTACGATCCCCAATTAACTCTACTACTTACATCTGGTTTCACTGGGGTGTGTTGTCACCACTGGACCCCGGAAACTCAGTATTCATCCATCTCCTCGAACGGTTTACGGAAATTTCGCCCCCAGCATCTCGCCCCCGGGATTTCGCCCCCAGCATTTCACCCCCGGGAAATCTCGCACCCCGGCAATTTCGCCCCCGGAAATTTCGCCCCCGAACAGTGGATTTCGGAAATTTCGCCCCCAGCGTCTCGCCCCCAAGTTGTGGAAAATATATATGTAATGACGAATGAAAATATAAATATACATGTAGTAATTCTCGATATACTTCTGTTTAAATCACACTATTTTCCCTTTTAATTTCAATATAAAACATATAAATTAAAATAAGGTTTTCGAATGCAAAAATTCATTAATTAATAAATTTTTTATCGCTGATAATTAAAAGAAAGTTCAAGTGTACAGTAATATTATTTATTGTTTTATTAAATTTTTAGTGCACACATAATAATTTTATTAATTTATGAAATATTATTTTACTTTGTTTTATTTATTAATTAATTTGATCATTATTGATAAATAAGGAAATAAGATTACAGAAGCAAGAAATTTTCATCACCCTACTACTGTAAGGTAATGAACTTATACTAGGGGAGTCGTATTAACCCCCGACGATATATTGAGCGCCCCAGCCCACCAGTTACCGCACTTCGATGTCTTTTTATAGTCAATTTTGCCCTTTTCACCTTTCCGGTGTTAGCCTTTTTTCTTTTCTTATTTTTCACACTAGACATTGTGAGTTTTTTTTGTTTTCATCCCATGCTTTTTTCTATGGAATTTTGACTCTCTCCCCCCTCCCCCCCTTTTCTATGAATTTTGAGCCTTTTCCCCTCGTTTTCTACATTCTAAGGTGCGGTCCGAAAGTTCGATATCGAGTTTTCACCTGATTTATACATTTTAAGGCCTCCTGAGTCCAGAAAAGTAGTTTCTGACAGTTGGTCAGGGCGTGTGTATGTATGCATATGTATGTATATGTATGTATGTGTAGAATCTTCTGGGTATCATGTCTCCGAAGCTAACAAAAATAGAACTACGAAACTTCAGAGCTGAGACAGGTTTGGTAAACAGATAATTTTTTTAAATTTTGGGGTAAATTGAAAAACCGGAAATGGGACAGCAGAAAACAGAAGTGGTCCGTAAGTCCGTATCTCAAAAACGGCTCTATCAATTTTCTTCAAAGTTGCTATATAAACACTGAATTAGATGACCTTTCAAATAATATAGTTGGTTAGTTCAAGAAAATTTATAGGCGTCCGGTAAAAATAGCGCAATTCCAGGCTTCGCAAGTGCATTCCTTTAAAAACAACTGCACGGATTCTTTTTTTTTTTTTTTAACTCGTTATATTAACTGCTTTTAAAACCTCTTTTTGTATGTAATTATTGTTTCCGGTCAATAATTGAGTTTGCCAAGTTTTGGTAAAAGTTTGTATCTGAAAAACGGCTCTAACGATTTTCTTGAAAATGATTACATAAATCCATTTTAGATATCCTTTCTCATGTATTACGTGGTTATAAGAGCAAAATTAACAGTCATCCTACTTAAGTAGGTCAGTTTTGGATCTCGAAAATTGGTGTTATAAAAATGAGTCTACCATTTTTACTTCCTTATACATAGGAAGTTAGTAATCCCGATGTGCGAAATTCATTTTGTATTCTGCATAACTCAAAAATGAATGATCGTAGAAGTTTGCAAATTTATATGCATAACTGTTATAATGTCTAGTGTTACACGTGCAACTTTGGTTTCAATACGCGTTCCCATTTCAGAGATATCAACGATTTTACACGAATTTTCGTGACGTCAAGTATGTAAGTACGTGTGTGTGTGTGGGGGGGGGGGGGGTATGTATCTCGCATATTCAAAAACTGTTAGACGTAGAAAGTTGAAAATTAGTATGTAGGTCTGTTATAACATCTAGTTGTGCACCTCTATTTATATGATTTATATGATTATGGGTTTTATATGATTTTCCGTTTTGGAGATATTTAGGAAAATTATGTTCATAATGACCAAAAATACAAAGATTTTGGCTATTATATATGACTTATCATCATAGAGATTTAAAAAAAAGGCTAATGATAGAGCCAGTAATGATTTTGCTATGAAACTTGAAGACTTTTTGCATGCAGAAAGTTATGCTTAAAGACATAAGCACGTTCCTGTCAATAAATGCATTTTTATTTTTATTTATTTATTTATTTTAATGAATATTTAGCCCGTAGATAGAGCCTGTAATATATCTCGTGTATCTCAATAACGGTTCGACGTAGAACGTTGCAAATTGGTATAAGGGTTTCTTATAACATCTAGTTGTGCACCTCTCTTTTTGGACTTTATATAATTTACCGTTTTGGAGATATTTAGGAGAATTATATTCATAATGACCAAGAATACGAAGGTTTTGGCCATTAAATATGACCTACCATCATCTAGATTTCAAAAGAAGCTAATGATAGAGCTAGTAATGATTTTATTATGAAGTTGAAAACATTTTTGCGTGTATAAAGTAATATGTAAAGTCATAAGCAGGTTCTTGTCGACAAATCACTTTATTTAATGAATATTCAGCCCATAAACAGAGCTTGTAATTTTTTTGTTGCGAAAATTGTCCACATTTTAGCGTTTCGAATTTGATTCTTTAAGAGAGAATTATGTTCTAGTCAACGAATGGATTTAATTTATGAATATTCAGCCCGTAGATAAAGCCTGCAATGATATTGATAAAATACGAATTGCTTACGAATTACGAAACAAACGAAAACTTACTTAGTAAGCCAGCATTATTTAATTTGGCTTAATGTAATTTAATTAATTATATGCTCCATTACTAATAAATAGTGTAAAATAATAAATGTAAACCCATAATAAAAATTTCTATGCTCTATTAGAGTTAACAATTAATTTTAAAAATGTACTTTATTTGAAAGCAACCCCAGTTTCGATTTCCAGTTCTTAAACCCTTTGAGGAGCAGAGTTAGTTGGTTGGTTGGTTGGGTTTTTACATTACACTAGTGCTGTGCAATGGGCAATTGGCGATGGTCTGCGTCTCGCCCCTAAAGGTGGTCCGAAGACATGACATAACATCTTCGACCTCCACGGATGAGACTGAGGATCAGAGTAATTTTGCTTATGGAAAGTTAAAAATGAGCAGAATGTATGAACGATGTTAGAAGAGAAATAGTAAATATTTTAAGCGTGAATGAATATATTCAATATTCATTCACGCATACTTTTATCGCCATGCTGTTTGTGAACCCTTGTTAAGACCAAAATAAAAACATATATCAATATTGTATAAACTTCATATTTTTATACAACAAATTGTTACAAGATAAAAACAGCGAACTTTTTATATAACGAGTTTTTAAATTTTCTTTTGAATCATATAAACGCTACCGAAGGCAGCGGGGACCCGAAATATTTGGCCAAAAGAAACGAAAAAATGCATTTTCACCGTGTTCTGAGCTATTCTGAAACTTTTAAATGTCTAGCTAGTCGGGAAGTAACATGGTTGTTGAATCATATAAACGCTGCCGAAGGTAGCGGGAGCACGAAAAAATTGGTTAAAAGTATTAAAAAACTCATAGTCATCGTGTTATAAGCTTTTATAAAAGTTTCAAATTTCTAGCTAGTCGGAAAATTATACAATTGTTGATTCATATATATGCTACCGGAGGCAGCGAGACCTAAAACAATTGGCTAAAAGTCTTAAAAAGATGCATTGTTATCGTCTTTTGAGCTATTATAAAAGTTTCAGATCGCTAGCTAGTTGAGAAGTTAGTAAAATAAATTTTCTGTTGAATTATATAAACGCTACCAAAGGCTGCAGGGGCCTGAAACAGTTGGCTAAAAGTATTTAAAAAATGCATTGCCACTATGTTCTGAACTATTCTGAAAGTTTCAAATGTCTAGCTAGACGGTAAGTTAATTAAATAAATTTTCTGTTGAATCATATAAACGCTACTGAAGGTAGCAGGGACCCGAAACAGTTGGCTAAAAATATTTTAAAAATGCATTGTCACTCTGTTCTGAGCTTTCCTGAAAGTTTCAAATGCCTAGCTAGTCGGGAAATTAGTAAAAAGTCGATTGCAAGGTTTTTAATACTGGTAACGCTACCGAAGGCAGCAGGAACGCGGAACAGTTGGCTAAAAGTATTAAAAAGATACATTGTCACCGTGTTCTGAACTATTCTGAAAGTTTCAAATGTCTAACTAGTCGGAAAGTTAGTTAAATAAATTTTCTGTTGAACCACATAAATGCTGGCGAAGGCAGCAGGAACTCGAAGCAGTTAGCTACAAGAAAAAAAAATGCATTGTCACCGTGTTCTGAACTATTCTGAAAGTTTCAAATGTCTAGCTAGTCGGGAAGTTAGTTAAATAATTATTTGTTGAATCATAAATGCTGCCGAAGGCAGCAGGAACACGAAGCAGTTGGCTAAAAGAAAAAAAAAATGCATTGTCACCGTGCTCTGAACTATTCGGAAAGTTTCAAATGTCTAGCTAGTCGGGAAGTTAGTTAAAATAAGATTGCAAGATTTGTATTGTAAAATATCTAAAAAATATGTAATATTCCATTTTCTGCGGGCTATCCAATACTACAGATAATTCAGAGTCTACTGTAATTTGTATTTATGTACAGTCACCAAAAAAAAATCGCCACCCCCCATCTATTTTCGCCATAAGTAGTCGTAGAAGCATGTGATTGGTACCAATCGATTTATAATAACGTCTAGTTTATAATGGTATAGTTAGATTTTGCTTAAGGGGTCGTCTACATATTAAAACTGGCATCAACTTCATTTTCTTCAATGACGACCCCTTATTTTGACCTCATATTCAGATTTCTGAGATCAAGGCAGTTCGGAAAACATACCTATATGTATACTTTGAATCAATTTTAAATAGAGTTACGCGTGAAAATGTATTAGGGGTCCGTCTATGCATTTAGAAAAAATGAATCATGATCTACCTCACAACAGACATTATTAGTTAGTTTCACACCGGACAAAAAAATACGTAAACGTTATTTATAAAATTAAAAAACGAAGCTAATTCGCAGAACGCTCAGTGTTAGTTTATGAATTAGAAGTTTTTTATTGGTTTCTATTTATTAAACATCGAATAGTTAAATAAATCACCTCATACGGAAAAAAATAAATAGCTCGAGTCATATGAACCCTAGAATGTTGAATTACAAAAATCTAGATACCAAGATAAACGAATAATAGTAATAATGATAAAATTAACAGCGGTTTAAAAAAAAAAAAAAAAAAAAAAAAAAAGGGGGGGGGGGGTTTAATATTTAAGAAAAAGAATTATCTACTTCTATTCGGTATGTTTTTATTTTATACAGTAAGCCTTGCATGAAAGTGTTACTGTAAAGTTCTATATTTAATTTTAGGCGTACAAACCAACAATATATAATATACAAAAATATAGATAAAAAGGTTTAAGCTTAAATCTGATAAAGGATATTTAACACTTTCACAACCTCTGACGTATATCCACGTTACTAGAAATCTGTAACTCTTCCAGTGGCCGTTTCTTTCACGATTTGTGTGTTATTAGTTACTATATTTCTCAAGAATGTTCCTTACAATTATATTTATATAAACAAAATACTCTGAATACAAATACTTTCACTAGAATGAGTATAATTATTATGTATATTCATATGTAAAATAAATATGGATATAGAAAACCTCGTTCTGACATAATGTAGTTTGAATGAATACCGCCCACAGGCGGAACAGACTATCTAAAAGGCAAAAACATGCGGTCGAGAAAGAGTTTAATGTTCAATAAAAAGGAGATACTGTTCAAAATCAGATTCTGTAGGCCATATTCAGATTCTGTAGGCCATTTTACATAAGAATTTTCAAAAATAGTGTTCTGGCCGATTTTCATGCATAGCAGTGTTATCTAGCGCCAGGATGATTATCGTTTTCACCTCTAAATGCAGGGTTCGAGTCTTAGGGTTTTTTTTTTTTTTTTTTTTTTTTTTTTTTAGGACTGAGGTCCTATTAGTCTCAATCTGGGATTTTTGCGTTGTCTATTTCGATAGTTGGACATTTGTCGAAATCTAAAATTTATCGAAAATATAACTGAATAATTTGAAAGCGATGTTATAATTTGAAAAAAGAAAGAAAAAAAAAAAAAAGTAATATCCTTAACAACACATTTATAAACAGTACATTCTTGGTATGTTTTTTCATACTGTCAGGTTTAGAAACCTGACATGATTATCTTAAAGCTTCAAAGTTAAGCAGAGTGGAAATAATAGAGCCCAGTGGAAACTGTATTGAGCAGGTAAAAAGAAATATGACAAGTTTTTCTTTTAGATAAAATCATTTATTTAAAAACTAGATTGATTTATCTAGTGAAATAAAAATATGGCAAACGAAAATAAAAATTATAATACATTTAGACGATTCGTTTAATATTCTTCAGGGCAGATATAATAGTACAGAGTAGTTACTGAAGCCTATACTATTACTGAAAGAAGCTTAAAAGTTTGCAGTTTTAAAATAACTATCATCCTCGAATTAATCTAAAAATATTTACTTAAACCTCATCTGAAAAACAACAGCTTTCTACACAAGCTAATATTGTCGAGGTTATCAAGGAAAAATTTAAACTGAAATATACAAACTACGTTTCATGCCAGCTTCTTTATTACCGGGATTCACATCGGCATCAACACGGAAAAATCCCCACGATTGCATTTCTGCTACGCTACTTATTCAATTCAGGCAGATGACGTAGGCTTATGTCATTTGCATAAGGATAGCTTCGGCTAACGTATTAATATTTTATGCTAAAATAAACTTTAAATAAACTATGAGTTTTTAAATATTTATTAACTTAAATTATAAAAGTAAATAGAAGATAAATTACTTAGATTTTTAATAACCATCGGTTTTAATAAAAAAAAAGGAAAAATAGTTAAACTAAAGAGGGAGTGAAACTGAATAAAACATTGAGTGTCAAGAACACGCCAATATTTTAGATTCCTAAACCTAACAATAAGCCCCCCCTCTTGACACTCAACCGAGACCATGAATATATATATATATATATACATATATCTGCCCTGAATTTACAAGTTCACATCATATTATTTGAGTAACAAAAAAAACTTGTATGTAAAAAAAAACATAAATTGACAGATTCAACAACGACTTGCTACTAATCGTCTTTCTTTAGTGTATTTCAAGAGCAAAGCAGTCCAATTTTTGCAATGCTTCATTTTGAAGTTATACAGAAAATTCTTCTTGCTATGAAGATATAATATAAATAATTAAGCATTGACATGTACATAAATTAACTAATATATGATATAAAACAAGTATATACATTTTGCAATATAATAAACACTTTGAGAAATACATTTGCATTTTCATATTAAAGAGAAAAACATTCTGTTCTCTTTAGAAATAAATAACTTTTAAAAAATTGAAACTTATTTCCTTAATTCTTCTCTTCAAAATTTACTCCTTAAAATATACATGTTACTCAGTAGATGAAAATAGGCTACTTATGAAAAGAGATAACCCGTATTTTGTTAACGGTTTCGTGAAAATATCTGACCAATTATTTACACTTTTAACATGTTTAATATTAAATATGTTTTTATAAATCAAATCCCTTATAAAAAATAATTTTACGTCGATGTGTTTTGTACGATAGTTTTCAATGGGAGACTTCACGAAATCTATAGCAGCCATGTTATCGACTAAAAGTAAAGATTTTTCTTTAGTACCCTGTATTAGTTTTTTATTAAAGCATTCTTCTAAAATTCTATCGAACCATAATAGTTCTTTTGTAGCTTCGGTCATGGCTACGAATTCAGATTCCATAGTACTTAAACTGATACATTTTTCCTTAAACGTTCTCCAAGCTACGGGTGAATTATCGAGTAAAATCAGCTGTCCCCCCATTAAAGTCCTATCGTCTCTGTTGGCCGCAAAATCAGCGTCTGAATAAACAGTAATATGTGGTTTCCTGCACTCAAGTTTTAACTTTAAATTTTTGGTATAACAAACATAACCTAAGAGTTTTAACAGGCCATTCCAATGCATTATGCCAGGATTACTTTGGAATTGGGCAAAAATATTAACCGCGTACGATATGTCAGGTCTAGTTCTATTAGAGAGAAACGATAAGCAACCTAAAATGCTTCTATAAGGATATTTTGACATTTCTATTGTTTCAGCGTTAGTTTGAGGACACTGAGATTTTGAGTAAATTATCCCTTTACTAATGGGGAGAGATGATATAGGAAAATTGAAATTTTTAAATCTGTTACATATTTCACTAATATATGAATGTTGATGAATAGTTAAATTTCCATTATTTTCCTCGAATTCTACACCCAATAATTTACGGGTTTTTCCTAAGATTTTTAAATCAAAATTTTTACTCAATAAGTCCACTACTTCATCTATATGATTTTTAAATTTTGCAAACAATACAATGTCATCGACATACAATAATAAAATTAATTTCTTGTTAAAAATATAAACACAGTTACACCATGAAAATTTGTTAAAACCTATATTGATCAAAATTCTATTCATTTCGAAAAACCAGGCTCTACTACTTTGGTGAAGGCCGTATAAAGCGCGATTTAATTTACAAACGAATTTTTCTTTTCCAATCTCGATGAAACCCGGTGGTTGAGACATATAAATATGTTCATCGAGTGGTGCGTAAAGATACGCACCTTTAATATCCAGTTGTAAATGAGTCCATCCTTTACATGAAACTAGCAATGAAAAGAAGAAGCGTATTACTCCAAAGTTAACGACAGGGCTAAAAGTATCGTCATAACTTTCTCCTTTTATCTGTTTATATCCCTGCGCCACCAGTCTAGCTTTAAAACGAGCTATTTCCCCCCTTTCATTACGTTTAAGAGTGAAGACCCATCTACATCCTAAAATATTAGTATTTGGAGGTGATTTAGTAAGGTGCCATACATTACGTTCCCGAATAACATCCATTTCTTCTTTCATAGCCTGCAACCACTGATTTTTATAAGGAGATTTTAAGACCTGTTTAAAACTCGTTGGGATTTGATCTACGTCTAGTCAATCGTTTTTCTTAGTTAAATCAGGTTCAGTAAAATTAAGTTCATTATCTGAATCAAGTTCACTATCGGAATTAATTTCATCAGAATTTAAAGTTTGTTCTGCACTAGAACAAGATTTTTCATTAATTTTACCTACATATTTTTCTCTAGGACTGAAATTAAAAAGGTTTGGTTCATAAATTATACAATTTTTCTTACAATATTTTTTAACATCTTTATGACATTTTAAATGTTCAGTTTTTCCAAATTCACAATAATAAACGTCGATTCTGTCACTAGTTTTACGGGGTACTAGAGTTCTAAACCATACAGCCTCTCTGAGGGGGACTCGTTTAATTATATCTCGACTTGATTTAATTTCCTCGTCAGAGGAAGATTCAGAATGATCAGGGTAAGTCTGATATATATTAATAGCATCTGAATGAGCATTATTCACGCCTTCTGAATCTGACCCCTCATCTGAACATAACCAACTTTCATTTTTACGGCCCATCACTGCTCCACTGTGCTCCCCAATATTTATCGGTTCTTCAATTTTAACATTAATTGTTTCTATTGTTTTATTTTCATCTGGGAGCCATATCCTGTAACCTTTTGTACTAAGGGCGTAACCTATCATAATTCCTTTTTTCGCTTTACGGTCAAGTTTGTTTCTAAGTTGTTTGGGTACCCCTACGTATGCTGTTGAGCCAAAAGATTTTAAGTGCTTTACTGAAGGTTTATAACCACCATACAACTCAAACGGTGTTTTCTCTAAATCAGTATGACAAATTCTGTTCCAGGTATACGCAAAGTATAAAGCTGCGTCTGGCCAAAAACTTTTATTTAATCCACTTTCGTCTAAAACTGTCCTCATACCGTCAACAATAGTTTGGTTAAATCTTTCTGCAACAGAATTTTGTTCCGGTGAATAAATGTTAGTAAATTCATGTTTTATGCCTTTCAGCTCACAAAAAGATTTAAAATTATTATTTTGAAACTCTTTCCCGTTATCTGATCTAATAGCTTTTACCTGACAGTTTAAAAATCTCTCCGCTCTTGTTACATAATTTCTAAAGTTTTTAAATACCTCAGTTTTTGCTTTCATAGGAAATATTGTTACTTTACGAGAAAAATCATCGATAATTGATAAGAAATACCTTTGACCGTTTCGGCCAGTTATTTTGCATGGTCCCCATACATCCATATGTAATAACTCAAGAGGATGTCTAGACCTTATTTGACCATGGGGTTTAAAAGAAATTCGTCTTTGTTTATTAAGTTTACAAATTTCACAAGAGGTTTCATTGACTTTTAGTTTAGGAAGCCCCCTCACACTATCATATTTACAAGTTCTGTCAATTAGTTTAGGACTAGCATGAGCAAAACGTCTGTGCCACATATTAAAACTGTCCTTTTGAGTATGTAAAACTTTAGTTTTTGTATCATGAGAGTTTCTTTTACTTGAAGTTTTAGAAACTTCAAATTTAACATTTTTCATTTCTTTGGATGGAATTTTTGGAAATAAATAATAAATACCATCATGCAATTTAGCAGTAAATAAAAATTGATCATATTTGTTAGTTACTTTAATTTTACCATTCCCCCCCTTAAATTTAGCTCCTGAAATATCCATCTTTGGAGCAGATATTAAATTTTTTCTCAATTTAGAGCAATACATTACATTGGTAAATGTTATATTTTGTTGACCAAATCGTAATTTAACATCACCAGTTCCTTCAATAGGAAAATCTATATTATCTATTGCAACAGCTAATCTTTCATTATACAATGGTTTAAAATTAGAAAACAAATTTTTATCACCACAAAAGTGATTACTCGCAGCCGAATCAAAAAGCCAATTGCTTTTGTCACACACATTTTTACTTAAATTAGCAAAAGTAAAAAAAACCTGGTTAGAGTCCTTTCTGGTTCGTCTCGGGAGTCTGGAACGGCCTCTTCTCTGGGAATGGTCAGGTTCTTTCTGGTTAGATCTCTCAGGACTGGAATCACTGGTAGTGGATACAGTTGCCTCTGGAGGTTTAGCTCGCCATGGTCTGTGAGGGGATTGAGCACTTTGCCTCTGGAAAAACGGAGACTTTCGGCGTTGATACACTTTCGATGTTGATCTTGGCTCGAAGTTTTTCCTTGAATTTTGACAAAAACGACTGATGTGTCCCGGAACTCCACAGCGGAAACAAATCACATTAGATCTTGAGTACTGTGTGCTGTAACTCTCAATGAAAAGTTCATCACACTTATCTTGATCACGCAATTCAATCCTTGATTCTTCACTAACTAATTCAACTAAAATATCTTTGAACAAAAATTTATCATCAGTCCACCTAAGTATGCTCTGAACTATACTATCAAATTTCTCTGGGAGATAACGAAGCAACTGGAATGATAGATAAACTTCCTTCATTGGCTGGTCAATTGCTTCTAAAAGTTCAGCTATTCTCATGAGTCTAGCAGCATACATATCAATTTTCTCTCCACTTTTTATCTTACATGAAAACAGTTCGCTGCACAACTGCATGTGGCGTGCTCTGTTATCAGGGTAAAAATGTTGTTTTAATTTTTTCCATATCTCAGCTGGATCCGTTAATTTCTCTATAATCCGACGAAAGTCCTTCTCAGTATTGAGGTATAAAATAGATAAAGCAAGTTTTGACCTCGTATTATAATCTTTTAATTCTTTCGGATCAGCTGATGGTCTCGGCTTTTCCTCAGTTCCGATTACGATATCCCAGGCATTCTTTTCAAATAATAAAAACTTCACATCAACTGCCCAGTTACAATAATTCGTAGCATTGAGTTTTTCTATACTATGCTGTATCATTGCCATTTTCGTTAACTGTATTGCCCCCCCCCCTTCTTAAAGATTCTTATAAAACTTTGGGACCAATACGCCGGAAGAAAACTTTACTTCATTAAACTTTGTCAGTTTAAAACTTTCACTTAAACTGCTCAATACTGGGCAATCGCCCATAACCAAATATGTCAGGTTTAGAAACCTGACATGATTATCTTAAAGCTTCAAAGTTAAGCAGAGTGGAAATAATAGAGCCCAGTGGAAACTGTATTGAGCAGGTAAAAAGAAATATGACAAGTTTTTCTTTTAGATAAAATCATTTATTTAAAAACTAGATTGATTTATCTAGTGAAATAAAAATATGGCAAACGAAAATAAAAATTATAATACATTTAGACGATTCGTTTAATATTCTTCAGGGTAGATATAATAGTACAGAGTAGTTACTGAAGCCTATACTATTACTGAAAGAAGCTTAAAAGTTTGCAGTTTTAAAATAACTATCATCCTCGAATTAATCTAAAAATATTTACTTAAACCTCATCTGAAAAACAACAGCTTTCTACACAAGCTAATATTGTCGAGGTTATCAAGGAAAAATTTAAACTGAAATATACAAACTACGTTTCATGCCAGCCTCTTTATTACCGGGATTCACATCGGCATCAACACGGAAAAATCCCCACGATTGCATTTCTGCTACGCTACTTATTCAATTCAGGCAGATGACGTAGGCTTATGTCATTTGCATAAGGATAGCTTCGGCTAACGTATTAATATTTTATGCTAAAATAAACTTTAAATAAACTATGAGTTTTTAAATATTTATTAACTTAAAATTATAAAAGTAAATAGAAGATAAATTACTTAGATTTTTAATAACCATCGGTTTTAATAAAAAAAAAGGAAAAATAGTTAAACTAAAGAGGGAGTGAAACTGAATAAAACATTGAGTGCCAAGAACACGCCAATATTTTAGATTCCTAAACCTAACACATACTCAGGATATTTTGTGGGTGTACTGAGGATAAGATGTGTTGTTAGGACTATTTCTGTCTGTTTCAAATACAAATCATAACTTTTTGAAAAAAAAAAGTGCTTATTATTTAAAAGTGGAAAATCTTTATTTATTTACTTGTTTTTTTTTTTTTTTTTTTTTTTTTGCTATTTCTAGCATATACTATTAATTTAAAAAAACAAACCTTAAAATAAATATATAAAAAAATAATAATCATAAATAATAATAATAATAATAATAATAATAATGCTCTTGCGCATCTTCACACTCGGATAAACGCACACAAAAAAGCTTATATGTTACATTAAACGCATGGCTGTTAGCGTAACCCGAGAAACACCACGAGGAGGTCGCCATGCATCGTTTCTCATGGGGAGTTTTGATAAGGCAGGCCCCCTTGCCTACTGCCAGAGGAGTTTTGATATTTCAGTCCCCATGCGTACTGCAATCAAACATCCCATATGATTTTAAACCTTTACACTGGGAATGCAGCAACAGCAACACCATGTTTTAAAAAATTTCCTTAATTTTCGGAATTTCTTTTTCTTTTTTTTACCTAGTCGTTCTGAAATATACGCTTGTTCATTTTCATTTAGTGTTCCCATTGCCTGAGAAAGAACTGAGTCCCCTTCGATTTGAAACAAAGGTTCGTCAGTATCAGTCCCAGGCAATGAAACAGAAACATGGTTATTTTTACTGGTTGCGTCCACTGTCTGAGAAAGAACTGATTTCCCTTTCATTTCAAACGGTTCGTCATTATCAGTCTCAGACAGTGATTCAAAAATAGTGGGCAAACTTCTAACTTTTGGCAGTCTTTTTATTTTGGGATGCTTGAAAGGACGGCCCCTATTTAAAGCTGAAATATACATTTCTTTCTTTCTTTCTAAAACCCAATTTTTATTAGTATATTTTTTATTAATAATTTCGGAAATGTAATTTGGCTCTTCAGTTATTGGATTGAGTTGATTTTCGTTTTGATCAAAAATATCAATACTTTTAAAAGAAACATTGGCCGAAAAATTTAATTTAGAAACAGATGGATGAATAGTTTTCTCATCTGGAATATCATCAAACTCCAAAAATCCAGCATAGAAGACTGGACATATGTAAATTTTGCGAGCATCAATATCAGTATACTCGAAAAATTGAAAAAAAAGCCATGTGAGAAACTTTTTAAAAAAGTAAATCACAAAAAGCACTTCTAAGAATGGATACGCCATCTCAGACAAGGTCTATAATTAGACTGAAGGGTAATTCTAAAAAGTTAAGCATTTGATTGTTGAAAGAAATAAAATTTCGTGCATTGTTCACATTATTTATACGCAATTGTTGCAGGTGTTCGTACAATTGTTGAATTACAATAATGAGTGCATTGTTCAAAAATGCTATTTATGATAAAATTAAAATAATAAAATTAGATTATAATTTCTAACTTCTAAACTTTCATTGAATTATTTATTTTAATTTATAATTGTTGCCAAGAAAATTAAACTTTAAATTTTGCATCTACTTTTTAAGATAGCACGCGATCGTGTTTTATATAAAAATCAAATCATTAAATTCATATTTTTATTTATTGTTTTATTTACTTTGTTTTTCAGAATTATGTATTATATTATACTGTTTAATAACATTAAAAGATGTTCATTCATATTCGAATATTTATCTAATTTTATCATTATCTGTATCTTGTACCCTTTTTTATATTACCACAAAAATTTTATAGTTTACTATCTGACTTTGCTCACTTCACTAGTCACCGTATTTAATTGAATAATTTTTATAACATTAAATCTCAGTCTTTTAATTCGTATATTTATTAATAAACCTTGAAAATATGAACAGTTATCGTTTGATACAAGTGAATTATTTTTGAAATACTTCATTTGTAAAATATAACACTGAAGTGGCAACACTGTTAAAAAAAAAAAAAAAAAAAAAAAAAAAATGTGCGACTCAAAGAAAAGAACTTGCGTTTATTATGCAGTCGAGTGCAATATTTATCTGTAACATTCAGAATTATTCTGATATTATGTTGTAATTTGGAGTTAAGATCAGTATTTTTTATTATTTATTCTCTCTCTAGTTAATAAAATCCTCACACAACTATAGTAAACCGTAGCCGTTTTCTCTAAGTAAATGCATGTTCCCCACCAAATGACATCTAAAAAATGACGTCATTTTCAAAGACGATGGTACTTCATTTGGGAGATTTTCTGACAGTAACATCATTCAAACTGGTTATAAAATGATTTTGATTTTAAATATATTAAGACACTATGCCATTTTGGAGTATTTACTGAAAAATATGTAAATCGAATACATAAAAGTTTGAGAAAAGCGTAAATTTAGTAAAATATTTTTTTAATCATTTCACTATTTTGTAATTTCGAATTTTTGAACCCTCACTTATGGGGAATGAAGTAACCTTAGAAGTAACCTCTATATCAAATTTGAAGTTTCTTCATGCATTATTATTATAGAAATTATACAAAAATATGACTTTCGAGGAGGTTTTTCTTCATTTCCCTCCCATTGCGGATGCACAAGAAATGTCAAACCCTCACAGTACATCAACCCTGGTAACTGCATGAAGTTTGTTTGAAATCGGTTCAGTGATTTGGGAGGAGATATGAGACATGCATACCCACAAACATATACACGTAATAATTGTGCTTAGTAAATAAAGATTAATATATGTTTTTGAATGTTTTTTATTGTAAAAATATGTAAAATGTATAATTTTCTCATTTTTTTTTTAATGTGAAAATTGTTATTCAGTACATTATTGTCTACTAGCAGAAGTTGTGCAATGCGAAGATTCGTTAGCTTATTATGACTTTTATCATGTGCATAATAAATACATTTAATTAAATGATTACAATTATTATTTTACATTAGATGAAAGGTTAAGTTTTTAAAAAATCAAAATTTCATTTCCTATTTATTCTATTTATTCTATTTATTTATTTTCAATTATTGTTATTTCTCATGTCATACTTTTTGTAATTAAAATAATAATGCTTTTTTTTCCAGTTTAAAATATTTGAAATTTTGTATGAATTTGGAAATTTTTTCTGCAAACAGCATTCATGCATTCATGCATTTCTGTATTCTCTGCTTTTTCTAGCTTATGTATATGTGTTGAAACTGATAATGTTAAAAAAAAAAAAAAAAAAATTAAGATGATAAAAAAACGAGTACTTTGTAAGTTATAAAGAAAAACTTATTAGGATAAAATTGATTTTATAAAATCACGTCAAAAATTAGCGTCAAAAAATGATGCCTGGGTGTGATTTCATAGTCACCAAACTTAAATTTCTATGTGAAAAATACGCCTAACGACATCCAATTTCGAACCCTGATTACTAGATCATGGCCACTAGTTTCTGTAGCAATTTGCAAATATTTTTCTAAAACATAAGAATATGCCTAAACTCTATGTGGACGTAATAAAGGTATACCATAAATTTAGATGTTGAGCATTTTATAAATCCGTATTTTATCTGCATTCGCTATATTAAATATGATAGTTGTGGAAAGTTTAGGACACTTTTCGAATTAAGTTATTTGTTTCTGTAGCGGTAAATATTCCATTTTACGGTCAATGAGAGATAATTTCAAAATATATTTAATTTTGTTTCTGCACAAAATATGCCTTACTAAAATGCACAAAACTATTTTTCTTTAAGAATAATGTAATATGAACGTAATGATTACTTTGCACAGCCCAACAAATATATTTAAATATATATGCATACCTGCCAAGTTTTTAAATTTATTCCGGAATGCTGTTAGTCCCGCCCCTTTTTCACATCGTAATCTTTTTAGAGTAATTCTCTTCATATTTAATCGTAATTATATATTGAAGAAAATTTTCTACAAAGATTATGGTGTGAAAAAAGGGCGGGGCTAAAAGCATTCCGGAATAAATTAAAAAACTTGGCAGCTATGTATATGGTATAAATGGAAATTGGTCATTGCAAATTCTGTATTATATGAGGTTTTCTTTCATAGACTAAATGGTGCGTTCGGAAATTTGAGATGATATGCAAGGTTACAGAAAAGAAATCGGAATAATGTTTCCTCTTTAGAAATAAATCGATAACGTTTTGGGGGCAATTCGTTCCTTCATATTTAAAAACTAGTATGCTGTAGCCACCACATGACTTTCTTCTGTATTTTCCTATACAAATTCACTCAGTAAAAATAATTCATTAAAATTATTATTTATTAAAATTATCTTACATCATGAATGCAGACGATTTCCATTCTAGAGAAATAGTTTAACACAAATTATTTAAAGAAAGTTAATTTCATTCTTAATATGCTATCTTTAAAAAATACATTTCTTTTTTTCTTTTCTTTTCTTTTCTTTTTTTTTTCATTCTTTTTTTTTTTTTTTTTTTATGGCAAATCGATGGTTCAACCATTCATTTCAAAGGTATTGACGAGCTCTTTTGGAAGATACCCATAATAAATTTGCCAACACCAGGGGTTCTTCACCCCTAGAGGGTGAAGCTATGCTTCTACATATCAAAAAAATATTTTTCCCAGTTGACTGTCACTATTATAAGTAATTCCTTTTATATTCATAATGATTAATACAAAATGATTCTCTTTCTGTACATTTATACGAAATTTTGTCCTAAACTTCCATGTTAAAAATTTTTAAAAAGTGGGCTATCTGTGGGTGATTTTCACCAAAAGTTGATAGGCGCTAACTTATGTTAAGGTGCAATTAAATATAAAATTTTACGAAATTCCGTGCAGTAGTTCATGATATACAGTTGCCCCACACTCAGAGAGACGGACAGACAGAAATTTTCTAAAAATGGTTAAATCGTGTTATAGACCTCTCAGAACGTGTAAATCTATCGAAATCCCGAGGTTGAAAATTTTTAGAAATCCAATACTTTCTTAAGTAATATTATATACATGTGCATCCTTTGTGTTTTTCTCAATATACAGAGCTATACAAAAGCAATTTATATGATGTTCTTTTAAATAAGGAGAATATATAATTTTTTAAAGTGTTTACTTCCTCCCTAATGAAAATCTGATTTTTAAAGTCTTATTATGGTAATAAAAATAATTATTTTGGCTAAAAATTTGTAAAATCAGGTATGTACAGTTGAAAAGTGTTTATAACTTATGTGGACCATTTGCTTTTTCTTTCTTGTTTTATTTGTTGAGAGATCTTCCTTAATCTGTTTAGTAATAAGTAATTTTTTGAGCTAGTTTTCTTTCTTTATAGATTTTTTACATAGCTCTTTTTCTTTATACCTTTTTGTTCTTGCTTCTGATACCTTTTAATGCAATGCTAATTGTAAATATAAAATGTATAAATATATATTCTGAAAGGTATGACATAAAGAAAAGAGCGGTTTTTAAATTTTCAAAGAAAATATTTATTTTCTCTTTAATATTGTATAACATATTTTGGTACAATTTATGCAGGGAAAAATGGAATATGTACTATGTGAGACAAAATTACTTCGTCCACCATATTGCTATGAAGAATGTTTTACTTGAAGAATAATGTATACTACTCAAAAATGTATCATTTTGTATAGCTTTTAAAACAGTTTTGATAAATATTCATAGGCAATTTTCAAATCCGACATCTTTTAGCAGGAGAAAAATTATCTATTTTATTACATCTCTCTTTCTGGCAAATATTACGAAGATACAGATGCTAAACACATATGATAAACATAGGCTGGGAATCGGTTTCAATTTCAATATCTTTCCTTACCATGGTTTTTCGATGAGTTATATCCACTATTAAATCATCTATCTAGTTGTTATATCCTGAAAGAAAAGAAACGTTCACAAATGTTAGATAATCTTCTATTTTCACAAGCGTATCTTTAAAACGAGATGATAAATGCCATATGTTCTTTTATTCACAAATAGTTCCAGAAATTTAGAATTTAGAATTTTTAGAATTTAGAATTTAGAATTTCAGAAATATAGTCTTTCGAATGTTCAACTGTGTATTCCGACAAATTTGTCTAGGAGTCTCATTTTTATCAATGAAATATTTCTGAAGAAATGCAAAGAAATCTATGAAATCAATGCAAAATTTCAATTGAAGGACCTCATATTATTTCGTTTTCATTGCGTATATTCAGATATCGTAGAAATAATTTGTTCTTTTTCCTAATGGATAAAGAAAGATTTTTATAAAGTGAGCTTATAAAAAATTATAGACAATAAGACTTCTTCACACACCATAAATTTTAATCCAGCACAACCGGTTTCGAAAGGACGTAGCCTTCCTTCATCAGGTGCAAAAAAACACGTGCTACTGCCTTGGAGGCAAAAGCAAGACTGAAAGCAGGGCAAAATCCAGAGATATCTTAATCGTGATAAAATTGTCAATGAAAAAATGTGATTCCACTTTGCTGTCTACAGCCTGGAAAAATTTGTTTAATTCAATTAAATAATTTCCTCCATTAGGTTTATAACATAATTATTCTAAATAAATAAATAAAATAAATAAATAATAATAATAATAAATTAATTAATTTTATTAAATTTACTTATTAGTATAATATTAATTTAAAAAATAAATAAATAATAAAAATTAATTATAAATAAATCATTAAGAAAGAAAAAAAAATTAATAAAAAATAAAAATAATTGTTTATTCCTTCCCTCCCTCCTTTTGTTTTTGTGTGTGCATGTGTGTTCCTCTCTGATTGGTCCTGCATGATGCTTCCTATTGGTTGTTTGGGTTGCTCCTCCCCCTCTGGATTTTGCCCTGCTTTCAGTCTTGCTTTTGCCTCCAAGGCAGTAGCACGTGTTTTTTTGCACCTGATGAAGGAAGGCTACGTCCTTTCGAAACCGGTTGTGCTGGATTAAAATTTATGGTGTGTGAAAAAGTCTTATTGTCTATATATCTATTGTACACCAGTTTTGCATTTAGTTTTGGTTATAAAAAATTATTGCATTATTTATAGTATCATTTAATCAATATTCATTTGTCTTATCAAGAAATTTTATTTCGGTGAGTTAACTGCAAGCTCTAAAGCATAGTTTTATACATGATAAATTTGGGACAAATACTTGCCTACAAAATAAATAAATAATAAATTATTTAATATTTTAATTAAAAATACTGAAGTACATATATGTTTACATGCTTGTCTTTGGAATGCAATCCTCATCAACCGTCTAATCTTGAAATTATAATGTTCCTTAAAATAAAGTTTTTGAATTTTTTTTCAATTATCTGTTTATATTTTCAAGACATTGCTACTAATAATATTAAAAATATAAAAAACTCATCCTTAATTTTTTTAGAAAAAAGGAAAAATAAAAGAAAGAAAGAAACATCATGCGGTTTGAATGGATTTTATAAACTTTCCAACTGTAATATCTATAATGGAGTTTAATCTTCAATTTATTTTATCTTCATGATGATATAAAAATTACCTTTCATTTTTTATTCTGGAGAATGAAAAAAATCTCTCGAAAATTATGTTCGAAGCTTAACTCTTAAAAAGAAAAAAGAAAAAAAAAACGAAAATGAAATTGTTCAATAGAATGTTTTTGTTGAATATGCTCAATCAACTATTTGATAAATAAGATGTAAAAGAATAAAAAATAAATAGACCATAAAATAGCCAGAATATTATTATTTGAGAATTTATGAACTTATATTGATTGAGAAAATGCGGTCTTCATACTTTCATGCTCAAGTCTTTTTGGTTTTCAGACTAAATTATTTTTATGAAATAGGCCATTTTTAACGTAAATTTGCAGTACTAAGCGCGAATACTACAATATATGTACGTAACAATATACGAGTACAATATAGAATACGCGAATTCTACAATAGTCTATAATATATGTCTGCAATGTTATTGAAGTAGAACTGATAATTAAGATTTTTGGAACCCACTGTATATACACTTATCAGAATTAGAAGAAAAAGTTTTAAGATTTTTTTTCTTTCATTGAAATTTTGGATATTCAAGAATACACTCAAGATTTGAAATTCTGCAGTTATTGTGTACTAAAATAGAAAACAAACGAAAGATCATTTTACATTTTCTGTCTTGCTCCATTTAATTCAGTATTGATTCTTCTTTTTTTCTTTTACCAACATATAGTTAAAGTTTTTTTGCTTCATTGCATCTTCTCAAGCACTTTTGTGAATTGAATAAAATCATTATTTGATTAACTGGTAAGTAGCTCACATTTTTTTAACTGCTAATAATAGCAGGAATTCTTTAAGAGAAAATTCCTTTAAGACAGTAATAAACATTTTTTTCTTTTTTAATTCAGCAGAAATCATGTAATAGTTGTTTTATATCTAGAAAATAGAAATGACTGTTCTGCAATACGGGATTATTTTATTTATTTATTTATTTATTATTATTATTATTAATATTATTATTTTAGATTTCATGCGAAAACTACAATTTTTGATCATTAAAGGTTCAAAGAAGTTTTTTTTTTTTTTTTTTTTTTTTTATAAATGTATTTACATAAAACAATGTCTGTAATTTTGCTGATTGGCAATGTTGATCAAATATTGAAATTTGATATACTCTATATCTCATGCAATTATTGGCATTAAAAAATGATTATTATTATTTTTATTTTTTTAAGGTATCGGAGCGATGATACTGGGCTTGAACTTTGCATGAAGAAAAAATAGTGATTAACCCCTTGACCGTATTGGCCGTACAAGAACGTCGAGCATTTTATTGGCCAAAGTCACACAGGACGTTCTTTTACATCATTTAAATTGATACCATAGTTAACATCTTCATCTTTGTTTATTTGAAGGTAAATTGTATCAGTTACAACAGGAAAAATAGTATCGGGTTTTCTTCTTTTACCATAACGTCTAATATATGTGGCATATTTTGGATAATGATAACGAAAATTTTATTGAAAAAAGTAATTGCTGTCAATCTGATTAAGAATTTTTTAGTAATTTGGTAATTATTCTGAACTTCTAAGTGAAGACGACGAAGATAACAGCAAATTAAACAATGACAATGATAATAATAGTTGGATAATAACGAGAAGTAAAACACATACAAAATATTTATGATACAGCTTGCTTTGTTTTTTAGATTTTAGTTTTTTCTTTTTCTTTTTTATAATACTAATTACTTTAAGTTATCTTAATACCGGCCTCGCAGAATTCCTAAAATTTTTGTCTCATTTTGTTATATTGACACTACAAATTTAAAACAATACTTTTTAACATAATATTTTAAAACAGCCAAAAGCATTCAAAGAAAATTCCTTGTTGACGATACTGGTGAAAATAAAATAAAATAAGTGTAAAATTTTTGAGGAATGCTGCGAGGTCTGCTTAATATCTTACATTTATCATTAAAATCATAAAATAAAGGAATTTATGCCTAAAATCTTCAGCTCTTAAAAATTACTCCATGCGACAAAAATGTAAATGTGCTCCAAATACAAATGGGCTAATTATATATTTTTTAATAAAGACATTATTCATTTATTAATAAAGACTTGTTTCTTTTTATAAATTGTAAAACAGCGAGAGAGAACAGACAAAAATATTGGTAATCATTTTAATTCTAGAAAAAAAATGAATTGAGTTTATTAGATAAAAGTAAAATTAGCTGTACTGTAGGCTACAAGTAATGCTTATAAGCACTTCTACTCACTAGAAAAGTTTTCATGACCTGTATAAAAATTTAAATTTTATAATTCTTGAATTTATTCCCTTGACATTCCTTTTATATAATTTATGTATTTAGTAACAACAGTACTATTTATAGTACATCTTTAGATCTCTCAATAAAAGAAGTGGCATTGTAGTAGATATTTTAATTGGTACAATGTTGATTCATAGGAAGACAAAATGTTGCTTGAACTAAGAAACATTTCCTTGCTGAATCGATCCAAATTAATCATCCGGGGTTCACCGAAGCAGGGAAGCCACCCCCTCCGTGGAGGATCAAAATTGGGATGGCATGTCTCCGGATCCTCCCTAAGGATGCGTCCTAGTCTGTCGCCGATTAACCTTAGCGTAGTACTGGTACGACGTTAAACCCAACTTACTTACCAACCTATCTACCTACCTTTGTTAATCGACATTGTTGGAATAAACTGAATATGCCGCCTCTTATCAATCGACGAAATTCATTGTACTTATGATGACGTCACTGGGACATCACTCTACTTCTTCCTTCATGTAGTTCAAGTATGGAGAATAAAGAACCCACATTTTACTTCGAGATGTGCATTTAAAAGAAGGAGTGTAGATAAATATTTACCGTGATTTCTGGTAGATTCCCCGCAGGTAAGATGTCTCATTTCTCCACCAGAAATTTTATTTAATAGAGAAATCTATACTTTTTTGAAGGAAGAGCTCGTACAAATATAAATTTATTTATCAATTGAAATTTCTGGTGCAAAACTGGATTATAATACCTGCGGGGTATCTACCAGAAATGACGGTAATTGGTCGACACAAGACGATACAAAATAAACATAAATGGAAAATAATAAGATAGTACAGGACAGTGTTGTGCACGAACGCGTTCATTTGAACGCGTTCATGAGCGTAGCTCAAAAATTTTGAGTTTTGAGTTGAACTTCGCTCGTTTTTTAAATTGTGAACTTGAGTTGAAAGAAACTCGTTTTTTTCACGAACTTGAGCGTGAAAATGCAGTTCAAGCTCAAACTCATATTAAATATTTCTGTCTGAAATATAAAAAGGAAAGTAGAAGAAGAAAAGGACAGAAAAGATAATAATTGTGCAAAATGGATCCCGGAAAAAAGGGCACTTGGAAAAAAAGGCACTCATAAAAAGGGCACCCGGAAAAAAGAGCACAGGAAAAAAGGGCACTTAGAAAAAAAGGCACTCATAAAAAGGACACCCGGAAAAAAGAGCACAGGAAAAAAGGGCATTTTTGCAGTTTGCAAAAATAATAAACATCAAAGAATAAATTTAAAGAATTATTTCATAATATATTTTTAGAAATTTCAATCAATTAAATTGTTACCATTTTCACTTAGTAATATACCCGGGGGAAGGGGGAATCAAGGAGCAGATTGAAAGATAATAATTTTCTTTATATTACCTTCTTAGTGATTTTAATGAAAAAGTGCATCTGCATATAAATTTATATGCAAATTCGTGCAGTAGTTCCTGAGATATAGCCTTCCCTGAAATTGTAGAAATCGCGGTATAGCAGCGCCACCTGCTGAGTAATGATCACCAAAAGTTGAAAGGCACTAACCTGGATCAAACTGCGTCCGCTTATAAATTTATATGAATTTCGATCAGCAGTTCCTGAGATATAGCCTTCCATGAAACTGTGGAAATCGCGGCCTAGCAGCGCCACCTGTTGAGAAATTGATACCAAAATTTCGCAGGCGCTAATTTTAGTCAAGGTACATCTGCATGTAAATTTACACGTAATTCTGTGCTGTAGTTCCTGAGATACAGTCCCCAAAAATTTTTGACGCACACACACAGACAGACATTTTCTAAAAATCGTCCAATCGTGTTCTGGACATTTAAAAACGTGTAAATTCATCGAAAACCGGAAGCCGAAAATTTTTACGAATCCAATGCTTTCTTTTATTGAATATAAAGTAAAAAAAGGGGAGGGGGGAAGAAATGCAAAATTAGAATCTGTAAATGCATTATAGTTTTTGACTGAAAAGTGTTTAAGAAGTTTGCCAACTAAGTTTGAAATTTACCAAATGTGCCAGTTTGTTTTAACATTGTGTGTGTAGGACTTGGGGGAGGGATGAAGGTTCCCTTTTACTTCTCGTTAGCAAGCGTTGACAAAAAACGATGAGTTTGCCTTTATCTGCATTTTCCAGAAATTCAAAGAAATCGCTTTATATCAATAACCAATAAACATGAAATAAAGTCTTCTTTCAAAAAATGAGCAAAATTTTTGTATAAGTTTCGTCTACAAAATACTACGTATTAAAAATAGAATTGGTCTTCCCCCCCCCCTCTCACTTTTTACTTTCTCTTACCCATAAGGTAGAGAAAGTATTGTTTTTGGCTCAAATTTTCGAACGCGAGATTTTGTTATATTTACACGTTTTGAGGTCCCCTGAATACGAAAATCATGTTTTTAGCAAATGGTCTGTGTGTCTGTGTCTGTGTGTGTGTCTGTGTGTCTGTCTGTTATCAGCATATCTCAAAAACAAATTATGGCAGAAAGTTCAAACTTGGTATTCTAAATGTGTATCATATAGGGATGCTACAGTAAGCTTTTCGTTAAGATCAAGCAAATGGTTCGTGAACAGGGACAATGAAGAGAATTCGAATACATTACGTCTATGGGGGAAATTGCAAGTAAGTAGAGTTTAACGTCTATAGACTGCACTAAACCAAATGAAACGAATATATATATTTTGTAATAGAAATAGTTAACTGGGAAAAAAATTTTGTGTATGTAGGAGCCTCGCCTCCCCCCTGGGGGGAAAGTCCCCACTCGAGGGGAGTAAATTTTCATGGTGGGTATCTTTCAAAAGAGCTCGCCAATACCTTTAAAACGAGTGGTTGATCCATCGATCTGCGATAATTTAAAACAAAGTTATCGATTTTTTTTTTTACTTTTAACGTAAAAAAAACTTTGAAAAAAAATCGTATTTGTTTTATTTTATTTATTTATTTATTTATTTTTTAATATTGAGAATAAAATGGACTTTTTTTTGGATATTTGGTGTTATACTACTTCTCTAATATGGAAATTGACTGCATTATCATAAAAGATAATTTTTTAAAATAATAATTTTAATAAATTATTTTTTTTTAAACAGAATTATTTTTTAATGACCGAATTAAATTCTATATAAATGTAGGTGCATTAATGAAACGAGAGGTTGAGGGGGGTGATAGCCCCCCTAACACAGAACTAATTATCATATAAAACTCTTCAGAAGCCTAATATGAATTGTTTAACATAGGTTTACATAACAGTACTCGTTATGTTACCAATTAATCTGCAACCTGTATTTATAGTATTAAATTTCAGGGTAAGAGAAAGTCGTGTGAGTGACACACAAGATTATTTAATAGTTTTTAAGATTTATTCAATTTCTTCAGAAATATTAGCGAGAAAAAATACGTACTTTTTGTAAACTTCTCAAATCTTCGTGGAATTACTAGGTATCAAAATCTAAACATATTTATAAGAAATCAATTTAAAAGGTGTTCATAGGACTATCTAATAGTTTCAAATGCACGATTTTCTCACTCATGAATTGAATCTCTGCTATTGTTAATAGCATGTACACGAAAATTTTACTATAGCAAGAAAAATATTTTAGATTATTATTTTAATTTGTTCCAAAATTATATAAACAAAACTTCTTTATTCAAACCATTTTTAATTTTAGAATATATATTCAAGAAATATCAATTGATAATGATCTGAAAGTGTTATATCTTCAACCTCATACCTTGAACATCATATCTTGAACCTCATCTTGAATATACATCCTAAAATTTAATCTTTGATTTATAAAGCTCAAACTTTATTAAATGTATATTACAGAACTAAAAATAAATCTTAATAAAAGCTTAGAAGAATTAAAAAAAAAAAAAAATAAATAAAAAAGCATCTTTTTACATAGTAATATATATTGATAAATCTGAGGTATAAGGCTTTTTTTTTTTTTTTTTTTTTTTTTTTCACAACAAATTAAACATGTTTATAAAATTTCTTGGAAATTATTGCGAATAAATACACTTTATAAATAACAGTTATATGGTAAGTTTCCTGACCATTTTTGAAGAGAGGGATTTGTTTAGTGTTTTCAGCACAATTCGAACATGTAGGTTAAAGGTAATTAGTAAGAGGATACCCAGCAACATTGTATTGGATTCAAAAGAAAAAAGCGTGAGAACCTTTTGTTACGTAGTACAATACTTCGGCTGCAGACAACGTTCTGCATTCTACAATACTATAAATACTAGTAACATTGCTGCTGGTGCCACGATGCAAAGATCTTCGGCAAGACCTCCCAGAGCTAGCCCTGAGGCAGTGTGACAAATTGCCCGCCTGTCATAAAAGTAATGGACATTTCGTTTCGCTGATAGACGATGCAAACAATGAAAGGATCTACTGTCACATCTTGCTCTATAGGCGTGAATCCATGTTTACAGATTCTCTTTTTTCTTTAAAAATGAGATTCCTGTTATTTGCGAAAATGATTCTTATCTTTATTTTACTCTTGCATTGAAAGATAAGCATCTTTAAAATATAAAAGATTAAACAAAGATTACTGGTTTAACACATGTTACACATAGATTAAATAGAATAATAGTATATTTTTTAATGATTATTTATATTTTTAATATTAAAAATAAAAATGTATTCAGGTTATTGAAATAATTTCACATCAGAGATGTAGATTTTATATCAATGATTATTTTAATTTCAGCGGTTTCTGGTAAATGCAAATAATAATAAGTAAAAATAAGTAAATAAAATAAAAAAATAAGATAAATATAAATATAAATAAAAACAGAATAATAATCATCCTTATTACAACAAGCTATTTATAATCTAATTTAAATTCTCTTTTTTTTTTTTTTTTTTTTTTTTTTTTATGAATATATATATCTACGAATGCATCCACAAAAATTGAAATATACGTGTATTGAACTAAAGATTATTTTTATTTTTATTTTTTTTTAATGTACAGCTAGTTTTAAAATATCATTTATGATACTAGCAAACAGGATTTAATTATTGGGATTTAATATTATACTTTTAAATCTTTATATTTTTATTTATAATGAAAGGCTTTCTTAAAACTTTTCTTAAATTACTCTTAGAACTTCCATAATTTTTCATAATAGGAGGTATTTCGCAAAAATTTGTATTATTAAAATAGCATGGATTTGCTTGCATGAAAAAACTGAAATACAAAATTGACAACAGTATAATATCGTGGAAAACTGGTCACGAAAAAAATTACAGTAGCAAGGAAAAGGGTAGCCTACTGGATAGGGCATTTAAGTCTTCAATCGTATTAGGAGATCAGCGGAATTTATATTTCTTCTTATGAAAGGACTGGCTTAGAGTCCTGCGTAGTTCGAGTAAACTTGACTCACAGCCGACCCGCACTGCAAAATGGTTTTTGTCCTTCTGAATCTGCAGCTTCTGACCCGCTATATTGTTAAAATTGTGTTATATAATAAACTGAATAAAAGTTCTTTTAAATAAACTACAATTATATTATTGAAGAAATCTTTCAGACAATTAAATATGGTATAAAAATATTACAACAGTGTATTTATCTAATAATAGCAGGAGACTTGGCGTTGGAATATTAAACCAGGAATAAACTACTACGTCAGAAACGCCAAAGAAAAATTATTGAGGTGCATACAGCTGTTTCGGTAGCCTAAAGCGTACCGTCATCAGTGCAAAAAGAATTCAGAATCTGGAGAAGTGCTCATATATATAGGAGAGGGACCGGATTTAGTTCAACCAATAGGATTACGGAAGAGGTGGGGAGTGTGGCCAATAGGAATTAAGGAATGTGTAGCTGTGTAAACTGTAGAAAAATTAAGGAAATGTGGACTGAATGTAAAATTTCCAACAATCAGACAAATAGGGAACAGCGAAATCACAATTTACAAGGTTTTTAAAATTTTTATAAATATGAAAAGCTTCAAAGAAATCGAGTTCATGAATGGATTTAGGTCTGCAAATTATTTTAGCTGAATTAAATTTGAAATTATGATTTTCCTCCCAGCAATGTTTAGAAATAGCCGATTTATTGGTTTCTTGTTTGCGGACGTAATTCATATGTTCTTTTAGACGAAATTTAAGACTGCGTTTAGTTTGGCCAATATATGATAAACCACACTGACAGGAAATACTATAAATGCCCCAAGAATTATGCATATCAATAGGATCTTTTAACTGAGAAAAGGTGAGTTTATTGGAAGGCGAAAATATTATTTTAAAATCATATTGTTTGAGAATTTTAGCTATGGTTTGACTGGTTTTAGAAAAATAGGGTAAAACAATACTGATATTAGATGTGACTGATTTAGTAGACGAAATACGAGGGAGTTGTAATTTTTGGATAGCTTTGTCTATAATGGAAGGGTCATAACCTCTGTCAATTGCGATGGCTTTCAGGTATTTAATTTCAGATTTCAATAAAATAGGATTTGAACAAATATTAAGGGCACGGTTTACAAAAGTAAACCGCGCCCTTAATATTTGTTCAAATCCTATTTTATTGAAATCTGAAATTAAAAACCTGAAAGCCATCGCAATTGACAGAGGTTATGACCCTTCCATTATAGACAAAGCTATCCAAAAATTACAACTCCCTCGTATTTCGTCTACTAAATCAGTCACATCTAATATCAGTATTGTTTTACCCTATTTTTCTAAAACCAGTCAAACCATAGCTAAAATTCTCAAACAATATGATTTTAAAATAATATTTTCGCCTTCCAATAAACTCACCTTTTCTCAGTTAAAAGATCCTATTGATATGCATAATTCTTGGGGCATTTATAGTATTTCCTGTCAGTGTGGTTTATCATATATTGGCCAAACTAAACGCAGTCTTAAATTTCGTCTAAAAGAACATATGAATTACGTCCGCAAACAAGAAACCAATAAATCGGCTATTTCTAAACATTGCTGGGAGGAAAATCATAATTTCAAATTTAATTCAGCTAAAATAATTTGCAGACCTAAATCCATTCATGAACTCGATTTCTTTGAAGCTTTTCATATTTATAAAAATTTTAAAAACCTTGTAAATTGTGATTTCGCTGTTCCCTATTTGTCTGATTGTTGGAAATTTTACATTCAGTCCACATTTCCTTAATTTTTCTACAGTTTACACAGCTACACATTCCTTAATTCCTATTGGCCACACTCCCCACCTCTTCCGTAATCCTATTGGTTGAACTAAATCCGGTCCCTCTCCTATATATATGAGCACTTCTCCAGATTCTGAATTCTTTTTGCACTGATGACGGTACGCTTTAGGCTACCGAAACAGCTGTATGCACCTCAATAATTTTTCTTTGGCGTTTCTGACGAAGTAGTTTATTCCTGGTTTAATAAGTGTATTTATCTAATTATAAACAAACTTTTAGCTATATTAAAACATATATTTAAAAAATCCACTGTTCCAAGTATTTTGACAGTAAAATAAGGAAGCAAATATAGGTCGAAAAAAAAATAGTTTTCCATATAAAGCTTTAAACGTTAAGTATTAATATTTAGGTAAATGTAATTAAATTCATGTTATCAGTCATGTCTTTAAATTACTAGGAAGGAAGACAATGCCATCCAATCTCTTCATTTAAAAGTTTAGATTCATAAGTAAAGCATAAAACAATCTTCGGAGAAAACATTTTGTGAATAAAAATTAATGCAAATTTTAACTGCACCCGACCAGCAAAGCAGTTAATAAGCGATTACCCGACCCGATGCGTTTCTCTCTTGTGAGAAATGTGTCCTCTCTTGCGATTAAAAGGGTAGAAAGTATTGCTACCAAGAATATAAAATTTTTTCCCAAAGGAATAAAATTCATACGAGTTTGAGTTACTTTTCCCGCTCAAATTCATGAGAAAACGAACTTTGCTCAGCTCAAGTTCACAATTTAAAAAACGAGCGAAATTCAGCTCAAAACTCAAAAAGCTTTAATTAAACTCGTGAACGCGGTCCTGCACAACACTGATTTAAAACAACGGAACCTCTAAATGATAGAATTTGTCTCCTATTAATAAGTTCTCATGCGCATAAACAAACGTATTGAAAATTTGAGAATAAAAAACCATTCAAAAACAGTGGGTACACTATTCAGAAGTGTTTGCTAAATAAATTTTTACTACAATTAAATTGATAAGTTATAATTAAGAATTATAAGTTAATAAGTTTAATTAAGCGTAAAATTAAAAACAATTTTCATGGTAATTGGTAATTTTAGAAAAAAAAGGGAAATTACCTATGAAAGTGTTCACAGAGGATAAGATCTATTTAAAAAAAAAAAAAAAAAAAAAAAAAAAAATGTACGTAAAAATGAACTTTTAGTGAGCTTCGCTCGTTTTTAAAAATGAACTTGAACTGAACGCGTTCATTTCTTTCAGACATGAGTTTGAGCGCGAACTAGCTCGTTTTTTACACGATGAACTTGAGTTTGAACTAGTTCGTTTTTTTCGTGAACTTGCACAACACTGGTACAGGAAGTCTCACTACTCACTTCTTATCATTTAGGTTTAACCTTTCACAGCGCAGGGATATTTAACTCTTATATGATGAAGAAGTAGGAAATACATTTACTCGTGGAATATAAAGGCATAAAAAGCAATCTATGGCTCAACTGTCACTACTCAGCTTACGCAGCACTGTAAAAAATAACTGTAGACTTTACAGCAGAATGTGCTGCCACTCTTTTTGTCAGTACATTTTGTTGTTAAATAGGGTAATTTACAGCGGGAAATTTGCAAATGAATTTTTTTGCAGATGTTTCTATTGTACCATTACAGTCAACTCCCTCTAATCCACAGACCTATAATCTGCAAATCCCTCTAATCCGCAATTGATTTTTTAATGTAAACAAAGAACATTACATCTCATATATATTGAAAAAAAAAAAAAAAAAAAAAAAAAAAAAAGCAACATTTTTCACATTTTTAATTTTTTTAAATCAAATTTTTAGCTTAATCCTTGCTTTGAAACACAATTGGGGAGAGAAAAAACAGTAACATTTTTGCATTTATTATTCTGCAATTCATACAGACTAGTGCAAAGTCAAGCTAAAGAATGTCAAGAAAGTATATAAAAATTTAAAACAAATCACTATCGCATCAATATTTAACTAAATTAAAAATAATGAGTCATGAATATTATTTCTGTACTTTAAAAAATATTTTCTTTTGTATTTTTTAAATATGTTTGTTTACATTTTATTGGTACATATTATTTAAATATGCTTAAATTATTTACCATCAAATATGAATATGATTGATTAGTATTATTAATACTGAAGAAATATTTTATTTTAAAATTTATTCGAAATTGTCTTTCCATTTTGATGTCTATTTATGAATTAATAATAATAACTGACTTTGTATCAGTAAAAGAAACATGTAAACAAAGACAATGACCTCTAATCTGCAAATTCCTATAATCCGCACAACCTCTGGACAAAATTTTTGCGGATTAGAGGGAGTTGACTGTATATCATTTTAACTGCAAGAAGTGCTGGCACCCCTTTTTGCCAGCATATTCTGCTTCAAAAACTACCATTTTATTTTACAGTGTGCCGCACTGACAACTACAAACAATTCGCCCAAGAAACCCCTCTTTCATTCAGGTCACTCGCTTCAATCTGCGCCGTCTATCGAAAAATGGGAAGGAAAACCCCACATTTCTGTGACTTTTGTAATCTGTTACCCTGTGCACGAGGTGAGGATCTTTACAGAGACTGTTCGCACATTTCTTAGACGATTTTATTTCGCAGTAAGAAAAAATCGTTTCCATGGAGAATTTTATTTTCACAACAGTTATATTTTTGGAAGTTTTATTTATCTTCTGATATTTAGAATTTTTGTTTAGATGCAAAAATGCGCTTTTAAAATGGCAATGGATGGAAGGATAGGTTTCCGCTCTTTCCAAAGATAGTTTTTAGTGAAATCTTTATGAAAAGCATTTATCAGGAGAAAAATGGAAAAATGTTGCAATAACAGATAAATCTTGGGTCTATTTAAGTGGTTGCAATAAAAAAAGGTCAATTTATTATCACAAAAGTAAAAAAAAAAAATTGCTACATTGCTCAAAGCACCAAAAGAAAGTTTTTCTAAAGGATTTGTGATTGCCACTGGTTTTTCATACAAGCGCAAGATAAAAGCAAAAAAAAAAAAAAAAAAAATTGACAAAATGTCAAAATCAACTCTAAATACTCTCAAGAACATATTTTAATTCCATTTTTTTAAATTGAAAATCCAGATCTTTATCCACAATGCTATCAATCCGTTGAACTGTATCAAGACAAAACAAGCAGCCACACATCACAATCGGAAATTGCTTTTCTAGAAAAAAATGGAACAAAAAACAGGAATTAAAACCATACCCTTCACTGATATTCCTGCTAAATCTTCTGATGTATCACTGTTGGATTTTTGTGTTTTTCGACTCTTAAAATCAACATTATCCAAACACCGACCTACAACGCTTTGTGAACTCTGGAAAGCCGTTCAAGAGGAGTAGAAAAATATACCTCTTCCGATATTATAAAAAGCATTATTATCATAGAAAATATGATGTAGAATGTTAGTTAAGAACAAGGGCTTTCAAACTGAACAAATAAAACTCGAAATATGAGTGAAATTGCTTCAGTACACTCCATCAAAATCGTCTAAAAAATGTGCGAACAGCCTCTGTATTTAGAATTGCTGCGAAACTTGACTTGTGTATCAACGGCACTACATCAATATTTAAAGAATTATAATTGAGATCAAGGTTAAAAAAAAAAAAAAAAAGTATGCAGACAATTATATTTAAAAATATCTAATTAAGCAACTGTTACTTAAATTTGAAACAAGAAAATAAGAAACTAAATGATAGCACAAAAAATGTAATTAGAAATGAGATAATTTAAGAAATATTTAAAATTATTTATATATCTATATATATAATGACTTTCAATGGAGGTATTTTTAAGTATACATGGAGTGAAAATATAAAAGTAATTGTTTAAAATAATGTTTAGAGGATATAATAAAAGTATATTAAGGAATTAATAAAATCATAGTGTACTGTTATAGACCATCCTTTAAACTTATAAAATGTTTCAAGCGAATTCCGATTTATGTCAGTTATTATTATCAATAACATTGCTCAGCATGAAAATCGGTCTTAAAATACTCTACCATTTCTGCAAATGCTTATGTAAAACGACCACCTAAATACGAATATTGACCCTCCTTTTGCACCATCACCCACCTTATTTTTATTTTTATTTATTTTTATTTTTATTTTTATTTATATTTATATTTTTATTATTAATATTATTATTATTATTATTATTATTTTTTTTTTTTTTTTTTTTTTTTTTTTTTGGGGGGGGGGGGCGCCTTTTCATTTTTTTCCACTGTTTGGTAATTTTATTTCGATGGATTTGATTTGCAGGAGAAGAAGGATTATTTTAATTGTTAAATATCTTCTGAGGGGTTACAGATATGATAAATTCTAGAACATGAACATTTATAGCATGGTGGAAATTTAGTATGAGGATTTTCTAATGGAATTATAAATTACATTTATTTTATTTTATTATAATAATTTATTATTTTATTTATCCTACACTATGTGGTTTTTTTTTTTTTTTTTATTATAATCTGTTATTATTATTATTTATCATACACTATATGTTTTGTTTTTAAGTATTAAAATAATTCTTTTCCATTCTCCAGAGGAAATTCATGGCCTTAAAATTATCGAACAGAGAAAAAATTTCGGGGATATAGTGTGGCGTCCAAATAAAACGGTGGGTGATTGGGCAAAATTGGGGTCACATTCGGATTCAGGAGGTAATTTTTTATAAAAATCAGAAAAATGATATTAAGGCACGATTTTTTTTTCAGCACAGTGTAATTAACGTCAAAGCTTAGAAACGATAAAAAAAAAAAAAAAAAAAAAAAAAAAAAAAATCTATTTTAGGAAAAATATCATAATATTAAAATATATTTTAAAAACATATGGAATGATTTTTCTAAAGTTACCAACATTTTAATTTATTCTGAAGCGTGTTTAGCCCCGTCTTTATTTCATACCTTTTTTCTTTTAAGAGTATTTTTTTCTTCTTTTACCGCAGTTATATATTGTAGAAATTTATTCTGTAAAAAATGTGGTGCGAAATAAATGCGGAGCTAAAAATCCTCCGGATTAAGTTAAAATGTTGGCAACTACGAATTTTCTTAAAAATAACTTTTTAAAAGAAATAAAAATATGATGACATTTTCTAATTTTATTATTACTGTTTTTAAATTAGTGAAAGTAGCATAGCAATGTACCTTTATTTGAAAATTATATGTTCAATAGTGTGAATGATGATAATAATAATAAATATAACATTAATTTAGTTTTGCAATCTAATAGAAAATATAATCGAAAATTTTCTGATTTATTGTGTGTAATCTCTTTACTGTATTTTCAAGTGAATGTCTTTACTTCAAAATTTAAACTAATTGCTACAAAATATTACATGGAAAATAAAATTTACCAATGCTTCAGATCCAATTAGTATGCTGCTGAAGCAATTACTTATATTGGCTCTAAGTCTCAAACTTTTGAATTAATTAGTAGTTTTAAAAGTAGATAACTCTTGGAAATTTAACAGAGTTTTAATTTGGGTGAGCTAACAGGATATTAATTTAATTTTCTGTAGATATTGCTCTGCCATAAAACAATAAGCAGAAATCAAGCTATCATTTTTATTCAAAATGTTTCTTTGAATGTTGCGTAAAGTGCTGTACATGTTTTACTTAGTAATTATTTTAAAATTTTATCCAGTATGTTTTTATTTTCGTAAGTTTATTAATTTTCTGTATTTGGTTGGTAAAGTTTAATCAAAATGTCTCCTTTTATGACAAACATAATGATACACATTGATTTGCTTTTTACGTTACTTAAGTCTTAGTTTTAGTCATATGTATTGAAAAACAAGACTTTTTAAAGATAAAGTAAGGACATTTGAGCATGCTCGAAAAACATTGGATCCAGATCTAAATGCTTATTTTAAAAAACAACCTTTTCTATCAAAAGATGATAAATCAAGAAAAATAAAAATGAAAAAAAGGGTGGCGTAAAAAATATTCATACATCTCAGTTAAATTTCCTCTTAAGTAAAAACACACAACTTAATTTTTTAAATTGCTTTTTCATTCTAAACTAAAAATGTGTATATTACTTTTCTGCAAGCAATTTGAAATACAATTTAAATAAATTTATAAAATAAAATAAATAAATAAATAAAGAGTTCGGGTTTGAATAAAATTTGAGAAATCAATTACATGAAGTGAATGATGTTACAATTTCCTCTGAGAGGTCTAGCTAGAAGAACGGTTGGTTCGAAGAAGAAAATCGAGGGAACACTAGAAAATTGTTTTGAGTATTGAAGATTGTTGCAACGAATGTGTTTACCAACACATGTGTTTTATTACTACGCCTTATTATAGAGTCCATTTTTAATATACTGTTGGTTTTACTATTTTTATACACCATTTAAAAAAAGAAAAAGTTAAAAAAAATAATAATAAGAGTAATATAGAAATAATTCTCGAGAATTTTCGCTAAGCACTCAATATTTTATACCTCTAAAGTTTTTCGATAATAGGTGCTTTTGTTTAAACCTATTTGTTCTGCTACTTATCTGCTTGTTTGCATCAAATCTTTCGATATTCATTTACTTCCACATCTAATTTTGTTAAAAATTTGCCTGAAATTACATATTTGATGACAATACAATGTGCAAGCGTTTTCAAGGATTCAGGGGCAAGTTAGAACGATGAAATTCTTTATAATTTTTATACATTAAAATTTAATTAACCTTGTGTTAAAAAAATAATAATAATTAAAAATAATTAAAAATAATTTAAAAAAAATAGCAATTAGCGTTTTACAATTAAAAAACGAATTGCGAAGGGTTTTCGACAAAAGTTCAGTAAACATATGTACGAAATAACTTTTTTATCAAATCTCTGTTACAAGCCTCTACCCACCTAGAAAAAGACAAATTTAACAGGTTTACTACTGCCTACAGGGGCAAAGAACGCCAGATCATTGCATGGCGACCACTTATTCTACAAGTAATTAGAGTACTAGACAAATAGGCTCTGTCTGTAACTCTTCGTTCAGACTAGAAACTTCTATCATCTAAGAGAGACACTCAGAGAATGCGATTTCATTTCGATGTTCTTCTTGAACAGTGCTCAGCTGACACGAATTCTCTATAGGAGCGCACAGACATCGCACTTGAATGCATAAATTTTGAACTACGTGTACAGATAGATTGGGGAGAGGAAAAAATATATAAAATAAAATAATAAAATAAAATAAAAAAATGAAAGGAAGAAAATGGCCAGGGAAACCGCAAAAGATAGATGTGTACAGGAAATTTATTAGCCGATAGAATAGAGGTCCATATAAAAAATCCAGGGAAGGGGAACCTCGAAGACACCCTTGCACAAAATCGATGGACGGAGAGAATAGCTGAAAACTAATGGCTAGGGAAATAGTTGAAAATTCTGAAGAAACCATTGGAGGAGGGAGATATGATAGCGTTATGCTTAACTTTATACATACACACACACACACACACAAACACACACACACATACACATATATATATATTAAGTGTGGCAGGGAGTTATTGGCCTAAACAAGAGCGTGTTATTCAAGAAAACTGCCTAAAGTAAGAGTAAAGAGGGACCATTTCAATTTTGATCTACCAAGAGAGATGGTGCCCCACTTTGGTAGGCCGACAAACTGCTAATGACCGCATTGGGCAATTGATAGTGCAGCCAGACCAGTGTTGTGCAAGTTCACAAAAAAAACGAACTAGTTCAAACTCAAGTTCATCGTGTAAAAAACGAGTTAGTTCGCGCTCAAACTCATGTCTGAAAGAAATGAACGCGTTCAGTTCAAGTTCATTTTTAAAAACGAGCGAAGCTCACTAAAAGTTCATTTTTACGTACATTTTTTTTTTTTTTTTTTTTTAATAGATCTTATCCTCTGTGAACACTTTCATAGGTAATTTCCCTTTTTTTTTTTTTTTTAAATTACTAATTACCATGAAAATTATTTTTAATTTTACGCTTAATTAAACTTATTAACTTATAATTCTTAATTATAACTTATTAATTTAATTGTGGTAAAAATTTATTTAGCAGACACTTCTGTATAGTGTACCCACTGTTTTTGCATGGCTTTTTATTCTCAAATTTTCAATACGTTTGTTTATGGGCATGAGAACTTATTAATAGAAAACAAATTCTATCATTTAGAGGTTCCGTTGTTTTAAATCAGTGTTGCGCAGGACCGCGTTCATGAGTTTAATTAAAACTTTTTCAGTTTTGAGCTGAATTTCGCTCGTTTTTTAAATTGTGAACTTGAGCTGAGCAAAGTTCGTTTCCTCATGAATTTGAGCGGGAAAAGTAACTCAAACTCATATGGATTTTATTCCTTTGGGAAAAAAATTTTATATTCTTGGTAGCAATTCCGGGAAAAAAGGGCACCGGAAAAAAGGGCACCCGGAAAAAAGGGCACTGGAAAAAAGGGCACCCGGAAAAAAGGGCACTTTTTCAATTCGCAAATCGCAAAATAATAAATATCAAATAATGATATATAAGAATGGCTTTCAAATTACACATTTAGAAATTTCAATTGATTTGGCACAACATTAATTTAGTATATACTTCGGGGAAGATGGGGGGAGGGGGAGGGGGGGCAGAAGCAGATCGAAAGAAAACAATTGTTTTACATAAACTCTTACCGATTTTAATGAAACTTTGTATAATCACGTACAATTTGTGAAAAAATTACTGTAAGTGTAAGGCAAACTTTAGGGGTGGGGGGTTAAAGAGGGAGGTGCAGAGAAAAATAAAATTATCTTTTATATCACAGTTTTACCTACTTTAATGATATATTCTATAACTATCACTAACTTTTTATGAAGATCACAGTGAGTGTACTATATACCTGGGGGGAGCAAGGGGGGCAGATAAAAATAAAATATATTCTTCTTATATTACTCTATTATTGATCAAAATTTTTTTTGTACAATCACGTATAATTTATTAAAAATTTACAGTAAGTGTCAGACATACTTAGTGGGGGGAGGGGGGCGGTTAAACAAGAGAGGGGGGAGAGGAAAATAAAGTGATTCTTTATATCACCATTTTAGCGATTTTAATGATATATTCCATAACTACCACTTAATTTTCATGAAGATTACAATGAGTGCATTATATACCTGCGGGGGGGGGGGAGGCAAGGGGGAACCGATGGAAATAAAATATATTCTTCTTTAAACTACACTATTATCGATTTAAACAAAAACTTTGTATAATAGAATACAATTTGTGAAAAAAATCACAGTAAGGTCAGACATACTTGGGCGGGGGGGGGGGTTAAAGAGAGGGGGGACAGAGGAAAATAAAATATTTTTTATATCACCATTTTACCGATTTTAATGACATATTCTGTAACTATCACTTACTTTTATGAAGATCAAAATGAGGGTATTATACATTTGGCGGGGGGGACAAGGGGGACGCAGATAGAAGTAAAAAATATTATTCTTTAAACTACCGCATTGTCGATTTAAAAAAAATTTGTATCTACGCAATTTTCTGCTTATGAAAAGTTACAGTGAGTGTACACATATCTGGACGATTTGCTAAGAGGGGGCAGAGTGAAGAAAATGTTTGTTTTTATATAACCATGCTACCTACTAACTTTGTACCACTATCACTTTCATTTTATTAAAATTATAGTAAAAGTTAACTAAAGTTGATAAGGGGGGGGTAGGGGGGGACAGATGGAAAATAAAATAATCTTTTTAAACAACACTTATTATCGTTTGTTTTATTGTTTTATTTGCATTTTGCGTAAGTATCAATTACTAAGGGCACTTTTCTTAATTTCTCCTTGTAAAACTCATGCTAATCATCAACGAAAGCGTAAGTTTTTTATTTCTACGTGAGGGGGTGGATGGACAAAAGAGACAGATTAAAAGAAGAAATTTCATTTTTGAGCAACTTTTTTACAGATTTAAATCATACATTGAATTTTTGAGTACCTCCCTGTAATTTTTCATTAATACTAACTGATATTTACACAAAATGCAAATAAAACAATAAAACAAACGGTAATAAGTGTTTTTTAAAAAGATTATTTTATTTTTCATTTGCCCCCAGTACCCCCCCCCCCCCTTTATCAATTATAGGTAACTTTCACTATAATTTTAATAAAATGAAAGATACTCGTACAAAGTTTAATATAAATATGTAGCATGGTGATATAAAAACAAATATTTTCTTCACTCTGCCCCCCCCCCTCCCCGTAGCAATTCGTCCAGATATGTGTAGACTCACTGTAATTTTCATAAGCAGGAAGTTGTATATATACAAAGTTTTTATTTTTAATCGAGTATACGGTAGTTTAAAGAATAATATTTTTTACTTTTATCTGCGCCCCCCCCCCCCCAGATGTGTAATACACTCATTGTGATGTTCATAAAAAGTAAGTGATAATTATAGAATATATCATTAAAACGGTAAAACGGTGCTATAAGAGATAATTTTATTTTCCTCTGCCCCCCCTCTTTAACCCAAGTTTGCCTGCCACTTACTGCCATTTTTTTCACAAATTGTACGTGATTATACAAAGTTTCATTAAAATCGGTTAGAGTTTTTGTAAAAACAATTATTTTCTTTCGATCTGCTCCTGCCCCCCTCCCCCCTCTTCCCCGAGATATATACTAAATGAATGTTGTACCAAATCAATTGAAATTTCTAAAAATGTAGTTTGAAAGTCATTTTTTAAATTCATTAATTGATATTTATTATTTTGCGATTTGCGAATTGGAAAAGTGCCCTTTTTTCCGGGTGCCCTTTTTACCGGTGCCCTTTCTTCCGTGCCCTTTTTTCCGGGATCCATACTTTCTACCTTTTTAATCGCAAGAGAGGACGCATTTCTCGCAAGAGAGAAACGCATCGGGTCGGGTGATCGCTTATTACCTGCTTTGCTGGTCGGGTGCAGGTAAAATTTGCATTAATTTTTATTCACAAAATGTTTTCTCCGAAGATTGTTTTTTGCTTTACTAATGAATCTAAGCTTTTAAATGAAGAGATTGGATGACATTGTCTTCCTTCCTAGTAATTTAAAGACATGACTGATAACATGAATTTAATTACATTTACCTAAATATTAATACTTAACGTTTAAAGCTTTATATGGAAAACTGTTTTTTTTTTTTTTTTTTTTCCCGACCTATATTTGCTTCCTTATTTTACTGTCAAAATACTTGGAACAGTGGATTTTTTTAAATATATGTTTTAATATGCATTTATGCAATTCTAAATGCATAGTACACTGCGGTTCAATATATATCGCATCTATCATAAAATAGAAAAAAAAAATTTGATTGTAAAAGCCGAAAATGGAGGGAAAATAAAAATTAATTTCAATTATTATTATTATTATATAACATCATAAAACTTTTAGCATTTCAATAACATTTATTAATTAAAACCCGAATAAACTACTACATCAGAAACGCCAAAGAAAAATATTGGAAATGCAAAATTGGCGTTTCTGACGTAGTAGTTTATTCGGGTTTTAATATTCCAACGCTAAGTCTCCTGTTATTAAAATTTATTAATTGCCTCATGGACTTATTCATAATTTTTCTAGTACTTCATGTGACGCTTATTTTCATCTAATACAATGTTTGAAAAGGTTTTCAATATATATATATATATATATATATATACATCGAGTGTAATATTATAGTAATATATATGACTTTATTTCTACTATCTTATAGATTTATTTCTATTAAATCATTAAATTAAGAACTTAATATTAAAAATACACATTTAAGCAAAGAAGTAATTTATTTTTATCTTATACAAGACCTACCACGTTGCAAAGCAAACGACTTTGTCTGATTTTTATTCCCATGCGATAACGCTCATTTTAACCATTAACTATTCTTCTTATCAATGAAAAAAGGAAAGGGCTTTAGGCAATTCCTTTTGTGTACCAAAATTGCCCACACAACAAATCTCCCCCACAGACAAATCGGCGTATACCAGTCACAATTCTCAATACATTGGATTCGGCTTATAGTTCCAAGAAAACCACATGATGTCGAAAACATTTTGACCAAGAAGAACGAATGCAGATTCTAAATTCCTTCAAATTTTAGTTAGGGCATACAAAGAACGGGAGGAAATGCTGTATTAATAATGCGCATCATAATATTTATATGGTTTCAAATTTTACTTTATTTGTTTTATTAAACAAATAATTATTACTTATTTCTTTATTTGTTTTAAGAAATAACTATTCAACTATATGAAAGCGGGAAATTTTTATTGCCATTTTCATCTTAGATAGCTCCTAAAACTAAAATTAGAATTTTACCAAATATGATGATTATTCCATTAAACGCTGCCTTAAATATTTCAAAAAGTTATTTATATTATATGGTTATCGTTTCTCGTAACTAAAAATATACAGAATCTATATAAAATATTTTCAAAATCGTAAATATTTATTAAATAATAAATTAATTAATTATATAAAAAAATTGCATCCCATAAAATACAGACAATTTATAAATATTTCGTAAAATACGCAACGAAATTTTGCCATACTTTGATAACATAATTTCCACAAAACTTTAAATGTAATTAAATATCACTATAATATTGCACTCGAATTGCAAATTAATATATGTGCAAATGCCTACAGAGCTGCTAGACAGGAAGTGCTGGGTTCGATCCCAGGTCGATGATATAAAAAAAATTTCCTCTCCCCGCATCTTCAGCCCCCGAAGTATGTGTGACACTGTATTTTTTTCATAAACGGCAAGTGACTATTAGACAAAGTTTAATTAAAATAAATAAGAAAGTGATATAAAAACAATTATTCGCTTTCTGTCTGCTCCTAGACACCCCCCCCCCCTTTCCCCAGGTATATACTAAGTAAAAATGGTACGAATTTAATTGATTGAAATTTCTAAAAATGTATTATGAAAAATCACGCTTTAAATTCGTTATTTGATGTTTATTGTTTTTGTGAAATGCAAATTGCAAAAGTGTCCTTTTTTCCGGGTGCCCCTTTTTATGGTGCCTTTTTTCCCAAATGCCTTTTTTTTTTTCAGGAATCCATTTTGCACAGTTATTTTCTTTTCTGTCCTTTTCTTCTTCTACTTTACTTTTCATATTTCAGACAGAAATATTTAATATGAGTTTGAGTTTGAATTGGTTTTTCACGCTCAAGTTCGTGTAAAAAACGAACTACGCTCAACTCAAGTTCATTATTTAAAAAACGAGCTAAGTTCAACTCAAAACTCAAAATTTTTGAGCTAAGCTCATGAACGCGTTCAAATGAACGCGTTCGTGCACAACACTGAGCCAGACACCGACACACTCTCGGTTCCTAATGGAATGAACAAATAATAATAATAAAAGAAATAGGAAAAATTAAGTAAGTAAATAAATAATAATAGTTATAATACTTAAATTACTCTAACATAACTGAAATTATTAGATATCGGTAGAAAACAGGAGAAACATAACATAATACAAAACAATAAAAACATAACAAATCTAAAAATTATTCATTTAACCAAGCATTATTCTACCAAACTGCCTCCCATGGTGAGAAAATGGACAAGAAGGAGGAGCCGATTTGGCTCATATGAATCAAACTAATATTAATCAAACCGCAGGCCGGTAGGAAGAAAAAAATATTGGTCTAAAAAGGCTGACATGGCGACTGCCAAGTTGCTGGAATAATGCAGAAAAGGTAATTTTTACTGACAATCGAAAACAGTTAACTATTAGAAAATGTATTGCTGAGAACGCCAGTCTCCTATAACGAGAAGCAGAAAATACAGACAAGCATACTATTTTTTCTTTCTTTTTTTTTTTTCAAAATTTTATACATTTAATATTTTAATAATTTTTATAGTAGGCTGATTGGCACCAAGAAAAAGAAGGACCTGGATTAATTGTATTAATTGTATTAAATTCATCGTATAAAAATAGTGGAATGTTAGTAAAAGAAATGAGCCGCAAGCCAGTTAAAAAATCACTACAGTTAAAAAAAAAAAAAAAAATGAAAATGTTAAAAAAAAGTGCACCATGCGGGCTTTTTTGAAGCATAGGAAGACCATTTTTTTAAATAAATTTTTGAATTTCAATATATTTTTTAAAAGGCATCACCCTAAGGAAAGTTCCATTTTTACATTTCGAATATGTTTTCTTAATTTAAAGGTTAACTACTCTGGAAGAGTCCAAAAATTGAATTTTTTATTGTAACTTTCTTCTATATTCAATAGAAGAAAGTATTGGATTCGTAAAAGTTTTCGACCTCGGGTTTTTGATGGATATACACGTTTTGAGAGCTGTAGAACGCAATTTGGCCATTTTTAGAAAATGTCTGTGCGTGTGTGTATGTGCGTGCCAAAATTTTGTGGCAACTGTATCTCAGGTACTACTGCACAGAATTTCATACAATATGTAGTTATTTCATACAGTATGTAGTTACATATTGACATAACTTAGAGCCTATCAAATTTTGGTAAAAATTGTCCAAAAGCTTGCGTTGCCATCCCGCTTTTTATAAATTTTTAACATGGTGGTATAGGACAAAATTTTGTATAAATGTGCATAAAGAAAATTATTTTTTTAATAATCATTATGAAATTTAAAAGAATTATTTGTCATAGAGATAGCCAACTGGCAAAAAAAATGTGTATGTAGGAGCCTCTCCCCCCCCCTCCTGGGGTTAGTCCCTTCTCGAAGGAGAATAAATTTTCATGATGGCTATCTTTCAAAAAAGCTCGCCAATACCTTTAAAACGAATGGTTTAACCATAGATCTGCGATAATTTAAAATAAAGTTATCGATTTTTTTCATTTTTAACAAATATATATATCTTAAATGTAATATTGAGAACAAAATTGACTTTTTTGGGGGGGATATTTAGTGTTATACTACTTCTCTAATATGAAAACCGTCTGCATTATCATGGAAGATAATTTTTTTAAAATAATATTTTTTTCTTTTTACTGAGTGAATTTGTATAAGAAAATATAGAAGAAAGTCATGTGGTGGCCACAACATACTAGTTTTTTATTTGTAGCTAACAGTTCTGGGAAAGTCGTTTTTAATTTACGACTTTTATTAATTATTTGACTTACACACACATAATTGCATGATTAAATCGAGTTATTTGAAGGTATGCTTGAACTTGTGTTTCTTGTTGCTGGTTACATATGACTTGTTGATTGTAGCTGTTTTTTGAAGATTAAAGCGGGAGAGGTTTTAAGTTTAGGACCACACGTCAGTTAATCTGACATGTCGTCTATATTATTAGTGAGCCATCTGGCCACTTGTCAATTGTTATTCTATTGTTGTTGGCTAGCTATGTGTACCAGAGTGTTTCATTTTCCGGAGAGATTCTGGCCAGATGGAGATGAACAGTGAACGAACTAGCTGGGAGATATTGCATGTTCGTACTGGGCGTGCAACAGGCACACTCCGGACTTATCGTTTTTTTAAAGCGATGCATATAGGCTGGAAATATCTGTGTCAGTGTATATCTGTGAGAGAAACTTGCAGCTAACTACGGATTTTGTGTTTACCATTGGGAAGCATTTATATGTCCGCCTGCTCTGTCAGTTGCTTCACATTCCAAGCGGGACTATTTCTTTTCCATTTTCGAATGCTACAAAAGCCGATACTGCAGCTCCTGATTCCAGTTTTGAGCAATCCGTATAGATTTGTGTGTCTCTTTCATTCCATGTGAGTTCTATAGTGTTTCCTAGATGTTTGTACTACATATTCAGTTTTCTTTCTCTCTTTTTTTTTTTTTTTTTTTTTTTAGTCTGAGTGTGAGAATATTTTACAAGGTATGGTGACAGATCTCTGCAGTCTGGTGACGGTACCATATGTTTTGCCTCATATTTAACTTTTTACTGGAGTTAGGCCAGCGATAACGAAAAATGCCGAGATTATATACCATAATCCCCACAAGTTTATTATATACTCGTTTAGATCTATATTAAAATTATGCTTTTATTTTGAGAAACAGGAAAAATTCATTAAGCATGTTTGACTTATAAGTGAAAAGATAAATGTATGCTCAGAATTTCAAAGATTTGCTAATGATTAATTACGTTAATCTTATACTATTAAGTGAGCAATATTTGTATATTTCACTGATCTCGAAAACGGTAACTCGGACAGACACGAGATTTAACACAAAGTTGCCCCCCGAAGGGTCATTGTGCACATCGAAGTCAGATTTTCGAATTTTTGATTAGTTTTTACTTAATTAATTAAAATGTAAAAATAAACCTTCTAATTTCTGATAAAAAAGCCATTTAAATTTTAACATTTTATCCATAATTTAATTGTTGCCAATTTTTTTTTCGACAAAATAATAATAATAATAATAATAATAATAATAATAATAATAAAAACGTACATTTATTTAAAATGAGGAAATTAAATCAGACAGATTAGAAAATAAATTAGAAATATCAGTCGCATCGTTACAAATAAAATACCAAATGAAAGGGAAAATTTTTGTAAATCCGATGCATTAAACAGCTTATCAATCGGATGATTAGTTTTTTCTTAATTAATTAAAATGTGAAAATAATAACCTTCTAATTTCTGATAAATAAGTCATTTAAATTTTAAAATTTTATCCATAATTTAATTGTTGCCAATTCTTTTTTCGACAAAATAATAATAATTAAAAAAAAAAAAAAAAAAAAAAAAACGTACATTTATTTAAAATGAGGAAAATAAATCAGAAAGATAAGAAAATAAATTTGAAATATCAGTCGCATCGTTACAAATAAGATAGCAAATGAAAGGGAAAATTTTTGTAAATCCGATGCATTAAACAGCTTATCAATCGGACAATTAGATTTTTTAAAATTAACTAAAGTATGAATTTTAGGTGGCAACAGCAGAAGATTGTATGGAAACCGTTAGGAGAAAAAAAATGAAAAATCTGCTTCACATTAAGTCACATGATTTTTAAGTGGGATTAAAAATTGCAGTTTTCAAATTCTTTTAAATTTTCTCTCACGAACACAAAAATATAATATATAGCCTGTACCCCACAAGAACAACTTGCATTTCAAATTTCATCAATTATTTTGGTTAATAAACAAAAGTTATTATTATTTTTTTTTTCAAATTAAGTTTTATTCTATCTTCGAAAAGAATTATGTGATCATAGATATAATAATACATATAGATCTATCATTCCCATATTATCGTGCAAAGATTTTTGATGCCGAAAAAAAAGCTTTGGAATCAGCCATTAAGTGGTATTGAAGGAAAAAAGGAAAAAAAGAAGAATGAATTTGAAACTATATCTGGAGCTTTTCATTCACCTTTAGTAAATAAATTATTCATGAATTTTATTTGCTAAAACATTCGTGTGTATTCCCGTGTGTATTCACTCGGGGAAAGACTGCCATATTTTGGTAGAATCGCCGTCTTTTCCCGAGTGAAAAGGAATCACTTTTTTCTCCCCAATGATCAATCTATATATTATTACTATATCTATGTATGTGATACGATACATTAATAATTTGGGTTTTAAAAGTTTTTTTAAATAGATTATTTAAACTATGTGAACCATATTTTTATTTTATCAGTTTCATTAACAGATCCTGCTGGGCGGTTTTTTAAATTTTGGTGTTGAAGTACACCGAACGTTTTTCGACAAGAAGTTTAATATAGCAACAGCCATTTTAATCGAAGTAGCGCATCAAATATATAAAAACATAAATGATTTATTTTTACACAAAATTTACAGAACAAATGCAGTTTTAAAGATAGGAAATTTATTTCAACAAGCACTATTTTAAACCTAAAAACCATTAAAAATATAAGCAGAATACAAAGGATTCTTATGTATAAACAAAAAAGAGTCTGGTAAAATTATTAGCAAAATAGTCTTCCCCTTTTCATACAAAAAAAAGAAGAAAAAAAATCCATCGCTAATATGGCGACAAAAATTCAAAAGCCGCCAGTAGAGCAACATAATAAAGTTGTGCAACACGATAATGTTTACCTATTTATTTATTTTTTTATATAATAATCATTATGCTAATTTATCAAACAAACAAATGAGCCTCTGTGTGTTACTGCACTTGCACGCTGTCGAACAGAAATATTTGAAAAATTCAAATTAATATTTAAATAAATAAATAAAAATATGTTTAATGGGAAATATATATAACCATAAAAACATTAGTTGTCTAAAATATGGCAGAAATATTGTTACAAGGTATTAAGTCTTATTGTTACAATGGATTAAGTCTAAAATGGTGACAAAAATTCAAAAGCCGCCAAAGAGAACTATATTAAGGCTGTACTATCAGGTTTACAACCCATGAATTATATATAAACACAAAAAATTAATTGTCTCATGCGACAGACGTAGCCGGTCACAGCATATTGTAATATTTGGCGTGAAATTGCTGTCATTTAATGGTTGATTGGATAAACAAAATAAACATATGAAATAACGTAAAAGCAAATATTATGTTGTCTAAACCCAGTTACATTTGAGTCCACTCCGAGTTACATGTGAACAACACGTATAGTGTTGTTCACATGTAACTGGGATTCAAATATAAAAGGGAAACTCCAATTTTTTCGATACTATCTATTTCGAAACTGTTATATAATAAGCACCTAAATGGAAGCTCATTGGTAAACTATTGTCGCAGGTAATAGGGACAAGCGCCCGAGTTGCAGTGGATGACCAAATCGCTGCCGAATGCAGCAGGGACCTGGAGCGAACTTTTGAACAATTTCAGTAATTTATTTTATTTTATTTTTATAAAGCTATATAGAAAAAAATTTTCTTTAAATTTAGTGGCCAGCGAAGCGGGCAAAGCCTGCTAGTAAACATAAATTCGGAAATTCACTCAATAAAATCAACATATGTGAACCTATAATTCAAAGTGATAGTTTATTTTTTTCTCAACTTTCAGATTCAACATAAAATAAAACAAAAGAAAAAAGAAAAAGAAAAAATCAGGGAATAAATTTTTATTATAGTATATCAACGGGTAATGTAATAAACATATATAACACTAATAAAAATAAAAATAAAAATTAATTAATCTTTCCGCATCATAACGTATTAGTGTTTTATTCTCATTATGAGCTAGTAGGACTGAAGACGAAAACTTTTAATCATACTTTATCCAATATATTATTTTCTCCATTTAATTTGATAACCGTCTCGACTGTTATGTAATTTAACAAACCTAATTATTTGTAAGTTCTCACCAATTAAAGCTTATCGCTTTTAGCCATCCAATCAAGGAGACTGCTGACGCTGATTAAAGCATTAAATCTTCTATATTCTGTGACTTAATAAATAAATGTTTTAGAAGTGACAGTGAATCACATTTAATAAATGTTATTTCTTTCTACATTATATTTATTTTATTTTGCCTTGTTTGTTTAAAATTGTAAAGTAAATTGAATATTTTTAAATATATTTTAAAGCAAAACTTAAACGATATTCTTACTTTCATAAGTAAATAATAATAATAATAATAATAATAAAATCCACATAAAAACACACCAGAAAATCTAAAATAAAATAAAAGTAAAAGTAATAAATAAAAACGCAACAAATGTTTCGGATCGAATTAATAGCATGATCCTACTTCAGAGCAATGAAGTAGGCACGAGTACAACATCGTAGCAGCAGACGCACACTAGTGTCTTCTTTTGTCACTGGACGAAGAGCTCTCATATTAAAATGTAGCCTTCCTCGTATAGAAATATTTGTCTTATAGAAAAACGTTTCTAAATCTAACTTACATTGTTATTTAAAATACATGAAAAAAGTTACAAAACAGTACCTCTTATTTTATACTTCTGTAATAATATACCTGTGGTAATATAAGGTAAGTAAACGCAGTTTAAGAGCCATATACGGATTTTTATTTTATTTTTATATTTTATTATTACTAGTAATAATACTGGTATTTGTATTTACAAAAGAATTATATATTTTTTAGTTTTATGGAATTTGTTTATTCGACAAATTTAACCACTGCACTTGACAGGAAATGTAAACTTTTCAGTCGAGGTAAATTCAATATGCATGCCCTATACTCAAGGCAAGGCTGTTTTCTTTTACTAGTTCCGTACTACTAGGCAGTGTCTTGAGTGTTACTCTTTTTTCTTTAAAAATTAACGATATTCTAAAACAACTGCCTCAAAGTGTCTATGGAACTTTATATGTTGACGACCTGCAAATTTCTTGCCAGGGAAATGACATGCGCTTCATAGAACGCCAACTGCAACTTGCTATAAAAAATATCACTAAATGGACAAATAAAAATGGTTTTAAATTTTTCACTGACAAAACACAATGTGTGCATTTTTGCCGTAAACGAGGTCTTCATCCTGATCCTGAGATTCTGATTAATAACAGGCCAATTTCCGTTGTTGACACTGCTCGCTTTCTGGGTGTTATTTTTGACAATAATTTAACTTTTATTCCTCATATTTCATATTTAAGAATTAAATCTGATAAAGCACTAAACATTTTAAAAGTCCTATCTAACACTTCTTGGGGAGCAGACCGTCCATCGTTACTAAAAATATATCGGGCTACTGTTCGCTCCAAACTTGATTATGCTTGCCAGGTTTATGGATCAGCACCTCACTCTTACCTTAAAAAACTTGACACACCACACCACAGTGCACTTAGAACTTGCTCAGGAGCATTCCGCACTAGTCCTGTTTCTAGTTTATATGCTGACTGTGTGGAGCCTTCTCTCACTAATATTAGACAAAGACTTTCACTTGAATTGTACTATCGAATTCTTTCACATCCCAATCATCCGCTTCATTCACATTTTAATAGCAACGATCATAACCTTTATGTGAATCGACCATCTTGCATCCCTCATTTTGCTCTTAGAATTAAGAACTTCCTTGCAGGCACCTCTCATATTCATACCAAAGTTCGGCCCCGGTCTCTTTTAAACATGACACCTTGGAATTCCCAAGCTATTTCCTGTCTTCATCCATTTAGTGGTTTTGACAAATCTAACACAGATGCTTCCATTTTTCAAGCGCTTTTCTCATCGCATCGCTCTGAATATAAGGATTATGTTGAGATTTTTACTGACGGCTCCAAGACAAGTAATAAAGTTGGCTGTGGTGTTGTCACTGGTGACACCATTTATAGCTATCAACTCCCTAGTACTTTTTCCATTTTTTCTGCAGAGTTTTTTGCAGTTGAAGTAGCTCTAAATATTATTTCGTCTCACTGCAGCAAAAAATTCATTATCTATACGGACTCAAAGAGTGTCCTTGACTCTCTTTCTTCTAGCTCTTGCACTCTTTCTTTTATCTCTGTTTTAAAAACATATAACGACCTTCTGAAGAAGGGATTTCATATCTTGTTTTGTTGGGTTCCAGGCCATGTTGGCATCAAAGGCAATGAAGCAGCAGACAAAGCCGCAAGGCAGGCTTCTATTCTTTTAAACTGTCCTATACCTTATGATGACATTAAGCACACACTAAAAAGCACTTTCAGAAATAATTGGCAAATGGAGTGGAATAATCAACAAAATAATAAATTACTTGAAATAAAACCTCAAATTGCAGTCTGGCCTACACTTAGTCCTAGAAAACATGATGTCATAATTACTCGTTTAAGAATTGGGCATTCAAGGATCACACATGAATACTTACTACTTGGACAACCGGAACCTGACTGCCCGAAATGTCATTTCTGTGTGCTTACCATTCGCCATCTGCTCACTGACTGTCCTCGTCTTCGTCATCTGTATAGGCATTATTTTAACTCATCTTCACCCAATCTGACAAGCCTTTTAGGTGCAAATCCTCATCATCAGTTGACAATTTTTTTAAAGGAGGCTGGCTTTTACTTTGACATCTGATTTTATTGTTTACAATGTTCATCCTATTTTACATCTGTTTTTATTGTATACTGTTTTTATTATTTTTGATTTTATCTTATATGTAGTTTTACTTCTTTTTTCTGTGTTTTTTAATGACTTTCTGGATGGGTAAACCCATCCAGAGGCTTCATTTTCTTTTACCTATTTGTTTGGCGCAGCATGTCCTACTTTGGACCTTGCGCCAAAATAAACCATTCAACCAACCAACCGTACTACTATTTCCATAACATAAAATTTATAATACATTTTTGCAGGCAAAGTGCAGATATACCTGCAAAAATAAATTATAAATTTTATATTTTGGAAATAGTGGTACGAAAATAATATGAAATAATCTGGTGTGTCACTCACACGACTTTCTCTTACCCTTAAATTTAATACTATAAATACAGGTTGGAGATTAAGAGGTAAGATAACGAGTGCTGTTATGTAAAACTGTGTTAAACAATTCCAATTAGACTTCGGAAGCGTTTTATATGATAAGTAGTTCTGTGTGAGGGGGGCTACCGCCCCTTCAACACCCCGTTTCATTAATGCACTTACATTTATATAGAATTTAATTCGGTTAATAAAAAATAATTTTGTTTTTTAAAAATAATTTATTAAAATTATTATTTAAAAAAATTATCTTTCATGATAATGCAAACGATTTCCATATTAGAGAAGTAGTATAACACTAAATATTAAAAATAAAAAAAAAGAGCTGAATTTATTCTCAATATTACAATGAAAAAAAAAAAAACTTTATTTTAAATTATCGCAGATCGATGATTCAACTATTCGTTTTAAAGGTAATGGCGAGCTCTTTTGAAAGATACCCATCATGAAAATTTACTCCCCTCGAGGGTCACTTCCTACCAGGGGTTAGGCGAGGCTTCTACATATACAAAAAAATTTTCCCTGTTGACTATTACAAAAAATATATATTCGTTTCATTTGGTTTCGTGCAGTCTATAGATGTTGAACTATACTTACTTGCAATTTCCCCCATAGACGTAATGTATTTGAATACTTTTGAGTGTCCCTGTACGCGAACCATTTGCTTCGTCTCAACAAAAAGCTTACTATAGCATCCCTATAGGATACACATTGAGAACACCGAGTTTGGAATTTCTGCTACTACTTGTTCTTAAGATATGTTGATAACAGACAGACAGACAGACACACACGCACAGACCATTCGCTACAAACAGGATTTTCGTATTCAGGAAACCTCAGAACGTGTAAATATAACAAAAACTCACGTTCGAAAATTTGACCCTAAAAGAATACTTTCTCGACCCAATGTGTAAGAGAAAGTAAAAAGTAGCCTGTGGCTGCCCTGTATATGTATAAAGAAAATAATATATTAAAAAAAAAAAAAAATGGCTTCTATCATAGGTCCCAACTTTTAACACATTTTAAGTATCACTTTTTTAATGTAGTTTTCTTAGCCTTATTTAACTAATATCTTTAATAAAGCAAATAAAGAAATTTTTGTCTTAAAAAAAGCAAAAATTTCTATAAAAGTAGTCGTATTAAAAGGCATAAATGCTAGTAACTATGCATTTGAAAAATAGTATGTTATATTACATAGATTTGTGTTTTACTGTTTAATTGTGTCAGCATTCTGTTGAATTGTGGTTATAAATTTCTCCAAATTTGTATTTGCATCAAAAACAAAATCATTTTCATTTATAAATGAAGACATACATATGTGAACAGTTGACAAAATTATATGAGTAATTAGCTTCAGAAACTGAATTTGAATGACATCGTTAGAATTTATAACCCACATGAGTTATTGGTGTCATTTTTTCTTTTGCCGCGTCTCTTTTATTTGTTTTTGTTGGAAAGAGTATCAAATTTATTTCCAAAATATGTACTGTTTAATTAATATGACTTGATAAATTGTTAATTTGTGTAGTATTTCTGCATAATAAAGTGTAAAATAAAATGTAATTAAAAAAAAAAAAAAAAAAAAAAAAAAAAGAGGATTTCTGTAAGAGTATTTTTTCTAAAACATTAAAAGCAACTTTCTTTCTTATATATACAATGCATGCTACATTCTATTAAGGTTGATATTTATGCTTTGTGGTATCCTCATGATGCATGTAACCCTAGCCTATATAACGAATTTTTCGATAATTGGAAGTATAACGTAGTCACGATTGAATGATTAAGATAGGAAATAACTTTAATTACATTTCTTCCTTTAAAGATGAATGACTATGGGCGAATAACGGGGTAATTTGAAAAACTAATGATTTTTTATTCAAAATTATTAGCTATCAAAGTTTTTGGCTAAATATTGAAAATAATTGCAACAATTTTCGGAGGAACTAAATCAATGTGTAGTTTTAGTTCTCCATCATACTACTGGTATGGAGAACTTAAGTAAGCGTGAAAATTTTCGACCTCAGTTTTTTTAATTCTTTACGCGTTTTCAGGTGTGAAGAATCCGAAACTGACAAAATTTGTATGGTATCTGTATATAGGGTGTCTGTTAGTTTGTTAGGCCGTTAGTCTGTTAGTCTGTTAATCAGTTTGTTAGTCTGTGCATACGATATCTCAAGAAAAAATAGTCGCAGAGTAGTCATATAGGTTTTAAAATATTACTTTTGAATCCGGTAAGAACCCTATTCATTTGCAACATTCAAATTAAAAAACTTCGTGAGTTATTAGAAATTTACGATTTTCTTAACATGGGAGAACAGAGCAAAACTTTTGACTTAAAGGTGCTTTAAATGGAAACTTTTTGCTGTGAAAATGTCAGACTAGATTTAAAATATCAGTTTTGATGCGGAATGAACATCATTAACAATAAATATGCTACTTTGAAAATTTTGCAAGTTATTGGAAATTTACGAATTTCTTAACATGGCTGAATAGGGCAAAATTTTACATAAACACCAATGAGGGATATTTTCATGGGAAAGATGTCAGGCCACTTTTGAAATATTATTTAGGATACTGTCAGGTTATGATAGACTATGAATTTTCCAATTTAAAAGAATCGTAAGTTATTTGAAATTTAGAATTTACTTAACATGGCAGAATAGGGCAAAATTGATCTTAAACGTCCCTTTTGAGGATCACAAATACATCAGATAACTTCAAAATAACATTTATGATACTTGTTTGAACATCATTGACTACAAATTTTCTAATACGAAAAGTTTCGTAAGTTATTTGTAATTTAAGATTTTTTAAGCATAGCAAAATTGAAAAATGTCCATATAAATATGCATTTTGAGAATTGTTGCACTGAAAATAGTAGCATGAAAACTAAACTACGAAATTTACCCTAATAAAATGAATTAATAGATTAGAATAAGATAAATATATCGAAGTGAACGGTGGATAGCCTATTAGGCGGGTGTTTCATTGTGTCACTGTGTCAAGCGTTTGGTCAAATTAATTTCTCTTAACATTATTATAATATTCCAGCACTAGACATTTCTGAGAACACATATATGATGGGGAACGGTACAGGAGTGTCCACCTATGCCAACTAGTTTGTAAGAGTATGCCTATATGTTATTATTATCCACTGTATTCTCATACTGAATATATAAGTATGCCTATGCTGTTAAGTTTAAATAGGACTTTTGAAAGATTTATTTTAATTTAATTTTTTTATTTTATGAAATGAATATTAGCAAACGTTCTACTGTAATGTTCGAATTAATATTCGTCTGTAAATATGACCTACAATTTTATCAGCCTTAGCTACTTACAGAAATTCTATTTTCACACAAAAAGATATTGGAGAACTACGCTTTATAGAATGCGTTTCTTGAAAGAATTTCTATATCCGTATCCAATATTTTTATAACTTAACTTGTTTAAAGTTTATGTAGCAGTAGTTAAATATATAAGTTAACCCTTTTAAATTTTTATAGATGAAATGACCTTTTTATAATAATGTTATCGATACATAAAAATTGATTTTAATGCATAAAATTTAAAGTAGAAGAAGAAGGAGGGGAAATCAGCAGCTTAAAATTTATAATCATGCGGTTGTTCATATAATTAATATGCATGATCAAATGGTTGACACTTAATATTACATTAGTTATGTAATATGTACAGCCCAAATCAATGTTCAATGTATAGTTTTAATAAAATTTTGTGTATTAAATGTTTTTATTAACAGTAATAATTTAAGCGGATATCTGCACATTAAAAAGTACTACCTAATAAATTTCTACCCTTCTTCATATATCCAATAATCAAATACAAATATTGAAAATACCCTAATGTATCGAACATAAATGTTAAACTTTTTATTAAAACTTATGCTAAAGCTTAGTAATTACAAATTTATAGCACGTTAAGTTTTGAAATTTTAATAATAAATTACGGAATTACTATTTACCATTTAAACTGAACTAAACTAATAAAATAATAATTTGGAAAGTTTGCAAAATTCTACGTAAATTTACAGAAATCCTTTTTAAAATACTTAGGTATAATAATTCAAAAATTTTCTTAGAGCATTGCTTTAAGGAATGCAGGGATGGAACACGGGCGCAGAATTCATACCACTATCAATGTAAGAAAATTTTCTACTTCTTAAATCGACGATATTATAGGTAGAGAAATTTCTTAAACGGATTCCGGTATGAATTCTGCGCCCGTGTTCCATCCCTGGGAATGGTATAAAGCAAGTACAAATTGTTTGGGAATAATAATCTAAATAAAGAGAAAAACATTCTTTCACATATTGGTATGCATTACCAATTCATCCTCATTATCTGAGTGAATCCAAAAGTGATGAATCCTGTAGCTATCTGATACGGCGGAATTAATTCTTCCTCTAATTTGAAAATTGTCGCTTGTTACATAATTTACCAAACCTAATCATAAGGAAATACTCACCAATTAGAAGGCTTATCTCTTTGTAATATCCAATTAGAGAAACAGCGATTGCTAATTAAAGTTTTGAATCCATACAAATTTTAGATTAAGTATTTCACGAAAGAATTCATATTAAATATTATTTTTCACATTTTTAATTGAATATAATTAGGAACTGTTTAAGTAATTAAATGTATGGTAGCTATTTCCGAATGAGTTTACATATTCCACTATATTTAAAAAAATTCAAAATTATAAATAAACGCATTTCTTATATGTATATATATATATATACACACATATTTTCACCGTTTTGAATTTATTCTGGTGCTTATTGCGATCGGTATTTTTTTCCCCACAGAACTTTCATACTGATATGTATTTTTTTTTTTTCAAATATGTAATTACGGTTATATAAGAAAATTACTCTTTCAAGAAAATGGTGTAAAAAATGGTGGGTGAAAGAATTCTAACATGATAAGTTTTAAAATAATTTATGTATTTTTTCTCTTACGTAGATCTGTTACTATTAAGTTTTGTATAGAAAAGATACGATAGTAACTTAATAAAATACGCCAAGATAAAAAATAATGCATAAGCAATTTTTAAGCACGCGTACTCAGTTCAGTTATCTAATAATAATAATAATAATAATAATAATAATAATAAAATTACGACATTTAACTGATGAGATCATTTTATAGAAAAATCTGCTTTATAAAGTAGCTTCTTCACAACGTTTGAAAGCGTCATGAACCTACCAATACTTTAAAGCTATAAACAAAATATAAACTTTTGTCATAAATTGACTAAATTAAAAACTTTTGTCTTAACTTAATAAACTAAATAAACTAATAAACTTAATAATAAACTTAATAAACTAAAACTTTTTTCATAAATTGACTTTTTGCCATTTTCAATGCAACGATCTTCATAGTGCAAGATCTGGTAAGATGTTGTTTTATTCTGCCATGTTAGCAAAATTTCAAATTTTGCATTACATACGAAGTTTATAAATTAGAATATCTACTATAGTCCTTTTCAGGGTTTAACTTGTCAAAAAAATTTTTTGATGTTTTAGCTAAAATGCACAAGCAGTGTTTTAGGTTTTTTTTTTTTTTTTTTTTTTTTTTTTTTTAAGTCAATTTTGTTCTTTGGTTACCGTTGTTTTCTTTTTCTTAACACTTTCGCGACACAATGTTTTTGTCTTTTTTGCAGTAAGGTCCGCCTGTGGGCGTTATTCTCCCAAGTTACAATATTTCAGAATAAAATTTTCTATATTCAGATTCATATTACAAATATTACAAATATTACAAATGGATATACATTATAATTATACTCTTTCTAATCAAAGTATTTATATCCGTTGTACATTGGTTGTACAAATTTGAATATTGTGTACATTTTTCAAGAAATATATGGCATACAAATTGCAAAAGAAACGCCCACTGGAGGAGTTACAGATTTTCATATGACGTGAATCTACGTCAGCGGTTGCGAAAGTGTTAACTTGGTTATTACCAGATTTGTTCACTGATATTATTAACTAAAAACCATACATGTGATTTAAGAAATGTGAACCATGGAGATTTAAAAAACTTGTGATAAAAAAAAAAAAAAAAAAAAAATCCATGATATTTTTTTTTTTCATTTTAACAATAGAAAAAAAGAAATCTATGTCATATTTACAAAATTAAGAATCGAATAAAAACGGATGTTATGAGTAGGAATCAAGGATCGTACTTTCCGCCCTTTTCCCGACACTGTCAAAAGTAAGAAATTTCCGTCTTCATTGCAACCACTAATTTCATTCAGAAATACTTTTGGTATATTTATAGTAATGTCCCATGTTTATACTCAGTAGAGGTTTGTGTATAAAAATAGTGGTAGCAATACATTTGAAAATTTCTCATTCCTGAGAATGTCCTGAAAAAACAAAACCGGAGGGTACGACCCCTGGTAGTAATGAACAATACTAGAACTGGGAATTCTTCTATGAAGCAAATTCTGACATACTTTAAAGTATTTTTGAATTTTAATGCAATTATTAAAAATTTAAATTAAATCCAAATGTACTAAATATTTAACGATTACCGATATTTTCAGTGGTTTCCTAATCTTTGGCTGCAAATATTTTAATAAAAATTAGCAATTATTATGTAGAAATATATATGAAGTCATCTGGTTTTAGATTTTTAGTGAAACTCTTTTCAACGTATTTTAGCGAAATGTGATATCTTTTAGTAAAATGCTAAAAATACTAATGGTATTTTAAACCCTGATCCTAGTATACTAGTAAATATCATAAATGATACTATAACAAAAAGTCTGACATATTTATGATGAAAATAACCATCATAATAACCACCATAAATCCAAATGTACTAAACATTTAACAATTACCGATATCTTCCGTGGTTTCCTAATCTTCAACCATCATAATTAACCATCATAAATTCGAGTAATTTTCGAAGCTCTCATAGTAGAAGTTTCATAATTTAAGATGTAAGAAAGTATCTCAAGAAAGTATCCTAATTCCTGCTTCAAAAGTGGTCTGACATCTTTACGATGAAAAATTGTCATTTATGCCAAATTTTGCCTTATTCTGCCGTCTTAAGCAAGTCATAAATTTCGAATAATTTATGAAGCTTTAAAATTAGAATGTTTATAGTATAAATGGTGGTTACGCCAGCATCATAACTGATATTTAAAAGCTGATCAGACATCCTAACGATAACAAAATTTCTTTTAATGCATAATTAAGCGAAATTTGGGTTCATCTCCAATGTTAAGAAAATCCTAAATTTCCAAAAAATTACGGAGTTTTCAAATTATAAATTTAAAAAAAGTAAGGTTATTATTTCCAGTGTTAAAACTGGTCCTACCTTTCTGAGACCATTTGTTCTTGAGATAGTGTGTATAACAGTCTAGCAAGTTAACATATTAATAGGCTAACATACTATCGTACTAGAACCCTACAGACGAGTATCCGACTGATTTTGCGATTTTCGATTTTCTCGTACTTAAAAACGCGCAAAAAGATAAAAAACCGAGAACAAAATATTTCAAGATTACCTAAGTTCCTCATACTATAGTATGTTTTGAGGAACTAATAATATATATATATATATATATATATATATATATTATACTTTATTAAGAAAAAATTTTCTATTTAAAAACTTAAATGTTTTCTGAAAGAAATTTTTCGATTAAAAAATCATACTTATTTTACTGGAATTACTCAAAATGTCAATTAATTTTATTAAAAAATAGCACAGTTAGTAATGAAAAGAAACTGCACAGTTTATCAAGCCAATACAGAACTTCTTGTTTTTTTATGTTCGAAATATAAATTACAGTTGAATGCATAAAATAAATAATATTTTGCAACCAGAACTCAACTACGTGTTTTTTTTTTTTTTTTTTCTTTTTAAGAACTGGAACAACCTTTATTTTCATACTTTTTTAAAGCAATCTGCAGTAAACATATTTTTCTGCTCTCATTTAATGATGTTACATTAAAATTAATAAGCAAGAAACTTGCACTTCACATGCATACATTGTTTTAAAACAGCTCTAAGGAAAATGTTTAAGTTAATTAAGTATTTTATTTAATTTTATGCAGCAAACAATTCATTATATATGCAGATTAATTTAACATTTACGGTTTGAATAGTAAACATTTATTTAAACCGCAAAAATCTAAATTATACTAAGATTCCTACATATGTTTTCAAATGATGTACTTATTTTTCAGAAACCAAATATAAAGTAAGTACACAAAGTAAATGATAAATTAATGCCGTCTTTCATGTGGAATTTAACGCTAACAATTAAAAGATAATTTCAGGAAGTTATTTAGTTACGGTCCTCGGTTATATATTTTGTCCTCGGTTTTTTACTTTGTTTGTACAAAATTCAAAGGTAATTTTAAAAAATTAGTTAATTGCTGTTCTTTGTTTGTACGAAAAGCTATTCTCTTTTCTTAATGATGATTGTATTAAAATAATATTTAGAAAATCAAAGTAGTTAAGAATTAGCTTGTATGCACCTAATCTTCTATATCTATCTATATCATTATATAAAGCGCAAAAAATTGTTTGTTTGTGGAGGGTAATCTCTGAAACTACTGAACCGATTTAAAAACTTCTTTCACTGACCGAAAGCTACAGTATGCCATACTATTGTAGGCTATATTTAATTTTGATAAAATAAATTTTAGTTTAAAATCTGAGCATTTTAATTAAACTCCCCATAGAAGCCGTAATAGAAATGGAAATAATGAAATATTAAAAAAATTAGCTGCTGCCAACATAAAAGAAACATTTACATATTCATTTCGTTTTTAAAATATCTTGACGTGAAAAGAAAAGAAATATATTTGCACGTGCATTAAATTGAAATTCATATAAAGCTTTTTTAATTGTTAAACTTACACGTTAAATCTGACGTCATTATAGAATTAAAAGTGTTTATTTTTCTAATAATTTAATTTGATATGATATGATATAGTATAATGATCTAAGCATCAATGTTTAAACCACGGAGTCTTTATTACTCCGTGGTTTAAACCAACGAGATATATAAATTAGAGTGCTGATTCAATGGATGGTGGATTAACTTTCCGTGGTTCAAGATGAATCACGTGATATGCTCGAATAGGTTGCTGTGTTTGGCCCTTTATCGCTATTTTGGCATTTAAAATATCAGTTCGACAAAATATCATTATTATTAGGTAACATGACAGTCCTATGACCGAAATAAATTGCTTTTAAAATAATTTTACACATATTTCACATTTTAATAAATAATAAAATACCTTTCTTTTCATCGTTTCTCAACAAACTTTAAAAGTGTTTATAAAAAAAAATTTAAACTTTTAAAGAGCTAAATTTAACAACAGATAATAATTTTTCAACTATTTTTAAGCATTTTGTCGGTTAAAGTTCAACTACACGAAATAAAAAAGAAGTAAAATCAAAATCAAAATGGTTTAGAACAAAAGAATATTAAACTACGTAAAGTAAACAAAAACATTGAAACCGTTGCCATAGAAATGTACTGAAAATGAGCTGTTACCAAGGAAACCACCGAATACGCATGTGCAAGGAAAGCATGTCACATGACTCATCTTGGACTTTCTCAAGGGTTACCATTTATCACTCTACTGTATATATCTCGTTGGTTTAAACTGATGTGTGTAAACGAAATTGGAATTTAAAAATAAATAAATAAATAAAATAAAATAAAATAAAATAAGAAATTCTATTTAATAATATTATTTATTTTAATTTATAATTGATGCCAAAAAGATTTACGAATTAATTTATTTTTAGACATATAATAAATTATATTTTCACGCGAACAATAATATAAAAAGTGAACTGGATTTTTTGTAAAAAAAATAATAAAGATCGAGGAAAATTATTTCCCCAATTTAATCCCCATATTTGGATATAGATATGTATTTGTATTAGTTATCATGTGCATCCGTTAGATTAAATTGATTTTGTTGTAAAATTGATAAAATTGGAATTTTAAATTTCAAATCTCTAGAAAAAAAATGGCAAATTTCCATATTCGATTGAAAACATAAACATTTCATTTCAAAGGATGATATTTACACAATAAACATCCAACTAATAAACTAATTAAAAGGGAAAGGATAAATATTCTATCATAATTTGAAGTCAGATTTGTTTTCAAATGTCTAAATAAAGTATCTGATATAATATACTAATATGTTGCAGCGGAATAGATTTGATATCCGTCATCCTTGCGAGAAAAAAAAAAATATCGCCAAATTATCTGGCGAATATAATTTAATTCCTTTCAAAAATCATGGTTATTTTAAAAACTTACATTAAGAGTGTAACGAATAATATGAAACAATATTTCGTACAATACATATTACGAAAATATACATCTGGCATGTATATTTTCGTATTACGTTTTTTAACGCCAAATACAAAAAACGCCAAGGGTGACAGTTTTGAAATTTAAAATTAAAATTTTGTCAATTTGACAGCAAAATAACTCAATCTAACGCATGCATACAATAACTAATACATATCTATACCCAAATATGAGGATTAAAATCGGGAAATAATTCTTCTAGAATTTTAATTAAAAAAAAAAAAAAAAATCCAATGAGCGATTAACATGGAAAATCTTTTTCTTGCATCCACGGGCGGTCAGTGATGTCATACTTCGCTTGCGTATTGAGATGTTTAAATTTATTTGGCGACTATTTTTAGCAACTAACAGTCATGGCAAGTAGCTCAATATACATAGTGCATACAACCATTACTGAAATGTAAATAGCATTTAATTATTTGAGTTACATTATGTTGATTGGAAACCTATTTAATATACCTATGCTCTATAGCTATACTAATATAAAAAGAAGAAAGGTTTATATGCATATGTACAGAACGATCGCTAGAACTAAAAAGCCGATTGCTTTTTTTTTTTTTTTTTTTTTTTCTTTCAATAATCAAAAGTTACACTGTCTCTCTCTAAGTGCTAGAAGCTATAATAAATTTTGGTAAAATAAATTTTTAATTAAAAGTTTCAATATTTTAATTCAAAACAAAGCATAGATTTGATATCTATCGTCATTGGCGATTTTTGTATCTGGCGATCGAAAACGTAATACGAAAATCTGTATATTATCGTAGTAAATACGAGATGTATGTGTTTACTTCAATTACCCTACTACCGTAGGTAGTGGAAGTATTGTATAAGTTTTGACAATTGGTCAGTGTGTGTGTATATGTGCACGCGTGTGTGTAATCTTCTGGCTGTCATATCTCCAAAACTAATAAAAATAGAACTACTAAACTTCACAAGTGATTCAGGTCTGGTGTACAGATAAATTTTCCAAATTTTCGTGAAAATTGAAAAACCGGAATTGGGTCATCGAAAACCAGAAATGGGACCGTAAGCCCATATTCTAAACACCTCTAATGATTTTCTTCAAAGTTGCTATATAAATAATATATTAGATGCCCTTTCAATTGAAAAGTTGCTTAGTTCATGAAAATTGATAGGCGTCCTCTATAAACAGCTCAATTGCAGACTTCGCAAGTGCGTTCCTTTAAAAACGCCTGTACGGATTTTTTTCAAACTCGCCATGTTAACTTCCTATTAAATATCCTTTTGTATGTAATTATTGTTTTTAGGTCAATAATTGAGTATGTTAAGTTTTGGTAAAAGTTGGTATCTCAAAAACGGCTCTAACGTATTCTTGAAAATTTTTTCTTTAACCCAATTTAGATAACCTTTCTCAAGTATTACGTGCTTATTACAGGAATATTAACGGTCATCCTGATTAGGTAGTTCAGTTTTAGATCTCGGAAATTCGTGTTTAAAAAAATAACTATCTATTTTTTTCCCCTTATTTTTTAACTCGCTATGCAAACTCTGTTGTATGTGTCTTTATACGTGTATCAAGTTTCTCTTACTCGAAAATCTCAAAAAATGCAAATAATATCTCCAAAAATTGTATATATTACGTGTAATAGTGGGTAATGGAAGTCGTGTGGTTGTTTCACACCAGATTCTGTAATAGTATATATTGTACGAATATTGTTTCATATTATTGATTTCTCCTTTAATATACATTATTAAAATAATAATCAATTATGGAAAAAATTAAATATATTTGCGAAATGAGCAAATGAATAATATTTAAAGCTATTATGACGTCAATTTTATCAAAAACATTTTCATGTCATAGGTTTATTTTTCAATATTTTTTATTCATGAGTAAAGAAATGTTTCTTTTTATGAAATAAATAAATAAATAAATAAATAGCATTAAGTAAAAATTGCCAACATTTAACAACTAATTAAAAAAAATAATTGTAAAATTATATTTTGACTTTCCAGTTAATAATATTGCCTGACTATAACATATAAACTGATATATTTCTTGATTTTTTACATATCAATCCATCTATAACTAAAATTTATTCATCAGTGCGAAGCCGGACGGGTCAGCTAGTCATTATATAAAGCGCAAAAAATTTTTTGTTTGTGGAGGGTAATCTCTGAAACTACCGAACCGATTTTAAAACTTCTTTCACTGACCAAAAGCTACAGTATGCCTGAATGTTATAGGCTATATTTAATTTTGATAAAATAAATTTTAGTTTAAAATCTGAGCATTTTAATTAAAATCCTCATAAAAGCCATAATAGAAATGGAAATAATGAAATATTAAAAAGAATTAGCTGCTGCCAACATAAAAGAAACATTTAATACATGTTCATTTTGTTTTCAAAATATCTTGACATGAAAAGAAAAGAAATATATTTGCACGTGAATTAAATTGAAATTCATATAAAGCTTTGCGAAATGTTAAATTTACATGTTAAATCTGACGTCATTACAGCGTTAAAATTGTTTATTTTTCTGATAATATAACTTAATATGATATGATATAATATAATATAATATAATGATCTAAGCATTTAAACTGATGTGTGTAAACGAAATTGGAATTTAAAAATAAATAATGAAATAAAATCAAATAAAATAAGAAATTCTAACTTCTAAACTTTTATTAAATTATTTATTTTAATTTATAATTGTTGCCAAAATGATTTACGAGTTAATTTATTTTTAGAAATATAATAAAATATATTTTCACGCGAATAATAATATAAAAGAGAATTAAAAAAATACGAACTGCATTTCATTATACATTTTTTAAAAGAATAATACGCAAGCGAAGTCATGACGTCACTGGCCGTCAGTGGATGCAAGAAAAAGATTCCTATGTTAATCGCCCATTGGATTTTTTTTTATAAAAAATTATTAAAGATCGAGGAAAATTATTTCCCTTATTTAATCCTCATATTTGGATATAGATATGTATTAGTTATCATGTGCATGCGTTAGATTAAGTTGTTTTTGTTGTAAAATTGATAAAATTTGAATTTTAAATTTCTAAACTCTAGAGAAAAAAAATGGCAAACTTCCATATTCGATTGAAAACATAAACATTTCATTTCAAAGGATGATATTTACTCAATAAATATCCAACTAATAAACTAATTAAAAGGGAAAGGATAAATATTCTATCATAATTTGAAGTCAAATTTGTTTTCAAATGTCTAAATAAAGTATCTGATATAATATACTAATATGTTGCAGCGGAATAGATTTGATATCCGTCATCCTTGGCAGAAAAAAAAAATTTCGCCAAATTATCCGGCGAATATAATTTAATTCTTTTCAAAAATCATGGTTATTTTAACAACTTATATTAAGAGAGCAACGAATAATATGAAACAATATTTCGTACAATACATATTACGAAAATATACATCTGGCATGTATATTTCGTATTACGTTTTTGATCGCCAAATACAAAAAACGCCAAGAATGACAGATTTGAAATTTAAAATTAATTTTTTTTCAATTTGACAGCAAAATAACTCAATCTAACGCATGCATACAATAACTAATACATATCTATACCCAAGTATTGGGATTAAAATCGGGAAATAATTTTTCTAGAATTTTAATAATTAAAAAAAAAAAAAAAAAAAAAAAAAAATCCAATGAGCAATTACATGGGAAATCTTTTCTTGCATCCACGGGCGGTCAGTGACGTCACACTTCGCTTGCGTATTGAGAAGTTTAAATTTATTTGGCGACTATTTTTAGCAAATGACAGTTATGGCAAGTAGCTCAATATACATAGTGCATACAGCCATTACTGAAATGCAAGTAGCATTTAATTATTTGAGTTACATTATGTTGATTGGAAACCTATTTAATATATCTATGCTCTATAGCTATACTAATATATAAAGAGGAAAGGTTTATATGTATATGTAGAGAACGATCGCTAGAACTGAACAGCCGATTTCTTTTTTTTCTTTTTTTTCTCTAATCAAACGTTACACTGTCTCTCTCTAAGTGCTAGAAGCTATAATAAATTTTGGTAAAATAAATTTTTAATTAAAAGTTTCAATATTTTAATTGAAAACAAAGCATAGATTTGATTTCTATCGTCATTGGCGATTTTCGTATTTTGCGATCGAAAACGTAATACGAAAATCTGTATATTTTCGTAGTAAATACGAGATGTATGTTTTTACTTCAATTACCCTACTACCGTAGGTAGTGGAAGTATTGTATAGGTTTTGGCAATTGGTCAGTGTGTGTGTATGTGTGCACGTATGTGTGGAATCTTCTGGCTGTGATATCTCCAAAACTAAAAAAAATAGAACTACTGAACTTCACAAGTGATTCAGGTCTGGTGTACAGATAAATTTTCCAAATTTTCGTGAAAATTGAAAAACCGGAATTGGGTCATCGAAAACCGGAAATGGGACCGTAATCAAAAACAGCTCTAATGATTTTCTTCAAAGTTGCTATATAAATAATCTATTAGATGCCCTTTCGAATGATATGGTTGGTTAGATCAGGAAAATTGATAGGCGTCCTCTATAAACAGCTCAATTTCAGATCTCGCAAGTGCGTTCCTTTAAAAACGCCTGTACGGATTTCTTTCAAACTCGCCATGTTAATTTAATACTAAATATCCTTTTGTATATAATTATTGTTTTTAGGTCAATAATTGAGCATGCTAAGCTGTGGTAAAAGTTGGTACCTCAAAAACGTCTCCAACGTATTCTTGAAAATTGTTTCATTAATCCAATTTAGATAACCTTTCTCAAGTATTACGTGCTTATTACAGGAATATTAACGGTCATCCTGATTAGTTAGTTCAGTTTTAGATCTCGGAAATTCGTGTTTAAAAAAATAACTATCTATTTCCTCCCCCCCCCCCTTATTTTTTAACTTGCTATGTAAACTCTGTTGTATGTGTTGTATGTGTTATACGTGTATCAAGTTTCTCTTACTGGAAAATCTCAAAAAATGCATATATCCCCAAAAAATTGCATATAATATGTGTAATAGTGGGCAATGGAAATCGTGTGTTTGTTTCACTCCAGATTCTGTAATAGTATATATTGTACGAAGATTGTTTCATATTATTGATTTCTCCCTTACTAAAATAACCAACAATTATAGAAAAAAATTAAATATATTTGCGAGATGAAAAATAAATAATAATTAAAGCTATTATGACGTCAATTTTATCAAAAACATTTTCATGTCATAGGTTTATTTTTCAATATTTTTTATTCATGAGTAAAGAAATGTTTCTTTTTATGAAATAAATAAATAAATAAATAAATAACATTAAGTACAAATTGCCAACATTTAACAACTAATTAAAAAAAATAATTGTAAAATTATATTTTGACTTTTCAGTTAATAATATTGCCTGACTATACATATAAACTGATATATTTCTTGATTTTTTACATGTCAATCCCTTTTTAACTAAAATTTGTTCATCCGTGCGAAGCTGGACGGGTCAGCTAGTAAGATATAACTTCAGACGGCTCTTTAAATAATGTATAATAAATCAGAAAATGTATTTTCTCTTAGTTTTCAGTCCCATCTTCTATCCCTAAAAAAAGAAGTTTCACAAAATTAAACTTTTTGTCTATCTGTTTTTTACGTGTGCATATACCTGGAATAGTTATGAGTTAACTGGAATAGTTATGAATTATGTTTAACGAAAAGCTATTAAGAGATTTTCTTTTTTTTTTAATTATTTAAAAAATGAATTTCACAGGCATTAAGTATTAATATTTACAAAATTAAAAGGTGTCAGTCTTTCAATTTCCAACTCATTTTAGATGATAAGTTAAATATTTCGTGGATTTTAATGCAAAAATCCAATTCTGTCAATGGAGCCGTGGTAGAATGGTCGGTAGGGCACCGAACTCGCAACTGAAAGATTGCCGGTTTGATACTCAAGCCGGCCAATGATCGCCGTGTACACTAATTGCGAATGGTGAACTTAAAATCCACCGTAGCTGAAATGTCTCCCACGTTCACATACAACTCGTCAGTGGCAGGGAAAAGCTTAAAGGGAAATCCCAGACAATTGACAATTGCCCATAATACAGCACTAGTTCGAAGTAAATACCTCTTAACCTTCATATAGGTCAAAAATTAAAAAATATCTATAAACAGGCATTTTGACTTTGCTGTCTAAAATAATTAAATTCTATTGAAAATTACAAATTAAATAAATATATATATATATATAATTCAAATCAAAGCTTTGATATGTTATCATTTGAAAGGAAACGTTCTTCCAAATGAAAATTTTATATTTTATAAAAAGTAAAAATAAAGTGAATAATGCTGCATTTATATACACACACACATATATATATATATATATATTAATTTCAAAATAAATTACAAAATTTAATTTGCATAAAATAGGCTCCTAAAGCAGCAGTTAAACAAATTGAATAAAATCCATACAAATACATCTATACAAATTGAATAAAATCCATAATTATAAATCATTATGGATATAAAATCCCAAATCTTATCCATATGGCTTAAATACAAAACTTAATAATTTAAATGTAAACAAGATTTCCAATGTATATAATTTATTTTATAAAGTAAATAATTTAATTTCGATTAAAAGAGGTAAGAGGGGTTCTCATCTTAATAGTAAAAAACTGAATGATATTATTCCATTATTCTGGTTTAATGAGCAGAAAAAAAAAAAATTCAGACTATTTAAATGTTAACAAGTTAAAGGTCTTTTCTTTGAAAATAAAAACGATTAAAAAATTTCTTCTTTTCTTTCCAAGTATAATTTTGTTAATAATCAGTTTAAAGGTTTATTACAGATTTAATAGGTTTCAAACTTTTAAAAATGGAAAAAAGTAAAGCAGTAAATGAATATTTTATAATTTCCTTTTTGCAAAAATTCTTTCATAATCTGAGATTAAATAGAGCCATTCTTAAAAATGTTTTCCTTTTTCCAGTAAAAAATATAAATCTTGTAACTGCTTTCAAATGTAATAAACCATTCAGTTAAAAAAAAAAAAAAATAATAATAATAATTATAGAAAATTTGCTTTATCAGATGATTCCTCTAAGATGAATGAATGTATATGCAATAGTCGTGATTTCAAATCTTATATTGATAATAATTACAAACATGTTATAACTGGAGATCTTAATATGATAAAAAATGATAATATAAGGTTATTAATGAATCTAGGCACAAAATTTATACTAAATAAGAAACTTAAAAAATCAAATGTTAAGGAAATAATTTAAAAGATATAAATATTTTTATTTTTAAGGTATATTATAAATATAATACACTCATCGAGGCTTTTCATGATTGGAAATACAACTAAATATGTTGTTTTGACAATTCTTAGGTTGAAGTTTTAAATAGTAATAATTACAATTATCAGAAAAAGGACAATGAATATTTGGAATTGATTAAAAAGCATTTTGTTTTTGTTCGAGTTGACAAGGCTGCAATCAATTATGGTATTATATGTAAAAAGTTTTGTTTTGAAAGAACTTTAGAAGAATTGAATAATGATTTCTATTATATTAAATTAAATTTGATTTCTGGAATTGTTAAAAAATGCTTTGTTGCTTATTCAAAACAAGTTAAGTCTCTTTTTTCTTATAATATCAAAATTTCTGATGAGAATAATATTCCATTTTTATTTATGACATTAAATTTCATAAAAATCCAGTTAAATTCAGGTTTATATGTTGTACAACTAATAGTATTGGAAAAATGTTTTAATGTAAAATTACAATTCTTTTTGAAGAAAATTTAAGATTTTGGTCTGTTGATAATAGTATTAATTTAATTAATAGAATTACTTTTAAAACTTCATCTATTCAAATATTTGATTTTGAAAACTTATTTTGTAATATTCTTATAAATTAACTTTATCACATCATCAGAAATATTTTTCACATTTTTTACATTTAAGATGAATTAAATATCCCCAAAGATTTTTTTTCTTAGTTTATGTAATTTTTATCTAAATAATAATTATATCTTTTTTCATAATAAATTTTTTAAACAGTCACATGATATAGGTATGGGGACTAATTATTCTTCCAGTGCGACTAACTTTTTCTTATTTTTCTTCGAGTACAATTTCACAGTAACTCATAATGTCTGTTTACATGTTTACCGTCATATAGATGACTTGATTATTTTTAATACTGATCTTGACAATATTTTAAATTTAATATATCCAGATATTTTAAAATTAAATAAAGCCAATACTAATAATTTTGAAACTGATTTCTTAGATATTTTCTTCGTTTTAAAAAATAATAATTTATGTACTGATTTATATGATAAAAGAAAAACTTCAACATCGTTACTAACTGTATGCCACACTGGTATTCTAATTTGAGCCATAAAATTTACATAAACAAAATAATTAATCAACTTTTAAGAATTAAGAGATTATGCAATTCTAAATTTAATTTTGATAAACAAATATATAATTTTCGAGCTCTATTATTCTATAAAAAAGAATATCCTTTAAGTTTTTTTTTTTTTTATTATTATACTAGTAATGCAAATTTTTAGTGACAGCTCCACAGCTACTGGCTTTGCTTTGATTGGTGGTCCTTGTAGATGTCCAGTTTGATGTTAACGGCTCAAATCCTATTTTTTAGGAAGGCGGTTGGCTGATGTATGGAAGTATAATGTACTGCCAGACATGGAATGTATTGGACATCTATGGATATGGAGGAAACATTAGAATGTTCTAAAAGTTTTTATGCTGAAATCCAATTTTGCCGAGTTGGCTCTAGCAGGTGGTGAGTTTTTTCTATTTTCTTCTAGCAGGTTCGGGTGGGGATATGTTCTTGTTAGCATTTTCATTTCAAGAATTCATATATTTTTTTTTAATTTTATTATGAAATTTCAATATAGAATCACTCATTATTAATTAATAGAACTTGATTTAAAAATAAAAGAAAAATCAAGTAAATTATAATTCAGTCTTTATAACTTCAAGTTTGCTGTACTATTCTGTTTGAAATATAATCTGGAGTATGCTAGTTTGACATATCTTCAGAAACCTGTTAATACTACATAGTTTTTTAATAGTTGTGTTCCCACCTGCTGATGAAGAAAACACAACATTATTGAAAATTTTTAGCTTGAATAATGATGAATTTAACTTATTTTCTTGTTTATTAACACTTTTAAATTATTTGTTCACTAGCAGGCTTTGCCCGCTTCGCTGGACATTAAACTTAAATGAGTTGTCAAAATCCCATATCTTTATTAATAACCTAAGTTCTCGCTGTGATTGGTAGAGGTTTTCTCACTCGCAAAGTGAAGAGTCTGGGTCTCCACTGTCTTCGGCACAACTTACCCACTCCTTACTTCCCCTTCCTCAGCGGGTGAGTTCGAAGTTTTGCAAAATCACACTAATGTACATAATGCGTACACTTAATCAATATCCAGTCTGGGTCCCCACTGCCTTCGGCACAACTTACCCACTTCTTACTTCCCCTTCCTGAGCGGGTGAGTTCGAAGTTTTGCAAAATCCCACTAATGTACATAATGCGTACACTTAATCAATATCCGCACACCAAAATTCACCATTCTAAGATAATTCAAAGCGAATTCAAACGGAAAAACATGTTTTTACACATGTTTATTGGGAACAACTTTAGTATAACCCCACAACGATATTTGGCGACTTTTTTGTTGGCGATTATGGCTAAATCATAAATCTAAAAATCATATATCGTATATGATAAATGATAAAATCATAATCTAAATCATAAAACATAAAACATAAAATCATAAATCCAAAATAAACAACATATTTGGCTGCCATATTATATCGCAAACAGTCCAGAACGACATTGTTATCCTTCAAAACGGTGCCAATGAAAAATCGCCAAATTCAGCTGTTGGGTTATACTGAAGTTATACCGTTTATTGCCCTCCGACTCCGAGAAGGTGGGGGGGGATTTCAAATTTCGTGAAATCCAGTTACAATAAGTGCCAGATGCAAACAAACAATTTACGCACCAAATTTCGTGACCACAGAAGTCTTTAATAGAAAATATTATAAATAAATAAATACAAAACGCACAGCTTTAGTATGGGAACCCTTTGGTGACTTTAAATATTTTAAGCCATTTTTGCGATGAACTGAATTGGCTATCTCAATTGTGCAATTAAAGATCTTGGCGAGAAACGTCCGAGCTACTTCGGTGAATTTTGCCAAAGGGATCCAATACTAAAGCTGCTCCATATCGAATCTGGGTTGAAAACGGAAAAAGGGTAAAATAAATTAGAAATATCAGACCTATATTTATAAATTTGATACCGAATGAAAGGGGCGATTTTGCTGAATCCAGGGGTGCAAACAGTTTTTCGATGCGACAATTAGATTTTTAAAAAATAACTAAAGTATGAAATTTAAGTGGCAACGGAAAAACGGAAAAAGGGGAAAATAAATTAGAAGTATCAGACCTATCGTTACAAATTCAGTACCAAATGAAAGAGGTGATTTTTCTGAATCCTGGGGTATAAACAGTTTTTCGATACGACAATTAGATGTTTTAAAATTAACTAAAGTACGAAACTCAGATGGAAAAACTTCATTTCAATCTTTTCATAATTTGTAGTGCGAATCACGCGAATAAAAAAAGTCTTTATCTCAAAAATTTATTTTTGCATTTTATTTTTCCATTCAAAGCGTTTTAGTGAAAAAATATTTATGGCGCATGCGCAGGCGTTTTTTACCCACAATTTAAACACTAATCAGAATTTTGAAAATTTCTATAGATATAATTATAAGTTGGGTGAAGACCTAAGTTTCTGCCAAGCACCGTCGATTTCCGTCCAGCTGTTCTCGAGTGATGCCCGGACAAACGTGTTTTAGTCTTTTACCCCCCAGGGGGGAACGGGGGGGAAATTCTGAAAAGTTGATAGATATAATTTTAAGTTGGGTGAAGACCTAAATCCCTGCCAAGCGCCGTTGAATTCCGTCCAGCCGTTCTCAAGTGATGCCCGGACAAAAAAAGCGACATACGGACACGATGACACACACACACACACACACACACAGGCAAAATTTTCTGAAGTCTTTTTCGGCTTTCATGGGGTGTGAAACGTGAAGATATCGCAAAATTTTTCGATTCCGACAAATTTACAGACAAAAGTCTGATTTTATTAATATAGATGTTGTTTTTACATTCCACCTTCATAACTTCACTTATCATTTAAATTCATTGATATATATAGAGAGATTAGGGTATGTAAAAGTTCTCGCCATTTGTACAAAAAAGGTAACAAGAAAACAGAGTTCACTAGAATATATTTATTCAACAAAATAATTACTATCAGCATGAATGACCTTTTGCCATTTCTCAGGCCTATATGATAGAAGGAGGCCGGTTTCAAACTGAAGAAGTCAGTGATGAACCAGCACACACACAGGAGCATCTTTCTCTTGTGAATATCCTTTTTCTTTGCTGTGGATGTGGTTCACTGACCTGGACCAACCCAGTGTGAAAGAGTTTCTTCATATATATGAGTTTATTTACATTTTCAAATAAATTTAATAATTAAATACTATAGTTTCAATAAATAAAATTCATATTAAAATATCTAATAAATTCTAAATTATTTTTTATATTTAATCACATTTGTCTCTCTATAAATAAATATCATAATTCTAATAATATTTTACCGATTAATCTATTAAATAAATCTGTTGAGAAAAAAAATGTATTCTTTAAAATTAATAATTTATTCCTACTAATTTCTCTTTCAGAATTCTAATCTTCCAAAGCTAAATCGTTTTATAACATAAAATAAAATTATTATTTCCATGTATTAACCGTTGCTTATTCGTAAATTACATTTCATTCTTTTAAAGTGCGCAAGTTTATTTATTATAGCTAAAGTGTGCAAGGAATGTCCGTTATAATATCATTAATTTATGTATTCGTACTGACAGGATGTAGACTTCATGTCTACTTGGAAACAGGCGATTTTTATGGCGTGAGTTTTGGCATAAGGGATTGGCATAAATTTCTATAACGGAGTTTCTAAATGCAAAGTATTTATATTAATTTATTCGAAAAACGATGGAATCTGTTTGGCTATAAATTTTGCGCTATTTTAGGAAAACCTGGCGTTATAGTTCAATTGGATGTCGATTGTCAGATAGAAAACTACGCACTTTACTCATAAATCACTGAACAATTAGCACGTATTACAAAAAGCCCTTTCTCTCTCTAACAATAATTGCTGCACACCACCTGAAGGTATTGGAGATGATACTTAGTGTAGCAGTTCTATTATATTATAAAACAACCTACATTCCCTAGTTGAGATGATTTGTTTGAAATAAAGTGCTGTAATACTAAAGGATTGACTTTTTCTTCACGGCTTGTTTATCTCTTACACCTGGTATTGAATTGCGAACATAGTGCAAAGTTTTCCATTATAAACTATGCTATACTCAGAGTCGCTTGGATATATGGCTGTCCATATACATCTACTTCTCATATCCAGATACCATTTTGTACAATAAATTCTTCCGTTTAAAACACTGCAGTAATGCTTTGCATATGTCTATTCATTGGCCCACATTATGATCTGTTAAGGTATGTGCAACCTATTGGACCTTTCCCAAGGCATGAGGGGGCGTATCACTATCGATTGAGCGACTCTTAAACATCTAGCCAATTGCGTGGTCGACTGCATTTCCTTGCAAGAACGATTCCAGTTCCTCATCTGCGAATTCACTTCACCTGCATGTCGAATGTAGCTTGTCTTCGAAGCTTACATCAATTTTTTTGAATTTGGCAAACCAATCACGATATGTTTGCTCGCTAAGTAACGCCTCCCCGCACCCTTGACATCCCTAACGGCACACTTGTCCACAATACATCCTGAAGATGTTTATAGGATGTCCATGCATGTCTTTTTCATCCATAGGTCATCCTAAGGATGCAATACGACTAAAATTAGGGTTTAGATGCCGTTAGGGGTATTGAACCACGTGCTTCACTTGTATATTTTTCTGTATTAAACATAAAGAACAAACAATGACACAGATTCATTTTATGAACCTCCGTTCTCAACACCTTGTATAAAATGAACGCACACTTCACTGAGCAGTTTGTGAGGTTGAGACGTTAGAACGTCACCACAGTTGTTTCAATTAAGCTGGATCCAGCAAGATAGGAAGTGGGGACGGTTAAAATCACTCCGTCGCCAGTGGCTCGGTGACGGTTGAGGTCGGAGTAGTTTTGCGTCGGCAGGGTGCTGCATTAAAAGACTTAGATTTTGAATATTAGTTAAATTAGAAGTGATTTTTAAAAGTACGGATTGAAATGTAGTGAAAGGAGGGTGTAGGAGGAAGTATAAAAATAGAGATGGTTTTAGTAGATGTGTGGATGTTGGAGGATCGATAGTGTATGTTGGAGGATCTTATAGCGAATGGTGTTGATTCTTATTTTGGAGAATATCGGAAGTTGAGTAGTGGAGATTTAGTGGCGTGAAGTTAAGTAGCGTGAGTGTTGGCGAGTGTATTAGTTTTCGGATGTTCAAGCTGGGATAGAAGGGAATCCTCTGTCCCATAGTGAAGCCGTAATACGGGAGTACGAGTGTGACCGTCTCTACACCTTTCGACTATCAGCTGGGGTGAGATATTTAAAGTTATCTACTTAATTTGTTGATTCATATATTTTGATTAAGTAAAACGCTGGCTGAGCTATATAAGTTTACCAGGCCGCCCTCCCATTAATCTGCTCAAATAAACTTTAATTATTGTTATTTAAAGTCTTGTGTTCTCTTAGTAATCTAAGTATTTAAGTTAAGATGGAGTTTGCAGGAGCTCAAACTCTACAGTGGCGCCCAAACCAATTCGACACCCCCCCCCCCCCCGCTCGGGTTTATTTTACTGGCTCAAACAATGTACTTAAATTTTTTGAAGATCTTGAGCAGTATTTTGATGTATGTAAAATTGACGACGCAGATAAATTTAATTTATTAAAATACTCCTTAAAAGGAGATGCTAAAATCTGGTATGACACCATTGCCTCTAGAACTCTAGGCCAAAATCCTACGTATGAGGATTTGAAGCTCAAAATTAAAAATTCATTCTCTTCTATTGTGGATAAAACCAAACTCCGTCAAGAACTTTATACGACAAAGATGTCGTTTTATGACAAACCCACCACATTTTTATTACGTAAATTCGACATTATAAAGCAGCTGGAATTAGTTTTATCTTTTGCCGCTGCAATAGAAATTATAACCCCGCTTTTGACTATTCCTATTCAAGATTACCTTGATCTGAAACCTGCCACCTCTTACGACAATCTGTTTCAAACCTTAGCTAAATATCAAGAACGACACCCTCCAAGGGCGGAAAACACCTTTAATCGCCAACGGGGTAATGGAAATATGCAAAATTCTAGGCGTGAAAATTTCACCCCCCCTCAAAATTTCAATCGCTATCAACAAGACCGTCAATCGCCGCAGCCAAGGCGTAATAACTTTCAAAATTCTCGGAACGATCGTTCTAATCAAAATCAGTCTCAAAACTTTTCTCGAGCTGATAGAAATAACAGAAATTTTCGTAACTCTCGTAATAACCAGAGTCGTCAGTTATACGAGTAAGTGGCTCTTGTGAGGAGGGTCAACAGCCACTGAATGACTCAACCACCTCCATATGTTTAGACACTATTTGTATCAGTCCAGTGGACCTTCCTAATTTAAATGCAATAATTCATGATACTTTCATACCTACTTATTGGGACACTGGTGCTGAACGCTCCTTTCTAGCGTATGAAACTTATAAAAAGTATTTTGACTTTAAACCTTTAAAGCGGACACATTTAAATATTACAACGGCTCAAGGCAAGTCCTGTGTTAATAGAGGCGAAGTCAGCCTGAATGTTAAAATTCATAATTTAAGTGTTAATTGGCCTTTTTACGTCATCGACAATCTTCAGCATCCCTGCATTATAGGGTTAGACTTTATGAAAGCAAATAATGTTGAAATTAATTTTGCCAATAAATCTTTGCATATTGATGATTCTAAATCAAATTCTAAACCTGTCGAGCCGACAGAGTTAATTGTTAATTTAGAGGAAAGTGCCCTCACTCATATTGAAAAAATTGATTTTGTTAATTTTCTTAAGCAGTTTAAACAGTTATTTTCTGATACACCTGGCTTAACCCATGTTGTTTGCCATGAAATTGACACTGGAACTAATAAACCAGTCTTTAGTAAGCCTTATCGTTATGATCAAGCCAAACAAGATATTATAAATTGGCATATTGATAAAATGTTACAAAATGATATTATTATGCCTGTAACCTCTCCTTATGCATCTCCTGTTGTTTTATGTCGTAAGAAAAATGGTAAACCTATTACTGACCCTGAGGCATGGAGATTTGCAATCGATTACCGTAGGCTAAATTCTATCACACAATATCCTCAGTATCCCTTGCCTATAATTGATGATTTGTTAGCACATATAACAACGACAAATTTTATGTCTACTCTCGATCTGACATCGGGTTACTTTCAAATTGCAATGAAACCCGCTGATATATCAAAAACATCGTTTATAACTAAAAATGGCACGTTTGGTTTTAAACGAATGCCTTTCGGATGTTCAGGGGCTGTAGCGACATTCCAAAAAGCCATGGAAACTATTCTTAAACCTGTTTTGAATAAATTTGTACATGTTAATCTCGATGATATAATAATCACGTACTCATCTTACAATGAGCATTTAGATCATTTAAAAACTGTTTTTACTCTACTGCAAAATGCAGGATTAACTTTAAATTCTTCAAAGTGCCATTTTGCACGACAGGAAATTAAGTACCTAGGCGTCAAAATAACGCCTGCTGGTATTTCTGTAGATAATGAAAAAGTTCAACCAGTTTTAAACATGCCCCCTCCTACAACTTCCAAACAAGTTTCGAGATTTCTAGGCATGTGTGCTTGGTATGGGAAATTTATACCTAATTTTGCTCACATATGCGAGCCCCTCTTTAAACTCGAAAAGAGTTAAATTTCACTGGTCAAATGAAGCACAAGAAGCCATTTGATAAGTTAAAACTATACTTAGCGCTCCTCCTGTACTAGCTCATCCTAATTATAATATTAAATTTCAAGTAGCTACTGATGCTTCTTCGTACGGCATTGGTGCCGTTTTAAGCCAAGAAGGCCGCCCAATAGCATATGCGTCCCGTACGCTTAACACTACAGAAAGAAATTATCCAGTACCTGAACGTGAATGTTTAGCAGTGCTTTGGGGACTGCAAAAATTTCGTTTATACTTTACGCAACTTCCAGTAACAGTTGTTACGGATCATGCGGCATTAACTCGGTTAACAACTGGAAAGAACCTCTCCCCTCGCATGATTCGATGGACTCTAAAATTAGCTAACTTTAATATAGACATCACACACCGACCTGGTTCTGACAATATCGTAGCTGACGTTCTTTCACGTACTACTCAAACTCAAGAAAATAAGATTGAATCTAATCTTACAAATCAATCCCTTGCTTTAAATGAAAAGAATGATCAGTTAAATTCTACTGTTAAAGCCTCATATATTCATCATTCGCATTTCAAGGCTGAACCGGTTCAATCCGAAATATTAGTAGACGTGACTGAAACTTGTGTAAAGGAAATTGAAAGTGAACAAGTTAACCCATGTGCTTCTACAAATCTAGTCACTACTTTAAACAATAAATTCGTATCTGATCAGGAGAAAGTAGCTTTAGCGCTTATGCCAGCATCTGTGTTAAATTCGAGAGATCAATTAATCCAAGAACAAAAAAATGATCCCGAATTTGGATTAATTTATAAGTATTTAGAAGATCCTGAGTCAGTTTCATTAATTGAATCAGCCATTGCCTTAAACTGGTCCCAATCTTTTTCTTTAATCGATGGCTTGCTTTTTTATTCAAAATTATTATCATCTTATGGCGAATTACGAGTTGTAATTCCCCAATCTCTTCGTCAAGCCATCCTATTTGAGTTTCATGACTCTCCAATTTCGGGGCACTTTGGCATTAGGAAAACTTATAAAAAACTCAAAGATGCCTGTTACTTTCCTAAAATGAGGAAGTTTGTTAATGAATATGTTTCGAGTTGTCGCTTGTGCCAGCAATATAATTATAAAAATGTAAAGCCGGCCGGTAAATTAATTCCTATTAAAGTTGATTTTCCAAATCAAATTCTTGGACTCGACTTAATCGGTCCTTACCCCCTCTCTAAACCAAATAGATTTCGTTATGTGTTAGTTATGGTGGATTATTTTAGTAAATGGGTTGAATTTGTGCCTTTACGTAAAGCTTCGGCACAAGCAGTGGCCACTGCCTTCTTTAATAATTATATTTCTCGTTACGGCGCCCCCCTTCAAATTGTAACGGACCATGGTCCTCAATTTATAAGTAATGTTTTTAAAGCACTTTGCGATACACTCGAAATTAAACATGTCTTCACGGTTCCATATCGGCCGCAAGCTAATCAGGCCGAACGTGTTAATAGAACTCTAATAAACATGATTGCGACGTTCATTGGTCAAAATCATGAAAATTGGGATCAGTTTCTCTATCATTTTGGCTATGCGATTCGTACAGCGGTAAGTGATGCCACAGGAAAAACTCCCGCTGAATTGTTTTTGGGCAGAAAGATTCTGACCCCCTTTCAAAAACTGGTATTAGTACAGCAAAACGCATCTCAATTTATTACGCGAAATATTGAAGAATTGCTACCAGAAGTTCAGAGAAATTTGAGAAAAGCTCAAGAGCAGCAAGCTCTATATTATAACCTAAAACGTAGAATTTTAGAAGTAAAAGTGGGAGATAAAATACTCCTAGAATCACATTTTATTAGCTCTAAAAAAGATTCTAAAGTAGCAAAATTTGGGCCAAAATTCATTGGGCCTTTCTCTGTTTTAAAAGTCGAAAATAATAATCTGACAATCGATTTTAACGGCACCCCCACGACCATTAATGTGGATCAGGTCCGAATATTTAAAGAGCGAACTCAATCATATACTGAAACTCTTGATAGTGATAGCGTGCCGGGTTCAAACCCACCTGACGAACAGTCCGTCCTTACGCCTAACCTCACTCCCCAGCCTAGTGCTCCTGATTCTTGTACAGCTGATGAACTACCTACTCCTACAACACCCGAACAATCTGTTCAGGGCACTTCCGCTGACCAATCTAGTGTTAGCAGACCCGTCGCACAAAAACGAGCTCGTAGTGGGTCATCAAACCATTCTCATGTGAAATTTCCTCGGCAAACTGATCGCAAACGCGACTATTCTTTTACTAATGGCTCTTTTATACCGCAGAGTAAAAAGAAACATGGTTGGAACAAGGGATTCAAACGCCCTCAAGCCCCCTCCTCAAAGTCCTCTGGAACACATCGCCCACAGAAGGTACTAGCAGTTCCAGATTCAGTGCACACAGACTCGTTCCGACCTAAGAGAAAGGCAAGGGTTCGAAAAAGACCTCCACCCTCTTCATCAGCTAGCGGACGGCACATGGAAAAATTCCTAGCAGCTCCTGACTCAATCGGCAAAGACGAGTTCTCTTCACACCACCGATTTAATACTCGGCGTCAAGCCAGACTTCGACAACAGCCTCAGCCATATGAATCACCTGCCGAACAAGCCTTTGTTCAAGCCTTTTGGGATAGCCCTAGACCCCGGTCCGAAAGCCTCCAACCCTGTGGCCTAGCTGACGAGCACATCCACCAAGACCTCTGACCTTGCTGAAGTTACAGCTGCAAATTCACATCAGGTGTTACCGTTTTTTATTTTTTTTTCTATTACAAGTGCATTTCTGTCAGAGCTGTACAAAATGTTCGACGTACCTTGAAGCCTTTTTGGGACTTTATATTTTAAGAACTCTTACGAAAGTTATGGACTTTCCCAAACTAAAAATACAAAATTTAACTTAGTCATGAACTTTCAAATCAAAATTAATGATCTGCTTCAATGTCAACATTTTTGTTCTCTCTTAAATATCTATTTTATGTATGTATTAAGTCTTTTACCTTGTAGCCATCTCCTGCAGAAAGCTGGTAATATAAACTGTTTTTTTGGCCCCTTTGTAAATTTCCCCCCCCCCCCTTTTTCTCTTGTATTTTTATAAATGATGTATTTATAAACTGCATATTGGTATTTGTAAAATTTTTTGAATATTTGTCTAACAGTTTATCTGTATGTACTTTTAGCGGGGGGTAAAATGTTTTTTTTTAGCTATAAGCATAAAAGTCGTGTTTAACTATATAACATTAAAAAGACTAACTACTCAGTTTTTTCCGCTTATGCTTTAGCTAAGGAGGGAGAAATATTTCAGTATGTAACCTATATATTATGTTAATAGAGACGAACATGTCTCAGTTTCTTCTAGAGATAAATTGTCACTTTTTTTTACTATGCATACTGTAAAAGTTTCTCCCATTTCAGACACTCTGATGGACTATTCTTTTAAGCTGATGTTAAAACCCTTTTTATCTAAAGTGAAAGATCTTAATTTGATGTCAAAGTTCCTTTTCCTGCATATGGACAGCCTGTGGATTCTGACGTCTGCTCTAGGGCGAAAAAAGTTCAGACTATTCCTGGTTTACTCAGCTACCTTGCAGACGTAGAGCTCCAGATACCAGTCAGCCAGTCAAATAAAGACTTTATCATTTTTTTCTCTTTTTATTTTAAAGACACTTACTCTTGTGTTATAACAAACTCTAAATGTCGCATTTTGTCACAAGCGACTTACATTGTAAAGCCAAGATCAAGTTGAATTTAATATATTGCCTTCCTGGCCTAACAGGGAGACGTTTGTTAATCCTACTGTAAGCCTGGTTTTAGCTCAGTCAGTCCCGGAGTTCTCAGGATAAACGTACGCCTTTTATTTAAAAGTTTAAATTCATTTTTTTGCGTCCCCGAGTTTTCGCTCAGGGACTTAACAAATTTTTAAGTTTTTCTCACCCAGTTAAAATTTAAGTGACGGCTGCACTCACACTTCAGAGATTTGAGATAGTTAGAGAGGGAATGAAGCTATTTAAATTTAATCGATCAAACCCGTTGCGGATTTTCCCGACTAAATTTTTTTCTAGGAGGGGGACTGTGAGGTTGAGACGTTAGAACGTCACCACAGTTGTTTCAATTAAGCTGGATCCAGCAAGATAGGAAGTGGGGACGGTTAAAATCACTCCGTCGCCAGTGGCTCGGTGACGGTTGAGGTCGGAGTAGTTTTGCGTCGGCAGGGTGCTGCATTAAAAGACTTAGATTTTGAATATTAGTTAAATTAGAAGTGATTTTTAAAAGTACGGATTGAAATGTAGTGAAAGGAGGGTGTAGGAGGAAGTATAAAAATAGAGATGGTTTTAGTAGATGTGTGGATGTTGGAGGATCGATAGTGTATGTTGGAGGATCTTATAGCGAATGGTGTTGATTCTTATTTTGGAGAATATCGGAAGTTGAGTAGTGGAGATTTAGTGGCGTGAAGTTAAGTAGCGTGAGTGTTGGCGAGTGTATTTGTTTTCGGATGTTCAAGCTGGGATAGAAGGGAATCCTCTGTCCCATAGTGAAGCCGTAATACGGGAGTACGAGTGTGACCGTCTCTACACCTTTCGACTATCTGCTGGGGTGAGATATTTAAAGTTATCTACTTAATTTGTTGATTCATATATTTTGATTAAGTAAAACGCTGGCTGAGCTATATAAGTTTACCAGGCCGCCCTCCCATTAATCTGCTCAAATAAACTTTAATTATTGTTATTTAAAGTCTTGTGTTCTCTTAGTAATCTAAGTATTTAAGTTAAGAGCTCAAACTCTACAAGTTGGCCACTTTAGCGCCGTGTACGGTTGACTGAGAGAACTTTTTCATACCCCTGATATATATATATATATATGTGTGTGTGTGTGTGTGTTTGTGTATAAATCAATTTACATTTGAAAGTCTTGTTAAAGAAAGTAAGAAATTTGCTAAATTATGAAAGAATCTTGAATAATTCGTTAAAATTTCTGCCAACGAATAGATTTAGTGAAGGTAAAAATCTACTAATACAGTCGAACTTCGTTAACGGGAATCTTAAGGGGGAAAAAAGTTGTTCATGTCATCAGTAGTTCATGTTATATGTAACTAATCTTCATATAACTAAACTATCTTCATTTTCACGGGAATTGTGGAAATAGTTCGTGTTGAAAGTAATTCCTGTTAACAATGTTCACGTTAACGAGGTTCGAGTGTATTTAGGAAATAATCTGTTATGTAATTTACACGACTTTCTTTTACCTTGCATTTGAATAATATAAAGACAAATTATAGATTACGATAAAAGGTAAACAGTGTTTTATATAAAGGTACTTAAAAAACAGTTGAATATATTTTTAAGAATAATTTTATTAGACATATATTTCTGTGTAAGGAGGGGAACATAATCTACCACACCCATTCACCCCTCAAATTGAATATAGAGCATACATTCATTAAAAAAATTTTTTTTTTTGAAGCATTCATTTAATTTAAAATTTCGTTTTAAATTATTCAGACAACTGTTCCTCCCACCACCCCTTGAAACTTACTAAACTTGAACCAAAATTTCATAATGTAACTCCATATGTTTCATAGAGTAACCCCATATCTTCAAATTACCTAATTTAAAACAGCAAAAAAAAAAAAAAAAAATAGTACTGTAATTTTGAACCCAAACTAATACTTTGTATATCGTAGAATATAAGAAAGTAATTATCATTTCACAGCAGTTCTTTTGGGACTTGTTCAAATTTAGTAAATCACTTCCATTTAGGAGGCAACCTACTTTTAAAAATGTGAAAGAATGCGTGTACGAACATTTTTTTTTTTTTTTTTTGTGTGTGTGTGTGTGTGTGTGTGTGTGAACTAGTACGAAATTGCTCTATTGATTAAAAATATTATTTTGGTTTACTTTAAAATAGAAAATTATTTTATTACTGATTATTATTATTAATATTTTTTTTTATTCAAAGGTGCTTTCTCACTGCACGCTTGATATTTTAAAAAGTATTTGAGATATGAACATAAAAATTTTCTCAACCATACTTTTTGACATAATAAATAAAATGAATTAAAAATAAGAAGTTCTGTTCAACACACACATATATATATATGGTTGTGGATATATAAAAATTATATGGTAATTTTGTATTTCAAAATTATTAATTAAACCTCATATCATTAAAATAATTAAAACTTTTAGTTCAGATTCTTAATTCTAATGTTTTGTTTCTTTTATTGTAAAAATTATAAGGGTAACGAAAAATGTAATTGAGATATCATGGGCCCAGTGAGAAAACACCCTTGATTTTTTAATAAAATAATAATCTAAAATAAAATAATTTTTGATTTTAAAATAAATAAAAATATTATTTTAATCAATGGAGAAATGTAATTCTTATTAGCACAAAAAAGTTTTTGTTTGTACATACATGCATTCATTCTTTTTTTTTTTTTTTTTTTTTTTTTAACTATGAAAGTTCATCGAAAATTTCTTCATTATTCCATTTTTAAAAGTACGCCGCTTCCTTAACTATATTCAAAGGAATATATTTACTTAGTTTTGTGTAGTCTTATATCTTGTCTATATGTTATATACGCACCACGTATAATGCTTAAATTTAGCATAGTATAAAAAACACATACATATCTTTAAATGCAATTTCATCAGTTTCAGAGAAGTAAACAACCTTATAAAGTTCTCATGCGACTAAATTCTTCTGTGTAGCCTGTAAACGTATGATAAACGAATTTCATGTCAAATAGGATACTAAGCATACTTTTAAGCATATAAAAAAAATATACACTCATTTGAGTGCAGTTTAAGGGTATTAAACGTATTTATCACAAATTTCGCCCTTAGACATAATGCATCTGAAATCTTTTCGACGTCTCTGTTGTCGAGCCATTCACTTGATGACAACAAAAGGTTTCGTATAGCATCTCTACATAATACAGCTTTCGACCACTGAGCATAGTTGTCAATATTTTAATTTATTCCGGAGCATTTTTATCACCGCCTTTAATCTGAACCACTTTATTTATAAAATGTTTTTCTCTAATAGATAACTACGATAAAATAAGAAAAACTACTCTAAAGACAAAAGTGGTATAAAATAGAGGTGGGGGCTAGAAGTGCTCCGGAATGAATTAAAATGTTGCCATCTCTATAATGAGTTTGGACTTCCTGTTAATATCTTTTATTGAGATATGCTGATAATAGATACACAGACACACAAACACAGAGATACCAATGGCGAAAACATGTTTTCGTATTGAGGGAACTGCAAAACATTTAAATATGGAAAACTCCAAACCGAAAAGCAATACTTTCTCTACCCTTATACAGGTAAGAAAAAGTAAAAATGGTTTTCGGTAAAACTATTGATTTATAAATGCAGCAAGTGAAGAAAACTATTGTGGGTGTTTTCTCAAAATTCCGAAAACAATCAAATACATACAAGATCAAATTGCCGCTGCTTTCTCATCTGTTATTCAAGAAAAAAGAAAGAAAAGAGAAAAGGTTATCCAATTCAAATTCACTGCTAAAAATGCATGTGTCAATGTACTTATATCTGCTGTCAGGTGAATGGATAAAAAAGCACCATTATAAATAAATCAACAATAAATAAATATGAAACTAAATAAAATAAAATAAAATAATAAACCTTAAGACATAATGAACTAATCTTGCAGCGTAAAATATTTTGATCTAATTTTGATCCCCTTAGCATAAAACATAAATAAGTAGAAATTTATATTAGAAAAAAAAATTATTTCATACATTTGCAATAAATGAATATATAAAACTTAATTTAGCGTTTAAATTGAAATCAATATGACACTTTATTGGAAAACTATCAAACATGATTTTCTCATAATATTTGTAATTAATAAACTTCAACTTCCTTTAAGGGAATTATTAAGACGATATTCAGATTCAGTGAGAAATATACGAGTTAACTCATTTATAAATATTTAAAAAAAAAATAAAGAAGGAATATTTTCCAGGCAAAAATCAATTTTGGAGGCACAGACAAGAAAGTGGAAATCGAAAATGGTAATGATAATTACTCAAGGCAAAGCAATGATATTAAAAATATAAATTATTATATCTTAAGAAATACTATTTATATTTTTATAATAAAAATAATTAAAAATAATTTCAATCATAGCAATAATTTTAATCTTTGCAGTTAAAAAAGTAAGGTTTTCTGTGGTTTTTTTTTTTTCTTTTTCTTTTCGTTGTTTTATTATATACATGCATACATATGTACTGATAAGTATAAAGGATTTAAATCCATATTCTTGATTTTCCAGGAGACGAAAAATAAAGTTAAACTAACTAAAAATTAATCAGAAGAATCGATTAGGAAAAAAAAGGATTATGTTGATTTATACCCTTTATACCATTCAGTGATTGTCAACCTTCAATTAATAAAAGGAAAAAAAAATTAATTAAATATTTTATACAAAGATTAATGCTAAATTTCTGACTTGAATATTTTTTTTACCAATGAATTTTCTCAAAGACTAAATGACATAGACTTAAAACCTTTATACCAATCGATAAAGAATTTTTTTCTGGGTCTGACTATGTACTTAACTCAAAATCGGTATTTTTGGAATTAAATCCTTTATACTTATCAGTACAGACACACACACACACACACACACATATATATATATATATATATATATATATATATATAGACATATAGACATAGATATATTACAACTTCCTACATATCAATATAAATGTGGAAATAATATTATACTTTATTTTCTAAAAATATTTTTACTTTATTTATAGCGGTATATACCCTATACAGAGCTGCCAACCTAATCTGGCAAATTGTTATTAACGCCCCTTTTTCTACACCACTTAATTTTTAGAGTAATTCTCTTCAAACATATGTACGATGAATTAAGAAGATAAATACTCTAAAAATATACTGGTGTAGAAAAAGGGGCGGTACAAACAATTTGCCGGATTAGGTTGGCAGCTCTGCCTATACTATATATTTTATACTAGACTATTTATTTTAATTAAAAAAATTAATTTAATTAATTTCACAAACATCGATCGAAATTTACTTTCCATATTTCTAATAAGACAACCAGCTTTGAAAATTAATTAATTAATCTCGAAAAGATACATACTCCCATATATGTATATACAACTATGTTTCATTAAAAAACTAAATAGATATCAGATCTCCGAGACCTTGCACCTCTTACGTTTGTTCTTTTTGTTTATTGTTATATTGATTACCGCTGCCGTTAGGGACTACAGATACATCCCACGTCATTCAGTCTTTAGAAAATTCAAATGTAATTGTCATTATCTAAATGTTTTGTTTCGTTTCTCTTAACAATGTAGATAAGCAATAGTTATCAACGAGACATTATATTGTTATTTTTATGTACAGTATTGTTCATAAAATAAGCCCTCTTTATTTGTATTCATGAATAAACATAATCAAATTTAAACAAAAGCATCCTCAAATCTGAGCTAGCATCATATTTTAAAACAATGAAGTTGTTTACAGAATAGAAGTTTATTTAAATACAAATTATATTCCATCTTTACAACTTCCTATCGAAATGCTGCTATTTAAAGAAATAAAACTGCATATTTACATTAATATATGAGAAAACAGTTAGTTAATTTATAATTATCTCTGTGATCATTTTTCACATATTAAGGATACAGATCTGAATCTATTGCTTAACATACTATTGCTTATTATACTACATATCTATGCTACTACATATCTATACATGCTTATCATATATTGCTACATCTATTGCTTATCATACAGATCTGAATCTATTGCTTAAAATGCATTCTAAACTGTAATTATCTCATGAACCTGATACCCATGAAATGAAATCCGGTGTTTAGTGTTTGGTGTTGGTGTTACGAGTAATTCACTGAGCTAGGGTCTATGTCTGAGGGAGAGTCCCCTCCATGGAGATCTTTCTAGGGGATTACTCAAGTTTCGTGGAAAATCATGGAAAACTGTGAACGGATAGGCCAACGAGTGCGACCTGCGATCGATACACCACTGGTACAGCAACTGAAATCCGGGACAGAACTTTTCGGGACCAAGTGAAATTAAACGTGTTTCTAATAAATAAATAAATAAATTTACAAATGTAAAAGGAAATTATTGAACTATATATGTATTTATAAATGCGTGTGTGTGTGTGTGAAATTTATATATTTTATACTCAGGGTTGTTATGGACTAGCCTGTTTCCAACGTCTTTTAACAGAACATGCATAAATTCTTTCTTACTTGATCATGGAAATATATTGTTGAAGATTACTATAAAAGAGTTCGGGGGAGGGCGTGGTTCAAGTAAAAAATACAGCTGGGAAAAACCCTCATATTATACGTATACGTAAGTTTCAGCAACTTTTGTAACGCATGAAATTAAAATCAATGCTTTTGATGAGAATTTTTAATTTTAATAAGTAATAAATAATTAGTAATTTATAAAATTAATAATTATTTATTTAGCAGTGCGAAAACTACGTTATTTAAAAATTAAACTTTCTTTTGAGGATATCTACAAAAAATCTGATGTTGACACTACATGACTTCCAACAATAAAAATATACATATTGTTATGAAAACATTGACATTTTTGTGTGAGGCAAATACACAACTTAGAGTTCAATGAAAATTATTCGAGTATAGATGGAACAGCTTTGCTCCATTTGTCATAAATTAGTGGTGAGAAACAAAAAATTTCACCAAAACAATTAAGTTAAACAATTCAGTTAAAATTGAGAAAGCGTTTCTAGCTATCCTGCAACGACATTTGCCGAAGAATTTTATCACTAATCTCGTCAAGCCGCCAAGTTTGTAGCCAGAGTAGGTTTTTCGTCTTGGCATCGAATTCGGCGACTTGGCGACCGAATTTGGCAGAAAATTTTATTTTAGGTTTGTGAAAGTTTGGAAGCGCTAACCTCAATAAGAACAGAGTTCTGGAGTTTTTTAGAAAAATTCATTGGCTTATAACTCAGAGCAAAAATCTTCGCAAGTTCTATAAATGAATCGCAAGAACTATAAAAATAAAAAAAGAGTGATTGTTAATGATTGTAGACTAGAACTTGCCTATATCTTTATGAGCTACTTTCTATATGTAGTAAAAGTGGAAATAGAAAGTTTCTTTTTTCATTTCCACGAAGATGCTGATTGACCTAACCTCAAATTAGGCATTCAAATGTGGCAAATGTGGCAGTACGGAATTCACAAAGTCTGGAAACCCTAACCTCAATAGGAGTCTAGTTCTGGAATTTTGGTAATGATGCATTGGTTTCTCACGCAGAACTACCTTGAGAATTCCATAAACAACTGACAATGTTCTCAATGAATTCAAATTCCATTCAGACTTTGATGTATTCGGTTGTTCCTAATTGGCGGAATTTATGCTCTGTAATGTATTTAACAATGTTTATTTGATTTATGTAGTAAAAATGGCCATTTCATTGGACTGTTTCAAGAATATTAATTGATGATTAATTTTTGAAGCACAAAAAAGACATTTATTCTATTGTTTAATGAATATTAATTAAATAAAGTGCATTTGTCGACTAGAACCTGCTCATTTCTGTAAGAATTACTTTCTACACGCTCATATGTCAACAACTTCTTTTATCATTATCATTGCAAACTCTATCTACGGGCTGAATATTCGTTAAATGAAATGCATTCGTCGACTAGAACCTGCTTCTGTCTAAAAAGAATTAATTTCTGCACGCTAAAATCCCGACAACTTTCATAAAAATATCATTACGGGCTCTATCAACGGGCTGAAAATTCATTAAATAAAAACCATTCGTCGACAAGAGCTTGCTATGTCTTTAAGCATAACTTTCTACACGCAAAAATGTCTTCAACTTTCATAACAATATCATTACTGGTTCTATCATTACTACCTTCCTTTGAAACCTTTATGATGGTGATATGTCATACACAATGGATAAAACCTTTGTATTTTTGGCCATTATGCATATAATTTTCCTAAATATCTCCAAAATGGAAAGCCAAAGAATGTCCAAAAAGGGGGTGCACACTTAGATGTTATGAAAAACCTATATACAAATTTGCAAAGTTTTACGTCAAACCGTTTTGCGCTATACAAGATAAATACACACACACATACGTACATACAGATGTCACGAAAAAACGTGTAGAGTCATTGATATCTCTGAAACGGAAGCTCATATTAAAACCAAAGTTGCACTTGTAAAACTAGACATCATGACAGACACACATATAAATCTGCGGCATTTTATGATCATTCATTTTTGAGCTATGTGAAATACAAAATCCATTTTGCAAATTGGAATTACTATACTTCCTTATACTTTGTATAAGGCAGTAAAAAGTGCATTCGTCGACTAGAACCTGCTTTTGTTTTTCAGAATTATTTTCTGCATACAAAAAGGTCTCGAACTTTTATAACAATATCATTACGCGCTTCAGCTAAACGCTGAATATTCATTAAATAAAGCGGCAACTTTTTGAAGTGAAAACTTCTTTAGGCGCGTTGAGCACTTTTGGGTGAACAAAAATCATTGAACTCGCGTCATCTTCAGCTGACTCTTTCCATTTGAAGTGAAAACTTTTGGGTGAACAAAATTCATTGAACTCACGTCATCGTCAGGTGACGCTTTCCATCCTTGTATGATACAAATAATGTATCATACAATTAACTTGCTAATGTGAAGAGTTAATAATTATATACTGTATATTGTTTTAAAATCTGGTGCGGCCCTGCACGACTTCTCTCATCTCCGGCCACTGTCTCTATTGCGGTTAGATCTCACAAAACCGTGAGAAAGCCCAAAGCTGCCATTTTTCTCACGTTTTTACAATCTGGTGCGGCTTTACACGACTTCTCTCATCTCCGAACACTGTCTCTATTACAGTTAGACCTCAGAAAACCGTGAGAAAGGCCAAAGCCGCTATTTTTCTCACTTTTTTACAATCTGGTGCGGCTCTACACGACTTCTCTCTTCTCCGGACACTGTCTCTTAAAGATTGCAGCCGGAAACGTTGCAGTTAGACCTCACAAAGTGAGAAAGTCCAAAGCCGCCATTTTTCTCACGTTTTTACAATCTGGTGCGGCTCTACATGACTTCTCTCATCTCCGGTCACTGTCTCTATTGCCGTTTGCGCATTAAATGAAATTGTAATATAATTTTTGTAGTAGTAGTTTATATTAATGAATAAAAAAACACTTCAATTAAAAGTTTTTCCTGCACAATATTTCCTGACGATTCAAGAAATACACACGTAATTGTTCACGTTTTCACTTCTGTCGGCACTCCCGGAGTACAAATGTTTTTTTTTTTTTTTTAATCGATATCGGTACAAGCTCTATCTATGGTTTGAGTATTCGTTAATGAAGTGCATTAGTCTACTAGAACCTACTTCTGTCTTAAAGAATCAATTTGTACACGCTATAATATCGACAAAGTTCACAAAAATAACATTTCGGGCTCTATCGACGGTTGAAATTAAATAAAATGCATTCGTCAACAAGAAACTGCTTAAGTCTTTAAGAAATTACTTTTTATACGTAAAAATGTCGACAAATTTCATAGCACATTCATTATGGACTCTATCTACGGGCTGAATATTCATTAAATAAAATGCATTCATCGACTAGAACCAGCTTATGTCTTTAAGCATAACTATCTACACGCAAAAATGCCTTCAACTTTCAGAACAATATCATTGCTGGCTCTATTATTAGCTTCTTGATGAAATCTCTATGATGGTAGGTCTTATACTATAATGGCCAAAACCTTTGTATTTTTGGTCATTATGAAGATGCCCAAGCAGCACCGAAACGTTCTCTAAACGTTCAAAAATTGTTCTACAAACACGTTCTAAGAACGTTCACTTTGAACGTGTTATAGACGTCTATTTGTCCATCTTGAAGCCGTACAATAGTACGGTTCAGAGAACGTTCAATGAACGTGTAACTATCACCATCGGTGTTATAGAAACGTTCTGAGAACGTTCTACGTATACGGTCTCAGAACGTACTAAACGTTTTTAGAACGTTTTCAAAACGTTATACACATTTTCAGAACGTTCTAGGAAACGTACTGTAAACGTTCTAAAATAGTGTAGAAAAAAAAAAAAACTGTGACGTCATTATTAAAAAAAACACCACTGTACGGGCGTTTAAAAGTAAAAAGTACATATTATTACTTACAAATATTGCGTTGCCGCTTTGACTGCAGCACTCGTGCTTACTTTATTCGCCTGATGAAGGGTCGTGTGTTTTTCCGACCCGAAACAATTGTTGCGAGTTTATAGCATTTTATGGTGTTTATTCAAAGTTTGTAAGTAATAATTTTTACAACGCTAGTTTTGTGGTGTTTTTTTATTAAAAAGTACATAGCTGATGACGAATAATGATGCAACACAGGAACAGGAATATAAACTACTTTTTTTTTTTATTATTCAAATAATGTTTGAGAAATTTTAACATACTTACTATTCCTTTATTTTAACGTATATGAATCAAAAATTCTATATTCTATGACAGTTTTCCGAAAAAAGTGCCATTACGTCTCTTTATCCCTTAAAAAATTTCTTAAATTTTTTCATTTTTTTTTTTTTTCATTTCTTTTTTTACCTTGATCTGAAGATAATTAAGTTATAGTATTAATTACAAAACTTTGAATAAACACCATAATATGTAAGAACTCGAAACAATTGTTTCGGGTTAAAAGAAGACACAACCCTTCATCAGGCGAACAATGTAAGCGCGAGAGCTGCAAACAAGCACGTTGAGTGTGTTAAATGCGTTGCCGTTTTTTTTTTTTTTTTTTTTTTTTTTTTTTGTAGCAGCTGCGAGTTCTTGCCTTTTATGGTGTTTATTAAAGTTTCGTAATTAATACTATAACGCCATTATCTTCAGATTAGGGGAAAAAAAGAAATTTTTTTTAAATGCAAAAATTTAAGGAACTTTTTAAGGGATATAGAGACGTTATGACAATTTTTGGGAATTACTGTCGTAGAATGTGGAGTTTCTCATGCATATACGTTGAAATTAAGTATGTTAAAATTTCACAAACATTATTTGAATTTTAAAAAAAGTAATTCATATCCCTGTTGCTGTGTTGTATCATTCTTTATCTGCTATATGTACAACTAAACTCTTGAATTATTTTGCTTGTTTTAATCCTTGGGATTCCGAATGCATCATCTTGTGAGCAATGTTTGTTTTTTATAGTTGTTTTCTGTTTGATTTTCTGATTTCTTGAATTAATAGTTTATTCCAGGGATGCAGAAAATGTTCAAACCTCAGAAATTTCCCCCAAACACAATATAAATTTCCCTCAATAATGCAAAAATCTACTTTGCTATACAAAGTCATTTGTTCTATGTAATAAATCTTTAAGAGAATAAATATACAGTGTAACATAAAAATATCGCTGTTAGTGTATAAGCACTTCAAAGTAGCAAATTGTTATTTTTGATTTACATTTTTATTTTCTCTTAAAAAAAATATTCAAAATTTCCCCCGAACCTCGTTCGGGCATATTCTGCACCCCTGGTTTATTCCACTTTATTCTTCATTTTTAACTTCAATTAATTTCTTGTACGATTTGGTGTCTGCTGGGGATTTGCTATTATAGCTTCTAACGAACGAAATCGTACATTGGTGCTCAATGGTGAAAAAGGTCACCACTGACGAGTTTTTTTTCTTTTTTTTTTCTTCTTTTTCACCGTTCTGAGCTTTTCCTTAAAAAAAAAATTGCTGTTTTTTTTTTTTTTTTTTTTTTTTTTTTTTTTCTCGTTGCTTGTTTGTATCTTTTGATTTGAGTTTCATGTCGTTTTTACGCACCGGCAAAATTATTAAAATTGCAACGGATAATCTAGGAATAAATGTATGATTAGATTGAAGTTAAATAAAATAAAAATCACTAAACAAAAAATAAATGTTTCAATAAATCACAATCAGTCTCCACAGGTTATTTAAATTTGTTGTAATTTCCTTCTCATTGTTCTATGTGGTTTCAGAGATCTTATATCGGTTGCCTGGTTTTAACTACGATTAAAAATTCATTTATACATATATATATTATTTTTTTTTTTTAATACAGCGTGCAAAGATAGTCACGAGAATGTCTTTATCTCCGCAACTATTGGTCGCAAACATATAGTTTCAGTTACAAAATGTTTTAAAAAATATGAGCATTTGCGGTATGACATGTTTAAATTTAAAATATCTATTTTTTCAAAATTACAAAAAATAAATTTTTGTACAGTCCCAGTCCCCTATAGTGATATTTAGAAAAATTGACACTCATCCTAACAAGAAGTTTCATTTATATTCTCCCAAAATGGAACAAGATATTTAAAGTTTAGATTTTCTAACATATTTCGGCCTTCAATAAGGGATCGGTTTAAAAATCCTAATTGGACTTTGTTTGCATTTTCCCTGGGCTTATTAAAGAATTTTTCATTGACTTTTTAATAAAGCCCGAGAAAATGCGAAATAATCCTAAATTCTGAAACTAACTATCTCAGACAATTTTGGGTGCACAAAAGTGAAACTTTTTGTGTTATATAGGTTTTTTAGGTTGGAACTCAACTTTCACTATTAGTGTCATGAAAATTGTATAAAAATTATCAGTTTTTGTGATTTTTAATAAATTATATTTTTTAATTTAAACATGTCATATAATGAATTCTTACATTTTTTTTAAATACATTTTCTTATTGGAGGACGTCTGAGACCAATTGTTGCGCAAATAAAGGCCTGCTCTCGACTTTGCACCCTGTATATTCTAAACATTTCTGGGTACTACTTTGTAAGTCCATGGATAGTTTATAAATATATTTGAATGCTGAAGTTCATAGAAAGTTTTAATATTCCAACATAAAAAATAATTTCAAAAATGAATGTACCAATACACCGCTAAAATAATATATAATTGAGTTTAGAATATATTGTTAATTTATAATAATAAGAAATTGAAACAAAAAATTAAAAATTAGTTAGAAGGAGGAAATTTTAAAAATTTCCAAATACTTAAATACATATATATATTTTTAATCAAAATATTTTTCTAAAATATTTAACATACTTCATATTTTTAAATTTCAGTGCATGTGTGTATAAATATTTTCAGTTTACAGCAGCAGTTTACAAAAAAGATGTTTGCAGGTATTTAAATTTATTCCACATGGCAATGTAATTGGTATTCTTTAAATGTTTAAATTTCTTTAAATTGAGTCAACGCAATTTTTACCTCATTTGATGTAATTATGCTATCATATGGCATATTAAATAATTGATAAATGTAAATATTATTAGTATTAATAAATAATATAGTAAATCGTCCTTTTTTTTTAAGCAGAATATCTTTTTTTTTATAAAGATGTGGAATAAAATTGAATTGAATCTTTGTTTTATTATGCAGTTAAACAATTTCATATATTTTATTTAATAAATAACAGTAAAGAGATATTTAAAATTGTAAGTCGGTGAAACTTAGGATATTATTTTAAAAATGTGCAATTTGCATAACCTAGATTGTATATATATTATCATATAAACATTAAATAAATACTTCAGAATTTAAAAAGAAAAGAAAAAAAGAATTACGAACCTTCTGAATTTTCATAAGAATTTTCTTCAAGAAAACATCCTTCCAACTAGCATTTTAAAATACACAATGACCAGTCGGAAGGGCATTCACTTAAAATTAGCTTTTATCTTGTAAAGTCTTTGTGACTTCTTCATACTTCATTCAGAATTGTAATAACCAAAAATAGTTATTTTAACAAATTCCATCTCAGAAGACTAAATTAATAAAATGAATCAATAATTTCTAAGCGGTTGTCTGTAACAGGAGCAGTTTTTTCTGCGATTCAACTTTCAAGTATCAAAAGTTAGGCTTAAGAACATACGCAGATATGAAAATGATTGTTTAATTGATATTAAAATAAGACTTTAATAAATAGAACATAGAGAATATTACAGGTTAAAAATATTACATTTTTACCTTTTCTAAAGCTTATCCTAGTCTTTATAACGCTAAAACTGAACAAATCAGATTACATGTTTTAAAATTACCGCCTCACATAACGACACGACTTTCCCAAGACCTGGCGCCGCGCCTGGCGTTTGACTTTGCAGTTGCACGGTCAGCGAAAATTAAATAAATGCAATCCACAGATGTCGATGTTATCATCTGCTCTCCCTTCCTTCTTGCATCCGCAATAATCATGTTTCAAAGTTCAACATTTGAAACAGAAATTTATTAAGCATTTATAGCTGTAGTCAATATTTTAAGGAAAAATTTAGTGGAGTTAAACAATTATTTAAATTTTTATAAAGTATTTTAAAAATTTATGAGATCACTTTATTTTTCCATTTTAAAATCTCGAATTAAACGGAAAAGCATAACTTGTTTTAGTGTATATTTCAGTATTGAACAAAATATTCAGTGAAAATAAATAAAATAAAATAAGACCAATCAAACAGAGTAATGATTTAACAACATGATCAATATTGATAATTTATCAGTAACATTTAAACTTAAATAGAACCATAACTTAAAGAAAAGAAGAAAAAAACTCATTTCTGTAACTTCCCGATGAGTATTAGAGACCGCGAGGTTCTACTCTCGAACCTTACAGACGGGAAGTGTTGGTTTCGATTCCTGGTCACGCTCGTCGATTTAGGTTTTCGGAGTTTTCCCGTGATTTTCTTTGAAACTCGCGTAAAGCACTATATTACTTATTCAATAACATCCGTGATTAGCTTTTTGTATCTAAACTCTGGGTCTGGGGAATGCATAGATTTTCATGACAGAAGACAATCATTTTTATGCTGTATAGAAGATCTTAGAAAATGTATTTTTCTAAGGGTTTATTATTATTATTATTACAAATGAAAAAAAAAAAAAAAAAAAAAAAAAAAAAAAACCGGTAAATTTGTTTTAAATCATCAGAAAACGATGTTTCAATTATTCGTTTTAAGGGTGATATCGAATTATTTTGAAAGATAATCATAGTGAAAATTTTTATCCACCCCTCCCCCATCCCCCAGGGATGATGTATACTTATTCCTAGGGGGAAAAACAATGTCCCATGAATAATAATAATAAAAAAAAACTGTTTGACTATTACTCGTTATACATCCAAATTGAATCAATAATATATATCAAATGTATGTCACGCAGAAGGTTTGGTGAGTATATATATTACAGAAGCTGATAGATAGCCTTTCTGTGAATGAAAAATTTTGGAACGTGGCAGTGCCACCTGTCGTCCGATATGCACCCAAAGGCAATCTGTAGAGTTTTACGTAATATTAATTTCACTTACCAAATTTACAATATTTATAAATCACAGAAGTTGAGATTTTCCGTTTCCGTTATGAGATTAAATTGCAACATAGCCACGCCACCTGTTGGCCGATGTGCATCCAAAATGGACCAGTAAAGCTTTACATAAAATCGATTTCACTTATAACTTCAGTGTATCACAAAATTTATTGTTAAATCACAAGAGTTAAAATATTGCCTTTCCGTTAAAATGATTAAATTGCAGATTAGCAACGCCACCTGTTGGACAATGTATACATCCAAATTGTATTAGCAGAGGTTATGATGATACATGCCAATATATCAAGTTTAATGCATTTGTACACTATAGAAGCTGAGATATAGCCGTCCCATAAATGGAGGGTTTCATTGCATAGCACCGCAATCTATCGGACGATATATCCCAAATGAAATTCAAATAAACTCCAATTTAGGGCAAGATCTAATATTGTAACAAGTTTGGTTGAATTCTATACATTGATTCCTGAAATACAAAATCCACAAAATTTTTCCATGAGTTTAAAATTTTGTAATTTTTTTTCACCTCACCGCTACTGATTATTGAGAAGCATTCTTTACTGACGTGCTAACAAAACGTTAAACTGAAATGTAAAAAATGCTCTATTCTCTATCTTGCTAAAAATTATAAATTTCGAATAACTTACGAAGTTTTTAAATTAGAATGTTGCAAATCTCTCAATAAGATTCTTATCAATATCATAAGTGATATTTTAAAACTGGTCCGATCTCTCTGCAATCATTTGTTCTTGAGATATCGTGTACATGAACTAACGGGCTATCACACTAATAGGTGCCGAAGGCGATACACATTAACAGATACCATACCAACCTTTTGACTTCCGGATTCCTCACGCCACAAAACGTGTAAAAAAATCAAAAACTGAAGTCAAAAATTTTCATGATTAACCTATTTTCCCAACCAATAGTACTAAAAAGTCATTTTGTCATATTCGTTATAATTACACTGTTACAGAACGTGTTATGACGGTGTCACACTTGAACGTTCTATATAGAACTAGAATTGTACGTTTTATAGATGGTACAAATCAAACATTTTCAGAACGTTCTAAATAATACTATTTCTGAACGTGTTTTAGAACGTTCTTTTGACACGAAACACGGTGTTTGAACTATTGAAACCGTTATTAGACGTTCACAGAACGTTCCTGTGCTACTTGGGTGTTTTTTCTAAATATCTCCAAAACGGAAAGTCACAGAAAGCCCAAGAAGGGATGCGCACAACTAGATGTTATAACAAACCTATATACCAATTTGCACCGTTCTACGTGCAACCGTTTTTTAATTATGTGCGATAAACACACACATACACACACACATACTTACATACAGACTTCACGGAAATTCGTGTAAAGTCGTTGATATCTCTAAAACGCGAGCTCGTATTAAAACTAAAGTTGCAGGTGTATAATTAGGTAACGTGTTAGTTGCACATATAAATTTGCAACATTCTACAATTATTTGTTTTTGAGCTATGCGAAATACAAAATCTATTTCGTAAATCGGGATTACTATACTTCATTATAATTTGTATAAGGAAGTAAAAAGATAAATATAAGTTATAAAATACTCAATGTGTGTGTGTGTATGACGAAAATACTCAGTATGAGAGCTCTATATCTATACTCTATATCTATACTCTATCTTAAGAATTTTTTTCAGAAATTTATTCTACAACGAAATCTGTTTTGAAATTTCTCGTACCCAAAAATATCTCATGCCGTATATTGTTCTTGAGCTGAATAAAAATTTAAGTATGTTATACTCTCTGGCAGGAGATTATTTTTATTTTGAGTTATGAACGGAAATTTTTGAAGATAAAACATGAATATATATGAATCTTTTAATATTATGTTGAGAAAAACTTATATTTTACCTCATAGCATAGTTAAATAGTTGTTGAATAAAATATCTGTAAGCAAAGGCGATTAATTGCAAAAACTTTGAGCATCTGTTTCGAATTGAAAAGTTTTTTTTGAAAACATACCTTATATGCTAAGAAATTACTCAGATAACTTTATATCCTTTTAATTATTATTTATTTATTTTATTATATCAGATTGACGAAATTTACATTATATTTTTTTGTTCTTTTTCACTTATTGTATTCATTTCATTTTAATTCAAGCGTTATATGGTTAATGAATAAAAAGTTTTTTTAGTAAACTCAGTAAACTACAAAAACATACAACGATCTTTTCTGCTCGAAACGTCTTTCTCCAATCCTCATTACCTTTGATAGCTGGAAATTACTCAGATAATCTTATATCTCCGTCGATGTTGTTTATTTAATTTTATTATATTATATTGATAAAAACTTTCTGTTTTACTTATTTTATTCCTTTTGTTCTATTTGCTTTCATTCTTTCCTTTCCTTTTTTTCCTTTTATTTTTACTCACCAATTCTAAAGATCACAAACGTAATTTTTGAAATCAATCACTATGTGTTGCAAAAACAAGCAATGATTGCTTGCAATGTCTTTCTTCAACTTTTAATTTGGCGGCCTAGCAATCACTCAGATGTTTTTATCTCCTAATTGTTTTTATTTAATTATTTTTGTTATGTAGAACTAATAACGATTTATATTTAGTTTTGTTTATTTTAATTGTCCTGTTTAAACGTTTGCTAGTTAATACCCCTCAAAACTTGATGGATCAATGACACATTAATGTGCAACTTAAGTCTTTTCCCGGCATGAAGCGTCAAATACATATGCATTAATGTTTCGCATTGCTCTTAACCAATTTATACCCCCTATTTCAGACAGTTATCTTTTGGTTATGGGAGGAGTATAAAATTTAAGCGTACTCTGCATAATAAAAATATAATACCAAGCTTTACCTAATTTTACTCAAAATGTAGCCGAAATAAACGTAAACAGTAATTAGAAGAAAGACATAATCTATATTTCTAAATAAGGTAATATCAATATTTGTGATAATACTTAACAAAGTACCATGCATGTAAATTAATCCCGTAATAGAGTTCCTTCCTACCTCACTGAATCGATGTTTTTTCCACAAAATGAAAGAATAGATTTTCTACTAAATTATAATTATATTAACTTACTATCAACGGTAATAAAGTCGTTTTTCAGTAAAGGACGACAATAGTAAATACATTTTCAGTTCAAAATCATAGCTTAGATTATTTTCATTCTCATATTTGCGAAACTATTTGGATTTGATCCAAAACATTAATTCATTGTATTTAAAAAATAAACTTCAAATCGGAATAACTTTAAAATTTGTTTTTTACTTTGAAAAAAAAAAAAAAAAAAAAAAAAAAGAAGTTTATAAATAGCTTTATAGAATCAATTTTTAAAAACAATTAAAAATGAATAAAATTAAAATCTTACATTCAGTGACAATATCAAGAGTATTATTATGTCTCATGTATTAAAAATAAATATAAAAAAGTAATTTAAAATATTTCTTCCAAATGAAACTATCATGTATTAGGAAATTTTACAAGAAATAATCAAATGATAATATTTTAAGTATAAAGATTAAATAAAAATCTATTTCAAGTCTCATCTCTGAAATGCCACTATGATAGCTTGCCACTTAATATATATATATTTATATTTATATATAAAGATACAGTTTTAAAATCACATAAATTTAAAAGACAAAATAATTGAATTCAAAATCACTAAAATTATTTAGAATTTTATTACTGCTTTGTGTTTTCTTTGTATTATATAATTATAATTTTATTTGCACTTAGAAATAGACTGCGCTACTTAAAAAATACATATATAACATCCTTACTTGAGTTTGATTGAAACCCACAAAAATTTATTTGTTTTATTTTAATTTTTTAGCATTATAACACTTTATCAAATTAGCATATTTCAACAAAGAGATACTGTTCAAAAAAGAAAAGAAAAGAAAAAGAAAAAAGAGTCTGATGTTTTAGCAAATTAATTTGCTTTGCTAATTAAATTTCTAATAAGTTATCCTATGTAAATTATTACTCTTATAAAATTTCAGTATTTTAAGATTTATATACATATATATATACATATATATATATATATAGTATAGTATGTAAATGAAATATCAGAGATTATAAAAAAAAAGAAAGAAAAACTCTTTTGATTTTAAATATTTATCTCTATCTTTTCTAAACAAGGTTTTCAACAGATAACAGTTAACTTTAAAAGAATAATAAACACTGGGAATTTCTTAAATTTAAAAGATTTCTTTTCCTTTTAAGGAACAGGAAAAAGATAATTTTATGAATATATATGTTTTATATGCTAGTAGATGGCGCCAAAACAACTAATCTTGAAATACTATCCTGTGTAAGGAAATTTTCGACAAAAATGCGTACGGCTGTCCCGGTAACAACTTACAAATTGTTTTGCTTTTAATATGCTTGGAGAATATAAAACAATCAATAATCGTGTGATTTTTTTTTTTTTTTTAAATCATTGAGCGTTAATTATGTATAGCTAATATATCTGCTCGATGTTCGAATTGCACTGCACAAAGATAAAGAAATATCGGTTCAAAAATTTCAAGCGCATGCACAGACATTACTATTTTGGTCTTAAGAAAATACATTTGTGCATATATAAGATTCGTCTGGTTTTATTCATCAATCTTGCAATTGATGAATAAAACTTTTGAAAGTCAACACTGTGGATTGTAAAAAAATAAATAAAAATATTTAACGATTGATTTAGTTTAAAACGTTTTTCTTTTACTCGTTTTATGGAAAGAGACCGGAGTAGACTGTATTTTGAATACTTTCTTTAAGTAATATTTAGTAACAATATACAATATTCATCTTCTTTTGATTATTATTGACATTGTTTTATATAAAAAATGTTACGAAAAATATATATTACACAGATTTCAGCCTTTTCTCATTGATTCCTGGAAATTACTCAGGAAACGTCTTTTTCGCTTTTATTTATTTATTTTTAACCGACTTCAAAAAAGAGGAATTTCTCAATTCAAACTGCATTTATTTTTGTTTGTTTGTTTTAATGCTCGAATTGTGATAATTTTGGTCTGAAGAAGGTCCCATTATCATTTCTTTAAAATCTGAACAAAATACAGATTACCCACTACTGTAAATCCTTTATTGTATTAACGCCATTATTATATTGTAAGTATTGTTTTATTATACTGTAAGTCCTTTCTCATCTTTTACCTGCTGAACAGTTGCAGATGTAGTTGTAAAAGTGTTATGTGGGTATAGTGAAATGGCCATGCACTTTGAGATCAGATCGCTGACAGCGCCACTTGGTGCAAAACAGCAGAGTTAAAAACAACAACGAAAAACAGCATTCCTATCTAGGAAGCGGTACGAGGTAGAGGAAAAAAGGGAATTATAAAATTGTAGAGCATTGTCGATTGGGTACGAGAAGAAGATAAAAAAAACTTTTGTAGATATGGATGCTAAAAACAGAAAGCTAAATATGCTTTTTGTTTGTTGACAGTTTACTGCACTGTGACGTACTGAAGCAATCTTAAAAAAGAAAAGACAAGTATACATCACCAAATATCTTTATTTTTGACTTCCAAATTTCTTTCCGTTAGTTGCAATGCACATTTGGATCCTCATTTAAGCATTACGTTGCGCACTTTATAGCATAGCGAGCACACATATGATATGCAAAGTGCAAACGAGAGCACAGATGTTCATTGCAGTTGACAAACAAAATTTTAACATCGAAAATAAAAATATCTCTTCATAACAAGTTGTTTTGCTCTTTCTAATATCATTTCCTCATATCACAGTATACGAAATCCCGAACAAACAAAGGTGCGTTTTAGGCGTTCTATATTTTCTATCCATTTCTAATAAGGTGTATTTTCGTACTAAACTGATAATTTTCTATTACTTTGTTATTCACTTTTAACCTATATAATATATTATACCATTTTTATCCACATTAAGGCACTTATTTCAACACATTTTTCAGAGACATAATATGAAATTTCCTATACTTTGATTAGTGTTATTTTTCATGTTGAGATGAAATGTGTGAACTTTGAATGCATTTCCATTACGTTCTGCAATATGAATATATACTCACTGAAATGAAAATAAGTAATATATATATATAATAGAACTGACTCCAGAAATCGATGATAATTATTATTCAGAATATGAAAAATAACTAAAAATTGATATAAAAGGGAATTGTAATTTGCGCCTAAAAGTATAAAACAAATTTCTTTGCCAGACAACATAAACACTTACTATTTATCCCAACTTTTGAAATTGGCGCAAAAAAAAAAAAAAAAAAAAAAAAAAAAATATATATATATATATATACTTTTTGTTCAATAGATAAATTATTTAATTAAAAATTAAAACTTTTTCATTGAATTGCCAATTAACTTTTTACATTGGCTTCAGCTAACTACAGATAAAAGCTACTTAGATTCAAATGAAACAATTAAGATTTCGCAAACAGCAAACGTTCTCAACAAAAATGCTAGTAATTTCGTAGAAACAAAGATACTGAATTATTAAGAGGTTCTCTGATATGTGTGGATGTTATTAGGGCATTAACCGTATACAGTAATAAAACAATAAAAGAATCTATAAAGATGAATCATTTGAAAAAAACAGCGTTTGTAACTATTGGTCTTAAAGTATATATATATATATATATATGTATATATTTACTTTACTTTAATATATATATATATATATATATATATATATTAAAAAAAAAAATTAATTTTGCGTCGACTTCAAATGTCATAAACAAGTGTTCATATCGTTTTGCAAAAATGAATTTATTTTATGCTTTAAGACGCAATGTACAATTCCATTTTATGTCAATTTTTAATTTGTTTAGTAGTTTGAATAATATTTATCAATGCTTTTTGGAGTCGGTTCTTCTTCTTCTTTTAACAGAAAGCTTTTATTATAATAATAAAATAATAAAAAATAACACAATATTTTGTTTATTATATTAATTTCGTTCAAATATTTTTCCCTATCATTTCTATAGCTGGCGAATAAAACTTTGTATGCAAACATAATAAATTCAAAAATATGCCACGACTGTTTCGGTTTGAAACATTTTTCTTTAAGTCTTTTAATCAGAAAATAGTCAGAACACTTTAGTTCCTTTTCGTTGTTACCATCACGTTTTGTTTGTTAATTTCGTTTACACGTTTTTTCCCCTCTATCAATTCTATAGCTGATGATAAAAGCTTTGTATTCAACAGTATTCATTTCAAAAACATGCAAGAGTTACATTTTTCTTTAATCACTTTTACTTTAACGCCTGTAAGTTACTCAGGAAAACTCATCTTTCATTCGTTGTTTTTTTCTTTATTTTCATTACAATAAATTGATGAAAAATAACGTAATGTTTTGTTTATTTCATTAATTTCGGCAACTATTGTAATTCGAGCAATCTTTCATTTTTTTGAATAACACCTAATGCCAAGATGGACACTACTGGAAATGTGAATATCTTATATCACGACGATTCCACTCGGAAAAGACCTGTCGAATCTTCAGAAAACGATTTCGCCAGACAATTCCGATAATGAAAGCGATTCGATAAGTTCGTTCTAGCGAAATAAGAAAGACTGTGGGAAAGTGACGTCACATGAGAGAAATTCCAATAACGAGAGAATTTCGATAAGCTCCTTCAAGACCCTAGGATTCATTTCACACCCTTTATGATATTGAATAATCGAGAAGCTCTAGAACGGGGTACGGAGACACCCTGTATACATAAATGCATTTTAAATTGTGTTTTTGCTTTTAATATATGAAAGAAAGTGGAAATATCGAAAGATTAAAGAATGAAACGAATAAGTAGAATATTTTATAACTGATCTGCATGCTTTTAATTCTTGTTTTTTTATAAACTGAATATACTTGTATCCAAGAAATATAAGTAAAATGTAAATTCTATAAAACAATAATGAAAATTTTTTATTATATAATTTTGATGTTAAAAATATAGATATTTATGAAATTGTCGTTTGGAATATTCAAAATTAATCTGTATGTTATAAATTATGAATTTTAACATTTCTGATATTAATTGTAAGTGATTTTAAATGAGTGCTTCAGATAGCAGCTAATTATGATGAAATTATCTGAACTGACTGCTATTTCACTCAAATAATGATAAAGTTCAGTTATTTAATTGTATCCCCAAAATTATTTTGATTAAGTATCCGAAATATATCAGCTTAAATCACGGTGTATTTTCGGTAATTAGAGTCGAATAAATGTAGTTATTCCAGATTTGTGTTTTTATTTACAAGTGTTTACATTTAAAATATTAACTATATTAATTTACTAACAAGGTAATTGTTTTATGTTACCATTCACAGATCGTATAGAACATACTCTTCACTGATTTCAGCATTTTTTTAGTTGCATTTCGTTATTCAAATATATTTAACCTTGTAACAGTTCTTTTAGTATATCAGTTTAATAATTCATAAAATAAATACTATGTAAACTGGAAGAATATAAATTAATTTATGAATACTATAGCTATTAAAAAAATAAAATGCATACTTTTATTTTATCTTATTACATAAGCCTTTTATTTGAAATACTGAATGACGGAAAAAGCCGTTTAAAGTAGTAAATATGTTAAAATATGCGTAAATAAGATTATGGTTCTTATATATATAACCTTTTTTCTGAATTAAGGTTTTGGAAATACTCTAGTTTGGTTTTTAAATTACTTTTGATAAAGTGCTGCATTTGTTAATATAGTAACTTACAATAAAGCCTTTTTTACCCCCTTTCCTTCAATAATTTTAATTCGCTTTCTTTTGTTGCTGTATACCCCTGTTATATTTATGAATGTGAATGTCAAATTATTACGTAAAATGCTTAGTTATTAACAATAATAAATAAATTTATCGTATCAATTCATAACTCCACTCAGTAATTTAAACGATTCAAATTTTGTTTAAACTGTATGGAAATTTGCAAATGCAAAAAACAGTTTCATAAAAAGGAATGCATGTATATATGAAATTACTTAGCATTTCATCCGCTTACATAAAACGTGAATTTCAAAATATGTAATTAAAAAGTTTATTATTATTAGTTTACCAGTTTGAATCTTATTATCATTTTTAAATATCCTTTTCGACACAAAAATTCATTCCTAAGTTAAAAAAGTAAATAAATACTATAAATCTGACTGTAACAAAAAATCTAGTTTATTGTGACCATTACAAAACTCTCTTCTCTATTTTCCTACACAAATCCATGTAGAACAATTTCTTTTATTAGAATCATTTTCCATGATAAATTCTGACGATTTTCATCTCAGAGAAGTATAACACTGATTGTCGAAAAACAATTAATTCTGTGCAAACCTCCGAGGATTTTCTTTTTCTAATGAAAATAATCGATAAATTTCTTTGACATTATCAAAGATCTGTAAAGATGTTTGTCCGTGATATGATGAAATTCCTTGAAGTTAGTGGTATTAAACAAAATACATAGCAAGGCACAATAAGCCAGGCTGTAAGTCCATATAGCATTTTAAAAGAGTGCCACTTGACAAAAATAACAGCAGTCATTTCCAATAAAGCAGTTTTTATTTTCATGCTATTAAAAGGCATAAATTAATATAAATTATAAAGAAGGCACATAACTGGTTCGCATTGGATCTATAGGACAGAGAGAGGGAGGGGAAACTAGGACAGATATTTCTTAGGCCAGTACACAAGCGATAGTTGATAGTTTGAAAGCACAAGGTGTACTGAATTGCATTCGCCAATTGAAACCCAAAATTAACAAATTAATGCCAAATAAAGCACCAAAAGTATGTTCTAATGCGTCAGTATAAAAATTTTTATTCGTTATTCAAAAGACAAAGAAAAGCTTGGCAACATAAATTATGCCAAACATAATTATTTTTATCGGCGTCAGGAATATACTTTTTTTTATATTTCCAATGGCTAGGCGAAAATTACAGAAGACTATAAAGATACAAAACAAATTATAAAAAATATAACATAGAACAAAAGACCGAAGTCATTGCCTAAGGAGCGATCTTGCCTCCCAATATCTCGACTCTTCTGTAGAAAATCGAAGAGAACCACAGCGAAGCAGATGTTCCCGGTCCATTACTTCTCCAGAATCACAAAGTGGGCAAGTAGAATCGTGATACCTATGCGCTTCAAATGAGCGGCAAGGCAGTCGTGTCCTGTAGATGGACGGAAAGTCGCAACTGCCTTACGTCTTGGTTTATCAGGAATAAGAGAAAAAAATAAATTCTTCCAGTTCTTTAGAGTTGTACGATTCTCAAGATCTTGAAAGGCATTAGATGTAGATATATATTTTTTTTAACAGTTTAATCCTCCAGTAAGAAATGGCTGTATTAGGGTGTTGTTCATTGCTCCAAAATCCACAATGGCCGGGCACCCATTGGAGAACAATTTGTTTCCCCTTTAAAGTGAGAGTTCACAAGGATTCTTGACATTGGCATATTTCAGGTGTTAATGGATAATCAACAACGCTAATTGAATGGATGGCTGCCTGAGAATCAGAAAGAACGACTGCCCTTTCAAACTTGCAATGGACAGATAATAGTTGCTTTAAGGCTATACTTATCGCCACAACTTCACCATCATTGAAGGAGTTACCAATACAGCTCGCAGGGGCATGAAATGAAAAAAGATCTGAGAACATACCAACTCCTACATTAAGATGACAACCAAACTGGGAAACATCAGTAAAAATGTGCAGCCACTGAGATAGGCGTCATTAAATATATTTCGCAATTTCTGTTTATATTATAAATTACTTTCTAATATAAAAAGAAATTTCGAAATATATTGCATTTCCAGTGATTTGTTACTTTCATAATGATTTTGTTTCAGTCTTAGAGGCGTTAAAAATGCTGTGTTCGTTTCTTTCAATAATAATAATAAGTAAATAAATAAATAAATAAATAAATAAATAAATAAAACAAGTAAATTCTTAATGCTGAAACAAAATCACTGTGAAAGTAAAAATCACTGGAAATGAAATATATTTCGCAATTTCTATTTATATTAGAAAGTAATTTAAACAAATAAAATATTTTATTTTTATGATTAAATGAGATTTTGAAACCTAACGTTGTTTAAAAAGGGAAAACGTACTTATTTACAAATGTGCAAGTCCCTTAGTAAAAATACAAAGTAAGTTAAATAGAGATTGACTTTTATAAAAGAATTATTTAATTTTATAAAATATTATAAAATATAATGTTCTTATTTATTTAAATAAATTAAATTAAATTAGATTTTATTTGTTAAATTAATAAATTAATTTTTTAATTATTCTTATTAATTTTTTTAAATTACAAATTGAATTAGTTAGAAATGAATCAAATACTTAAAAACTTATGTGTGAAGTGGTACCCCGTCAAAATAGCCCAAGACAAAATAGCCCCGACAAAAGAGCCCCGATAAAACGGCCCCGACAAAAGAGCCCCCGACAAAAGAGCCCCGACAAGACAGCCCCAGGACAAAATAGCCCCCGACAAAATAGCCCCGACAAAACAGCCCCAGACAAAATAGCCCCGACAAAACAGCCCAAGACAGAATTGCCCCGACAAAACAGCCTCGACAAAATAGCCCCGACAAAACGGCCCCGACAAAAGATCCCCGACAAAATAGACCCCGACAAATAGCCCCGACAAGACAGCCCCAGGACAAAATAGCCCCCGACAAAATAGCCCCGACAAAATAGCCCCAGACAAAATAGCCCCGACAAAATAGCCCCGACAAAACAGCCCCAGGACAAAATAGCCCCCGAGAAAATAGCTCCAGGACAAAACAGCCCCGACAAAACAGCCCCGACAAAATAGCCCCAGGACAAAACAGCCCCGACAAAACAGCCCCGACAAAATAGCCCCCGACAAAATAGCCCCAGGACAAAACAGCCCCGACAAAATCGTCCCGACAAAACAGCCCCGACAAAACAGCCCCAGACAAAATAGCCCCAGACAAAATAGCCCCGACAAAACAGCCCCAGGACAAAATAGCCCCCGACAAAATAGCTCCAGGACAAAACAGCCCCGACAAAATAGCCCCCGACAAAACAGCCCCGACAAAATAGCCCCCGACAAAATAGCCCCAGGACAAAACAGCCCCGACAAAACAGCCCCGACAAAATAGCCCCCGACAAAATAGCCCCAGGACAAAACAGCCCCGACAAAATAGTCCCGACAAAATTGCACCGACAAAACAGCCTCGACAAAATAGCCCCAACAAAATAGTCCGTAAACGTATGTATGATTTAGCAGGAAATTTATTTAACTTCTCGACTAGCTAAATATTTAAAACTTTTAGAATCGCTCAAAATACGATGACAATGCATTTTTTTTAATACATTTAGCCAATTTTTTCGGGTCCCCGCTGCCTTCGGTAGCGTTTTTATGATTCAATAATCATATAACTTCCCGACTTAAAGGTCTGCACGGGCCGGGTTCGGGCCGAATTTTTCAATTTGCTCCAGGCCGGGCTCGGGCTCAGTTATTTTGTGTATACTCGGGCCGGGCCGGCGTGGATGATATTTATTCTGGGCCGTGTCAGCCCGAATTTTTTTTAGTTTCCTCGTTAATCAAGGAAAATGAAAAAGATAAAATATTTCTTCAGTCATTTATTTTACATAATTTCACAGGCTTGTGTAGCACATAAAATTTTATTTTGTTAAAAAATGTCTGTAACTTCAGTTAAAATGAATGTCAGTGTGCCTGTTTGAGATTTCATTTTCCGCAAATATTTTTAGCATGCCTCCAAATTAATGTAAATTTACTTAATGTAATATTAGATGGTTTCTTATTCAAAATAGTATGCATGTCATTACTAGTTTGCACACATGTACAAACAAAAGTAATTAGATACGTTACTGTGTATAAGGCTTTGTGTCCTACGGTCTGAAGCGTTTAGGTGGTATAAAGGCAGTAAAAATCATTCCACTGTATCTTTTTCGCGAAAGCTCCTTTTTCTTATCTCCTGTGCACTGGATGAAAGTAGCACCATTTCTAGCATGTGCAGAAGCATCTTTTCTATTGAATATGGTTGGATTAGCATTAAAGTTTTGTTTATCGGATCACATGAAAGATTCAGATACATTACGGTATATAAGAGAAAATGGTTGAAAGTACCTTGGCTATATAAAATCTCTACAAAACACATACTAAAAAAATTTTTCATAGAAAGGCATCCTTTTTTTTTTTTTTTTTTTTTTTTTTTTTAACGGTCCGGAGGGGCTTAGGCCTCAAAATTTCAGCCCGTGCAGACCTCTATCTCTAATAGCTAGAAATTTGAAACTTTTAGAAAAGCTCAGAACACGAGGACAATGCATTTTTTTATTACTTTCAGCCAATTATTATGGGTCCCCGTTGCCTTCGGTAGCGTTTAAACATACCTGGTAACTTTTATAACTTATTCCGAACTGTTAGCTCCGCCCTTTTTTCACACCAGTATGATTGTAGAGAAATTTTCTCCAATATGTAATTACTATGAAATAATAAGAAAAATGTTTTTAAAATATACTGGTATGAATAAAGGGCGTTTTTAACAGTACTCCGGAATAAATTATAAAAGTTAACAGGTACAGTCGGTAACAAAAGTCTCCAAACACTAGCAAAAATTTATATATAAAAAAAGTAAAGTTAATACTGTTTTGTTAAATAAATCCTTGTCGAATCATGTTCTTAGACTGACTAAGAACAGGATTCGACAAGGATTTATTTAACAAAACTGTATTAAGTGTACTTTTTTTAAATAGGAATTTTTGCTAGTGTTCGGAGACTTTTGTTACCGACTGTATGTTTATATGATTCTACAGAAAATTTTAAAAACATGGTACATAAAAAGTTCTTTTTATCATGTAATTATTTATTGTAAAACATAATGTATTTTCGTAAATTGTAAATGACTATATTTTTAAATGTTGATTTGTTATTTTCTTTTAAATACCTAAATAGGGAATGAAATATTCCTGAAAATTTTTGATTTAAGGTTTTCTATGAATTTTCACATTTCGAGATATCTGTCTGTGTGTGTCAGCAAAAGTTCTGGTCTCTGTAACTAAACCAATAAGCAGAATTTAACAATACTTGGTTTTTTTTTTTTTTTTTTTTTTTTTTTTTTTTTCATCTTGAGTTAAATTTGCTCTGATTAACTTTTGGGATACATCGCCAAACAGTTGAGCTTTCATCCAGCAATTAAACTCATTTATTCTAAGACCGTGGCGAACTCCCACTTGGGGCCTACTGTCCCTTAATCTATCCTCCAAATAACTTTACACTTTCATAATTAAAAAAATAATAAAAATAAACTTGCATAATTTTATTTCAAGATAAAAATGATTTAATCAGCAACCACTTCAACTTTATGTGTACATCGACGGCAGACGTCAGTGTTATGCTCCGCTGAAATAATTTTATCTTGTGTAATTTTAAGCAACAACAACAACTACGAAAAAAAAAAAAACATAACCTTTTTAAAATTTGTGTGTATAAAATAAATTATCTTGATTGTATTTTGGTGTTTATTATCCGGAAGGAGGCGCTATTCTTCTGCTTATTCCACCATTTAGACTGAGACTATATCTCAGCTTCTACTGAACATTATATACTTTTAAAAAAAGTATCAGTCGGTTAATTTTCTTTCTCGCGTTAAAATTTGCGTAAATATCGGCCGAACATTGGTTCTGCTATGTTCCAATTTTCTTTGTTTCTAAAAAATCCATAACTCAAAATATAAAGTGCACAACAACACCATTGTTGTCCTCACTGGATTTTAAATTTGTGTGTATATGGACCGAAAGGTGGTGTAGTTACGTTGTAAATTTTGCTTAAATTTGTGTTTATATCGGCTGAAAGGTAGCGCTGATGCTGATATGCTGTCATTTTCTTTGTTTATGAAAAAGTTTATCTTAAAATGTAATGGTCATAACTGCATCATTTTTTGAATTCTGTGAATATTACACGAAATGTTTTTTGTTATCGGTCAGAAGGTAGCGTTTTTATGTTGTAAATTTCTCTGAATTTTCCTTGCTTATGAAATACTACACATCAAAATCTATTGTTTATAAGTGCACCATTTTTTTCCTACTGATGTTTAAGTTTTTGTGTGTATAGACAGATAGGTGACGCGCTAATACGCTGTATTTTCTTTGATTCTGAAAAAACTATATGGCACACTTCCGGTTATCCAATTTTCACCAAAAGTTCGAAAAATAATATGTACACCAGACCTGCCTCAATTCTGAAGTTTCGTAGTTCTATCTCTTTTTTTTTTTTTTTTTTTTTTTTTGAGATATGATAGTCAGAAAATTTTCCATGTACAAAGAAAGATACATACAAATTTTGTCGGGGGCCATTTTGTGGGGGCCATTTTGTCGGGGGTATTTTGTCGGGGATGTTTTGTCGGGGGCTATTTTGTTGGGGCTGTTTTGCCGGAGCTATTTTGTCGGGGCTGTTTTGTCGGGGGCTATTTTGTCGGGGGCTTTTTTGTCGGGGCTGTTTTCTCGGGGGCTGTTTTGTCGGGGGCTGTTTTGTCGGGGCTGTTTTGTCGGGGGCTATTTTGTCGGGACTATTTTGTCGGGGGCTGTTTTGTTGGGACTGTTTTGTCGGGGGGCTATTTTGTCTGGGGCTATTTTGTCGGAGGCTCTTTTGTCGGGGGCTATTTTGTCGGGCTCTTTTGTCGGGGCTATTTTGTCTTGGGGCTGTTTTGTCGGGGCTGTTTTGTCGGAGCTATTTTGTCGGGGCTTTTTTGTCGGGGCCGTTTTGTCTTGGGCTTATTTGACGGGTCACGGTGTGAACTCACTCACACGATCTATGGTTCAAACATTTATTTTAAAAGTATTGACGTGTTCTTTTAAAAAATAATATTGGAAGAAGTATTTTAAAAGATATTCATAATAAAAAGTTACACTCCCGGAGCTATTCTCACAGGCAGGGGGGGGGGGGGCAGTGCTCCACATGTATGAAAAAATTTTCCTGGTTGACTATTAGATTATTTTTCTGGATTGAAAATAGAATTATTTCCCTGTGCGGTAAAGAAGAAATTCTACATTATTCTTTAACAGATCTATCTTAAAGTGAAAAAAGTTATGATTACTAACAGGTTTATAGGTGCTCATGGGAATGAATAGGTAATATTAAATATTTGAATCAAATAAACATACCCGCAGACGCTGTGTAAGAAGGTTCATTATCATCTTGAATTATTGTTTGTGGAAAAGTCTGGGATACTTCCAAAATAGTCAGTCAGATACAATTTTATAATAGGTGTGATATATTTCAAGATAATTGATCTCTTGCGCATGAAAATTTGCCCCATAAATTTAAAGTTATGCACAACATTCGTACCATAATGTGCGCAGAATGTGTCACTGATATAAGAGTGAAATTTTCATTAAGTCTGTTACCTTTTCGTCGTCCTACTATATTGTTTCCTTCATCTCGAAATAAATCAAACTTTTCTCATCAGAGAAAACCAGTTCAGCCCAATAATTAACTGATATATTTTTTAATTTATTGGTCAACGGAAGTCTTTTTTTTATTATTATTATTTTCCTTATTAATGCATTTTTTGCGGACCTTTTGTTTTTTATTCTCCTTTGTTTAAATGTTGCTGGACTGTTTTTGAAGTGATTAATTTGTGAAACAAATTTTTTAATCGTCTCTAAGTTCTGAGTATGATAGAAATCGATTGTTTAAACATTTACTTTTAACTTGTGGACATCTCGCTTGAATGAGCAATCTGGCCGCCTAAAGCCAATTTTCCAGAATAAACACCCAAAAAATTTATACCTTTCTTAAAAGAAAAAAAAAATCTTACCAAATGATTCGCTAACATTTAATTATTTCGCCATCTTGCGTGTTAAAATACGTTTTGCTTTACACTCTAAAATTATCATTTTTTGTGTCATCGTCAATTGCCTTACCTTTGCCTTTTTTGAAATATTTTTCAAAATTACAATTTTCCTAACAAGTGTTTTGAATACTTAAATCAATCCTAAATTTTACGTGGAGAATATTGTAGTGAAACCTGGTCGAAAATTTGCTTTTGAAATCCTAAAATTGGCATTTGCAGAAAGAAAAAAAAAATGTTCAAGTGCGGCCTTTTTTTTTTTAACCCACAGAAGAAATTGCTCGGAAGAAATTTTCAATTTTAAATCAGCAGTTGCTGGTTTTTATCCATTTTTGACCAGCGACAATTCGTTTCATTAAATCCTATTTCCCTCCTTCAGGTTTCCTCTAACATAATGCAATATTTTGAAAAAAAGATTTTGCACTTTCCAGTTTAGTTTATCGAATTCTATCTACGTATATATTCGTCAGTGGCAATTACGGCATCGATTGGTGAGAATACAATTTAAGTGATTTAAACACGAATATAAAAAAAAGAGTTTTTGTTAAATAAGATACCGTGTTATAGAAGTGCCAAAAGGCAGAATTTACAAACTAAAATAAAGAAAGATGCGAGCATCAAAGTGTTATATATGTACGTGGGAAATTTTCAATAGGAGACGTCATGTTTCATGTGTAAAAATAAGTACACATCATGTAATGATGTGTACTTACTCATGTAAATACACATCACATTAATGATTCAAGACACAATCGCTATAATTTATCGTTTTCCTCTTTTGTATATTAATTAATTTAATAAATCTTAATTTAATTTAATATAGCGTACCTTATATTAATATAGCTTAAAGCTTACATTAGCTACATTACATTAAATTAAAGCTTAATTCAATTTGATGAAAATAAACTTAATTTAATATAGCTATTTCATGAATAGTCGAATGTAATGGAGCTTAAGCATATGTCATATTTCTTTCTTTTTTTTTCTGAATTGTACATGTGTAAATTTTCTTGCGTTCATTATCTTTTATATAAGAAAATTACAGTAAAACATATAAGTGCAACTTATATTTACAAGCGCATTTCTTGAATTCTAAATATTATTTTCCTGATTTCTAGATGTTTAAATACGTTGCTAATTAGTTACTTATGTGAAAAAGGGAACGCAATATTTACGCATATTTATTGTAAATAAACATTAAGTGCATATACCGGTTGTTTTTATATTATCTAAGCATAATATTTAATTCTGACATTATAAAATACATCAAAATAGAGTTGGATTTTCGTATGATGCTGTCTCAGGTTATTTGCATTAATATAAAATTAAGTGTCTTTATTGTCCATAATAACAATAATAAGATTTCTAAGAATTCACCAAAACTAATTTCAAAAACTGGCATACAATCAATAGAAAGATATTAAAACTTCTTCACACACCATAAATTTTATGTCAGCACAACCGGTTTCGAAAGGACGTAGCCTTTCTTCATCAGGTGCAAAAATGTCTTGCTTTTGCCTCCAAGGCAGTAGCACGTGTTTTTTTGCACCTGATGTCCTTTCGAAACCGGTTGTGCTGACTTAAAATTTATGGTGTGTGAAGAAGTTTTAATATCTTTCTCTAAGAATTCAGTTTTTTGTGTTCCTTTTTAATAACTTTCTTATTATGCTACATGTTTCACAAAGATTATAATTTGCCAATAAGCTTACAATATATTATATTTAAACATTACACTAAAATAATTATGTATTCGTAATGCAAAACACCTTTTTGTATAATTAAATCAGTTTAAAAATTTAATTTAACATTTTGCATTAACGTTAGATTAAATGTGATTTATCGTCAATCCTTATTGTAAAAATTAAATTTATTCACCTAACAAATTAAAACATGCTAATCTTGAACACACGCAGATATTTCCCATAACAAAAGAAGAGCAAAATTAATTGGAAGCACTTAAGTTAACTGTCGTGGTATGATTTATCTGTTTACTTAAGCATTCTTTTGGTAAATACATTTTTACTTTCGAGGTGGGTAATGTAAAATATTTCTATCATTTATTATCATTTAATATAATAATAGATGTGTGTAGTGAATTATTTGACAGAACTTAATTTTAATAAAAATTACACTTAATATGCTATGGAATAAGTACATATGAATAAAAGGACTGCGGCCATTTAGAAAATAACTTGAAATAATCACGTGCTGACCAGTTTTTCCAGATCTGGCGGATTGTTATTATTATTATTTTTTTATTATTATCCAATAATCACCAATAATTTTTAATTGTAACGTTTGCCTAATCATTTCGAAGATTGATAGTCTATAACACAGCCTCCTTAACTAGATAACTGTCGCGTAACTCGGGAACTAGACAACAATTGAAACGGTAGACAGCGCCATCTGGTACAGATTGCGCGACTTTTTTATTCAACAGCCACCAAAAATTTTTACAAGTAGGATATGATATACATAAAAGCGAATAGTATCGAAGAAACGTCGATTATATATATCATGTATCATTTCTTTAAATAATTCGTGAGAGTTGAATAAAAAAATCTCATACTCTGTACTAGGTGGCTCTGTCTACCGCTTCAACTGTTGCCTAGTTTCCGAGGTACGCGACAGGAATCTAGTTAAGGAGGCTATGGTCTATAATATATAACTTATCAAAATTATTGGTGGTTGTTAAATAAATTATCCGCCATATCTGGCAACACTGATGCGGACACTGTTATAATAATGTGTTAAAAATAATTTTTCGTCTTTTCGGCGTTCTAAAAATCAAACCGTGCTGTATGAGTAACTGTCATAATTATATCATTTGAAATTTCAAGAGTCCTTTGTGAAACTCCCTGTATATTCGCTACAGAATCAACTCTACCGTAATCAAATCTACTGAAAAAACTCAAAGCTTTATTTAATTAATGTTATTTCTGCTTCTTATCAAGAAATATTTTAACGAAATCTTACCAGAAAAACCATCCCCTACTGCGATAACAAAAAATCCAATCAAGCTCAATCGAAAGAGCATATATAAACATGTTTTTTGTCGCATAAACAATTTGCCCTCGTCAGTTCGCTTTCGAGTTATAAGTTCTGAAATTTCGCTAATAATCGGCACAACCACGCCTGAATCGCTAAAACCAAGCATTGCTAAAATAATGAATGGTTCGAAACAAGCAGAAATCGAAAGAGCATAGACAAACCTGTAGTTTGATGCATAAATTAGTTGCCGATTTTAGGTTTGAGATATATTCTATCGAGATATAATCTAAAAATAGATAAAAATCATGGTTATAACAGGTTTTATCGAGACTCCTCCCACTCTTTTCTCGTTACTACATTTTTACTCAAATATAAATTTCTCGAGAACGGGCTCACGAGCAGTGCTGCGAAATCTGGCGGTTTCAGTTATCATCAATAATTATTAATTGTAACGTTTGCCTAATGACTTTGAAGATTGATAGTCTATTATGTATAGCAAATATCACACCTCAAAATTATTGGTGATTATTGAATAAAAAATCTACCAGATCTAGAATCACTGCTCACGAGGGAAACAGTTTAAGCGTCAAAAATCACATTAGAATATGCCCTCTCGAATAAACATCATTTAATTGATTTTAACTATACTATTGGAATGGTTGCCTGTTTAGTATCAAATGAGAAAATTAACCATTATTAACCTTTTCAGGGGCAGTGATTGTATAGTGCAGCCACAAATTTTAATTCAAAATTCCAAAAACTGTCCCAAGAAATTTTTTATAAAATTTTTCTTTTGTAACTTAGACGAATAACATCATTTATTTCTTCTGTTTTAATATTGTTGGTGATTTCTGGTGGCTCTTGATTTTAAATAATGAATATTTGCTTGCCCTTTGAAAGGGTTAAATATATTTTTCAATCAGAATTCTTTAAATTTTGCAATATTCTAAAAGCTTCCTTATAAAGAACAGACTATTTTTATACCTACTTCCTAAATATTACTGTACACAAATCTATGTAATGACTACATTACATAATTTGCATTTAAAGCGTTTTTCTTTTTTATTAAAAAGAAATCCTTAAAATTAACTTTAGTTTTTGCATCCCAAAATATGTAAGAGCTATGATGTAAAGATTTATGGATGTGGTCATTAAAATACCGTTATAAAATACTGTCTTGTACTTTTGAGAAGATTTACTAATATATTTCTATAAACAGCTATTTTTTCTAGTCTGTTCGATCTACTTTTGTTAGAAAAATAAATAAGTTTCCGATAAATCAACATTTTTAAATAAATACAGATAATTCTGTTTCTATCTGATAGGATTTTTCTGGAGGAGTAAACCATTGTAACGATTTTAAGATACTGTTAAATTATAGATTATGTAAAAATAATACTTCAAAATTACATGAAACACGATCACTTAAAAATACAAAAAACGTACTTGCTACATAAATAAAATGACATTAATTATACTTTTCGCTAAAATTAAAAACATGATAAAGTTATAATGAGAATATAATTTTATAAGACTCATATTTATTCTAAATGATAGAATGTATGTCAAACAATTTCTAAACAAAAAAACAAAACAAAAACTGTAAATTACATATGTTGTTGGGAAAACTATAGGGTAGAATTACACAGTATTTGAATAATATTATTTTCATAAAATGAACTTTTTAATATATATGTATTTACATCTATTAAACAAGAACGAAATCGTTAAAAACATACGTCTTTAATTAGTGTTATATCATTAAATAATTACCATCATTATCGTCACTCGTGTTTATCCAAATTTCCGTGGGAATAATTTAAATTCCCAGGTTGATTTTCTGATCTTTTCCCTCATTACCTTTGAATTACGGGAGAAATAAAGGTTTGCCTTGAATTAAAGTTCATTCTCGTGGGGTAATGGGCATATATAATTCTAATTTAATTAAATATATCTACTTTCTCGGTAATTCAGAGCGTTAAAAGTTCAGTATTTACTAGATTTTAAAGGAGAAGATTTAAAGACGTTTATGAGCTGTATTCTTAATATTACGAAGGATTTTAATTAAATATCATAAGTCTAAAATAAAAAGAAAAAAACTTTATAGGACTTTTTCAATGTTTCTTATAGATTTTAATTATCAATAGCTGAAAGAAATAGTTAGTAAAGTAGTAAAACCATCCCGATTAAATTATCAATAAATGATAAATAATAAAATAAGACATAAAACTATTGAAATCGATCCTTCTCTCTGAGAGATACAATGCGATTGACACACTTTCACATATACAGTTACAAATAGACAAGAGTCTAAATTTAAAATACCCCTTTATAATTTATTTAGCATGTTTTGCACCTTAATACAATCATTTATTTATTTAGCAATGAAAAGATGGTAAAAAAATAAAAAAAATAAAACATAAATATGTTGAAATCGGTTCATCTGTTTGAGAGATATAATGCCATTGACAAACTTACACACACACAAAGTCAAATCATAGCCTCCTAAACTAGATGTCTTCTGAGTTGCTCGAAAACTTGGTGATAGACAGCGCCACCTGGTGAAGATTGCGCGACTTTTTTTATTCAACACCACCAAAATTTTTAAAAGTGGGATTTGATATACGTAAAAGGCGATTAGAATCGAAGAAACGTCGATATTATATATCACATATCACTTTTTAAAATTATTGGTGACAGTAGAATAAAATGGTCGAGCAATCTGTGCCAGGTGGCGCTGTCTACCGCTTGAACTGTTGCCAAGTTTCCAAGCCACGCGGAAGGCATCTAGTTTAGGAATCTATGGTCAAATAGACAAAAGATTTTAAATTTATAACTGGCAGGGAGGAGTCAAACCAAGGGAAAATCTATTGTTTGATTTATTAAATATGATTTAAGAAATCTTCTAAAGTTGTATTTTTTACGCGCATATGAGCTATTTTTTACGACTTTTATTTTCTAAGCATGTTTTACATCTTAATACATTCATTATTAAGAGAAGAAGATAGTTTCTTGTGTAAACAAATAACACCAAGTAAAGAATATTCAAAAATTACATTTTCGTTGTTAATTTTACATTCCGAATGAAAGTCGCCATTAATTTATTATTTACTTTCTGTACTTTCTTTAGATTTGTTTTCTGAAAAATAAGTACTTCATTTGAGCTTACATGTAAGAATCTTGATATAATTTAGAGCGTTGTGGTTTAATGTTTAAATGTTTATTATTAAATATGTTTAAATGTTTATAAGTATATATTAAATTATTATTATTAAAACTGTGAATGTAAATTTAATTTGTGTATAAAATGAATTGATTGTTGTATAAAATTAAATAAAATGCCTAATTTACCTAAATAATATTCCTTAGACGTGTTTACAAACAATATATGTATGTGAAGTGTAAGTTTTTTTTTTTTTTCTTTTTCTTTCTTTTTAGTATAATGCACAATCCTTAAAAAAGAGAGCAAAACCGTATATTTACTGTAGATGATTTTATAAAAAAAAAAAAAAAAAAAAAAAAATTACTTCTAGTTCATAAAAAAATTAAGTTAAAAATTATAGTTGAAATCTAGCTATAAAGTCTTTTATAAACTGTACAAAGTTTTCTTTTCCATTAGTAACTATGCTTTTTACTTTGATCTTTATTAAATAGAAGAAAGTACTGGATTCGTAAAAATTTGGCGACTGTAGGTATCGCAGGAACTGCTGCACAGAATTGCATAAAAATATATATGCAGATGCACCTTGACATAAAATAGAGCCTACCATTTTTTTCGTTTCGATCGACAAACAGGTGGCTCTTCTATAGATCTATTTCCGCAATTTCAGGTAAGGCTATATCTCAGCAACTACTGCACAGATTTGAATATCAAATTATATGTAGCTGCACCTTGACAGAAATTACTTTATAACATTTTTGGTACCAATAACTGAACAGGTGGCGTAGCTATACAATAATTTCCGATATTTAGGGGAAAGCTGTATCTCGGATTCTATTGTGCATAATCAAACAAATTTTGATACATGAACATTTTTCTGATAAAATTGGGTGCATATCTTTTGAACGGTGGCGCTTCTGTGCTACAATGTTTCCCCCGAGAACGGGAAAAATGTTATCTGCACGGTAAAAATTCATTTCAGTTAGACATTTAATGTAATATCTCTTTGAGATAAAAATCGTCTGTATTCATAACTTATAAAAAAAAATATATTTATAAGAAATAATTCGTACTGCGTGAAGTTGTATAGAAAAATATGGAAGAAAATTTTGTGATTGACACAACTAAATAGTTTTTAATGAGGAATTGTATATCGCTTTAATTGACATTCGAAATATTTTCATATATAGTAAGTATGGATATTTTAATTAATAAATTCATTCAGAAAACATTTAAGTTTTTAAATAGATATTGTTTTCTTAATAAAAGATTTAAAAAACTACTGTTAGTTCCTCATCATACTATAGGAATAGAAACTTAGATAATCGTAAAATTTTTCGACCTCAGCTTTGTTTTACGTTTTTACAAGTTTTGAAATGTGGGAAATCTATAAATGTGTGTAAACAAAAAGCTCATGATTTTAATTTTTCTTATTAATTTTAATGTAATATTCTGAAATAAAGACATAAAGATTGCATTTTTGTAATTGATTTGACAAACATATAAGTACTAATATTTCTTTAGAGTAAAAAAAAAAAAAAAAAAAAAAAAAAAAAAAGTTGAAGCTTTTTATATGCCAAACCTTTTCTGCGTTTAGATGCAATTAATTTTAATTACAAAGAAAAGCATTTGTGTCATCGACTGAAAAAACTTCGAAATTGGCTCGATTAACCATAAAATGTTTCTTTTAATTATTAACTTTGAGGCTTTTGTATGGAAAATGTATATTATTCTAACGGATATTTCTAATAATTTCATTATATCGTATGATTTTTTTGTTTAATGATACCTTTAATAAAATATTTAACTCTGTGAATAGACTAACTGTTTCTAATGGAGGATGTTATTTTATTCCGGAAGGAGTGGATGAAATTGTTTTGTATGCTTAATAAATTGTGCACAGCTTAATACAAAATAATAATAATAATAATAATAATAATAATAATAATAATAATATGCAGAATAAATGGTTTTTATTATAAAAAAAAAAGAAGCTTTTTTACGTCATTAATGACATGTAAGCATGGATTTACGAGAATATCCTTCTTTTACATTTGCATTGTGATCATATATTTATAAAATATCAGTTTTTACGGTGAATAGGTTTTGTGTTAAGTTTATCTCAAAGACAGTTTTTATTTATAACTACAGGATTTATTTTCATTGGTAATCTCTGTATTTAAATAAATAAAAAATAAAAATAAAAAAAAAAGAATTATTTTTAATATAACATTTTAAATGAAAACTAAAAAAGAAAAGAAAAGTTAACAAAAGAAAAGAAAGAAATTAAATTTATATTGGAATAATAACATCTCAAGATGCAAAATAGTTGCTCAAGATCTCGTTTCGGGTTATTTCATATGATTTTAGACATTAAGGTAATTCCAACATATCCCGTGGTACTGGTTGTATTTTGCCGCCCAACCGCTTTAGACAAATGGCACTGCTATAGGCGCCTAGTACTTTAGCAGTATGTGGTTCCGCTTATATGGTATTTTCTTTTGGGTTTTTATTGGTATATTTGTAACTAATTGGCAAAATTTAATTGAATTGGTTAATTTGGAAACATATGATTCTTTCACATCTTTTGATACCTTTCTGCATTTAGCGAGTCGTAAAATTGTAACCGGATATTTAAACAATCAGATGTGTAAAGAATCTGTTATTAACACTTCTGATAATCCTGAATATATATATATATATATATATATATATATACATACATTTTTTTAATCTAATAAAAGAAAAAAAGAAAAAAAGAAGTTAATTTAGCATTTCATTTTTAATTTTTCAATTTGTATAAAGTGTGCAATAAAGTAACACGCATATTTACTTTTGATTATATTTTGTTATTTAAATACAAGTATTTCATGTTTGAATACATCTAAGAATCTTAATACCGTTTAGGCTGTTATTAACATTTCTAAAGTTTAATTTAAATCTTACTGCTAAAATTTTGAATGAAAATTTAATATGCATGTTTAATGAATTACTTGCTGCATAAAATGAAATATTACGCTTAATATACTGAATATATATATCGTGAACTTGATTCTAATTTATGTATTTGCTTCATTATTATAATTTTCCTTATGAATAATTAATATAATGTTATTTAATAAAAACAGAAATATATTTATATAATAGATGGTTTTACAAAGTGAAGACGACTTAAAGTTCATAAAATTTCTGAATACGTTAAAAAATATTAAATATAAAAATTCTGTTTAAGAAAGTTTTATTTAATTTTTCCTTTTAAGGTTTAATTGCAAGTAATTCTAAGTATATTAAATATATATATATATATATATATATATATATATATATATATATATATATATTATCGAGCGAAAGAACGTATGTTGCACATCAGTAAGTTTTCCCCTTTCTTCCTTCTCACGTTATCATACCTGCCAATCATCTCATTAATAAGCTTAAACTTGTTAACGCCCTTTGAAAACAAACAACAAAAAAAAAAAAAAATCCCATTTTTCCACACCACTTTATTTTTAGAGTAATTGTCTCTAAATATTGTTACGAGTAAATAAGAATAAAACTACTCTAAAAAATGACTGGTGTGAAAAAAAGGCGGGTACTAAGAATTTTATGCTTCATTAATGAGATGTTTGGTAAGTACGTGTTATGCTATGGGATTCTTGTTGCTTTATATTACAAAGCTTCTCATTCAAAAATAAAGCTTTTCGAACCTGTGAACTTGAACATGACGTCTTTCAGATTAGCAAGCAAATTTTTGAAAATATAAATTTAAATATTTTATTTTCTTAAGTAAATTTTGGACTTTAATTTTTAATCTCTAGAAGAAATATTTAAGATAATTTTTCACATTACACTTTTGGAAGAGAAATTTTTTTCTTAAATTAACGGTAATTAAATATTTAAAAAAAAATTACTCAACAAAAAAGTGGTGTGAAAAAAAAATGCAGATCACAATAATGATCCAGAATAAATTAAAAATGGTGGCATATATGCAAGTATGTAAAATAAAATACATTTTTAAAATATAATGGAATACATAAGAAAAGTCATAAACAGATACCATTCATTTAATTATTTAAACAGTTTCTAATTAAATTCAACGAAAAACGTGGAAAATATTATTTAATTGGAATTCTTTAAGCATTCGTGAAATACTTATATAAAGGCATATACTTATATGTATGGTTTCAAAACTTTAATTAGCATCCGCTGTCTCTCTAATTGGATATTACAAAGAGATAAGCCTTTTAATTGGTGAGTATTTCCTAATGATTAGGTTTGTTAAATTACGTAACAAGCGATAATTTTCAAATTAGAGGAAGAACTATTTCCACTGTATCAGATATCGTCAGGATTTATCACTTTTGGATTCACTCGGATAATAAGGATTGATTGGTCCTGCATTGTAATATGTGAAAGAATATTTTTCGCTTTATTTAGATTAATATTCCCAAGCAATTTGTACTCGCTTTATATCATTGCCTGAAGCAGTGCTGTAAGAAAGCTTTTGAATTATTAAATCTCGGTATTTTAAAAAAGATTTTTGCAAACGTATGTAGTATTTAGCAAATTTTCCAAATTATTATTTTAATATTTTAATTTAGTTCAAATGATAAATCGTAATAACAAAATTGTGTAATTGAAATTTCGAAACTTAACGTGTTAAAATTTTGAAATTACTAACATTCAGCATGAAAAAGTTTTTAATACAAATTTTAACATTTATATACAATGCATTTGTTTTCTCTTTTTTTTTTTTTTCTTTCTCTCTTTCTTTTCTTTTCTTTTTGTTTCTTTTATATATATATATATATATATATATATATATGTTTAATATTAAATCTATGAAGAAACGTAGAAATATTTTAGGTAATACATTTTAATGTGCAAACATAGATTTAAATCACAGTTCTTAAAATAAACGTATAATATATAAAAAATTTACTCAAACTATATCATTGATTTAAGCTGTACATGTTAGATAATTAATTCTACATTAAGTGTCACATATTTGAACATGCATTTTTATTATAAGAACAACAGCATAATTATATGTTTTAGGCTGAATTTTTTCTTTCCTCTCTCAATCTCTCTCTCTACATAATATTTTATGCATTAAAGATTACATTTTATGTATCGGTAAGCTTACTATAAAAGAAATATTTCATTTGTCAAGAAATAAAAGACTTACGTACTGCTACATAAAATTTACAGGAGCTAACTTTTTAAAATATTGTATATAGATTTAGTCAAATAATAATAATAAAATACATACTGGTATATAAAACTTCTTTCAAGAAATGCATCCTATATAGTATTGTTCTACATTTACATTTTTTATGAAAATATCATTTCTGTAAATAGCTAAAATTCACAAAATTCACAGGCAAACATTACAGTGAAACCTTCTGTAGTATTCATTTCATAGATTCGCAAATCCAGCATATGCATGCTTACATATTTCCTACAATAATACGGTGGATAACAATAACATATAGAAGTACCTTTACAAAAAAAAAAAAAAAAAAAGAAAAAGAAAGAATAGAAAAAGAAAGGAAAACAGTGATTTACTGTCTACAAAAATGTTGCCATGATTTGCAAAATTTAGGCAATGTCTTTAATAGCTAATAATTTTTATTAAAATAATCTGGTGTTTCACTCACACGACTATCTCTGACCAGAAATTTAATACTATAAATACAAATTGGAGATTAATGGGTAAGATAACGAGTACTGTTATGTAAACTTATGTTAAAACGATTCAAATCAGGCTTCGGAAAAGCTGTACTTGCCAAATAATACTGTGTGAGGGGGCTACAATACCATTACTGTACCGAAATTTATACAGAATTCACACCTGCTATTAAATTCAAAAGTTCATTAAAAATTATCCAAACAACTTTTACACGCAACTTTCCTTAAAATTTATCAATTTTGATCAAACTTTCCTAGTAACAAAAGTATTAACTTCAAAATACAACATTGAGAAATTATTTGTTTTTAATTTATTCTAAAAGACACAGACAAAGATCAAACGTTAAAAATTGATTTTGGTATTCAGGAAGTCTCAAAACGTGTAAACAAACAAAAACAAAGAAATGAATATTTAGCTTAAAAAAAATATGTTATTTACCATATTGCTATTAGGAACTAATTTCAATTCCTGAGCAGCTTACCTGGACATGTTAAAATATTTTAGCAAATTACTTTAACTAACAATAAAAAAGAATGTTATAGCTTAAATATATTGGCCGCCCTGTATATCTTCTGAATGTTATGTACACATGACATTGTGCACATAAAAGTTCAATTAGTGTGACAATTTTCAAGCATTGCCGCACTATAATCTAGATCTTTTATAAGCGAACAGTGATAGATTTCTATACCATATTCTACGTTAAACATGTTTTTAGGCATATAATATACATATGTATATACATATATATATATATATATATATATATATATATATATATATATATATACATATATATATATACAGGGGTCGATCCAGGTTTTAAATTTTGGGTCCCCTTTTTGTGAAAAACAAAATATTTTTGTGAAATTTTTATTTATTTTTGTGGAAAAAAAAAAAAAAATGTGTATAAAACCGTCCATTTTAACTGCCATTCTAAATAATGTTTGATATGAAATTAACGTAGTTTCATTGAACCAATTAAAAATAATACAGAAAACATGGAAACATTTTTGAAAAAATCGCTTTTCTAAAACAAATCTTGTGAAGGACTCATATCATAAATCTGAATTTTGTGAAGGGTCCTCTTTTATGGGCTTGAATTTTGTGAAGGGTCCCTTTTTATGGACTTGAATTTTGTGAAGGGTCCCCTTTTATGGACTAGAATTTTGTTAAGGGTCCTCTTTTATGGTGTGGAATTTTGTGAAGGGGCAACAAAGAGGACCCTATTTTTGCCTAGATCGACCCCTGTATATATATATATATATATATATATATATTCGTTTCATTTAGTTTAGTGCAGTCTGTAGATGTTAAACTCAATTTACTTGCAATTTCCCCTATAGATGTCATGTATTTGAATTATCTTGGGTGTACCTGTATACGAATCATTTGTTTCATATCAACGAAAAATTTAGTGTAGCATTCCTATGTAATGCACATTTAGAGTACCAAGTTTGGACTTTTTACTGTTATTTGTTCTTGAGATATACTAGTGAGAGACAGAGACACGCTGACACGCTGACACACAGACCAACCGCTATAAACATGATTTTTGGATTCAAGATACCTCGAAACGTGTAAATATAGCACAAACTAAGTTTCAAAAATTTGACCGAAAAACAATATTTTCTCTACCATATATATTGGTAAGAGAAAGTAAAAATCGTTTGCTCTGCAAGTTACTCCGTTATTCACCTATAGGCATTCATCTTTAAAGAATGAAGTGTAATTAAAATTAAAATTATTTTTTATTTTAGTCATTTAATTTAATTTTAATTATATAAAAAAAAATTACATGGGCTCAGGTTGCATACATCATGAGGACAATCTTATTGCACAAATATCAAATAGTAAAAATAACGTGTTATGAATTGTGGGAAAGAAAGCCGCATTTTTCTGAGAGAGGGAGAAAAAAACAGGTAATATCAATATTTGTGATAATACTTAACAAAGTACCATGCATGTAAATTAATCCCGTAATAGAGTTCCTTCCTACCTCACTGAATCGATGTTTTTTCCACAAAATGAAAGAATAGATTTTCTACTAAATTATAATTATATTAACTTACTATCAACGGTAATAAAGTCGTTTTTCAGTAAAGGACGACAATAGTAAATACATTTTCAGTTCAAAATCATAGCTTAGATTATTTTCATTCTCATATTTGCGAAACTATTTGGATTTGATCCAAAACATTAATTCATTGTATTTAAAAAATAAACTTCAAATCGGAATAACTTTAAAATTTGTTTTTTACTTTGAAAAAAAAAAAAAAAAAAAAAAAAAAAGAAGTTTATAAATAGCTTTATAGAATCAATTTTTAAAAACAATTAAAAATGAATAAAATTAAAATCTTACATTCAGTGACAATATCAAGAGTATTATTATGTCTCATGTATTAAAAATAAATATAAAAAAGTAATTTAAAATATTTCTTCCAAATGAAACTATCATGTATTAGGAAATTTTACAAGAAATAATCAAATGATAATATTTTAAGTATAAAGATTAAATAAAAATCTATTTCAAGTCTCATCTCTGAAATGCCACTATGATAGCTTGCCACTTAATATATATATATTTATATTTATATATAAAGATACAGTTTTAAAATCACATAAATTTAAAAGACAAAATAATTGAATTCAAAATCACTAAAATTATTTAGAATTTTATTACTGCTTTGTGTTTTCTTTGTATTATATAATTATAATTTTATTTGCACTTAGAAATAGACTGCGCTACTTAAAAAATACATATATAACATCCTTACTTGAGTTTGATTGAAACCCACAAAAATTTATTTGTTTTATTTTAATTTTTTAGCATTATAACACTTTATCAAATTAGCATATTTCAACAAAGAGATACTGTTCAAAAAAGAAAAGAAAAGAAAAAGAAAAAAGAGTCTGATGTTTTAGCAAATTAATTTGCTTTGCTAATTAAATTTCTAATAAGTTATCCTATGTAAATTATTACTCTTATAAAATTTCAGTATTTTAAGATTTATATACATATATATATACATATATATATATATATAGTATAGTATGTAAATGAAATATCAGAGATTATAAAAAAAAAGAAAGAAAAACTCTTTTGATTTTAAATATTTATCTCTATCTTTTCTAAACAAGGTTTTCAACAGATAACAGTTAACTTTAAAAGAATAATAAACACTGGGAATTTCTTAAATTTAAAAGATTTCTTTTCCTTTTAAGGAACAGGAAAAAGATAATTTTATGAATATATATGTTTTATATGCTAGTAGATGGCGCCAAAACAACTAATCTTGAAATACTATCCTGTGTAAGGAAATTTTCGACAAAAATGCGTACGGCTGTCCCGGTAACAACTTACAAATTGTTTTGCTTTTAATATGCTTGGAGAATATAAAACAATCAATAATCGTGTGATTTTTTTTTTTTTTTTAAATCATTGAGCGTTAATTATGTATAGCTAATATATCTGCTCGATGTTCGAATTGCACTGCACAAAGATAAAGAAATATCGGTTCAAAAATTTCAAGCGCATGCACAGACATTACTATTTTGGTCTTAAGAAAATACATTTGTGCATATATAAGATTCGTCTGGTTTTATTCATCAATCTTGCAATTGATGAATAAAACTTTTGAAAGTCAACACTGTGGATTGTAAAAAAATAAATAAAAATATTTAACGATTGATTTAGTTTAAAACGTTTTTCTTTTACTCGTTTTATGGAAAGAGACCGGAGTAGACTGTATTTTGAATACTTTCTTTAAGTAATATTTAGTAACAATATACAATATTCATCTTCTTTTGATTATTATTGACATTGTTTTATATAAAAAATGTTACGAAAAATATATATTACACAGATTTCAGCCTTTTCTCATTGATTCCTGGAAATTACTCAGGAAACGTCTTTTTCGCTTTTATTTATTTATTTTTAACCGACTTCAAAAAAGAGGAATTTCTCAATTCAAACTGCATTTATTTTTGTTTGTTTGTTTTAATGCTCGAATTGTGATAATTTTGGTCTGAAGAAGGTCCCATTATCATTTCTTTAAAATCTGAACAAAATACAGATTACCCACTACTGTAAATCCTTTATTGTATTAACGCCATTATTATATTGTAAGTATTGTTTTATTATACTGTAAGTCCTTTCTCATCTTTTACCTGCTGAACAGTTGCAGATGTAGTTGTAAAAGTGTTATGTGGGTATAGTGAAATGGCCATGCACTTTGAGATCAGATCGCTGACAGCGCCACTTGGTGCAAAACAGCAGAGTTAAAAACAACAACGAAAAACAGCATTCCTATCTAGGAAGCGGTACGAGGTAGAGGAAAAAAGGGAATTATAAAATTGTAGAGCATTGTCGATTGGGTACGAGAAGAAGATAAAAAAAACTTTTGTAGATATGGATGCTAAAAACAGAAAGCTAAATATGCTTTTTGTTTGTTGACAGTTTACTGCACTGTGACGTACTGAAGCAATCTTAAAAAAGAAAAGACAAGTATACATCACCAAATATCTTTATTTTTGACTTCCAAATTTCTTTCCGTTAGTTGCAATGCACATTTGGATCCTCATTTAAGCATTACGTTGCGCACTTTATAGCATAGCGAGCACACATATGATATGCAAAGTGCAAACGAGAGCACAGATGTTCATTGCAGTTGACAAACAAAATTTTAACATCGAAAATAAAAATATCTCTTCATAACAAGTTGTTTTGCTCTTTCTAATATCATTTCCTCATATCACAGTATACGAAATCCCGAACAAACAAAGGTGCGTTTTAGGCGTTCTATATTTTCTATCCATTTCTAATAAGGTGTATTTTCGTACTAAACTGATAATTTTCTATTACTTTGTTATTCACTTTTAACCTATATAATATATTATACCATTTTTATCCACATTAAGGCACTTATTTCAACACATTTTTCAGAGACATAATATGAAATTTCCTATACTTTGATTAGTGTTATTTTTCATGTTGAGATGAAATGTGTGAACTTTGAATGCATTTCCATTACGTTCTGCAATATGAATATATACTCACTGAAATGAAAATAAGTAATATATATATATAATAGAACTGACTCCAGAAATCGATGATAATTATTATTCAGAATATGAAAAATAACTAAAAATTGATATAAAAGGGAATTGTAATTTGCGCCTAAAAGTATAAAACAAATTTCTTTGCCAGACAACATAAACACTTACTATTTATCCCAACTTTTGAAATTGGCGCAAAAAAAAAAAAAAAAAAAAAAAAAAAAAAATATATATATATATATATACTTTTTGTTCAATAGATAAATTATTTAATTAAAAATTAAAACTTTTTCATTGAATTGCCAATTAACTTTTTACATTGGCTTCAGCTAACTACAGATAAAAGCTACTTAGATTCAAATGAAACAATTAAGATTTCGCAAACAGCAAACGTTCTCAACAAAAATGCTAGTAATTTCGTAGAAACAAAGATACTGAATTATTAAGAGGTTCTCTGATATGTGTGGATGTTATTAGGGCATTAACCGTATACAGTAATAAAACAATAAAAGAATCTATAAAGATGAATCATTTGAAAAAAACAGCGTTTGTAACTATTGGTCTTAAAGTATATATATATATATATATATGTATATATTTACTTTACTTTAATATATATATATATATATATATATATATATTAAAAAAAAAAAATTAATTTTGCGTCGACTTCAAATGTCATAAACAAGTGTTCATATCGTTTTGCAAAAATGAATTTATTTTATGCTTTAAGACGCAATGTACAATTCCATTTTATGTCAATTTTTAATTTGTTTAGTAGTTTGAATAATATTTATCAATGCTTTTTGGAGTCGGTTCTTCTTCTTCTTTTAACAGAAAGCTTTTATTATAATAATAAAATAATAAAAAATAACACAATATTTTGTTTATTATATTAATTTCGTTCAAATATTTTTCCCTATCATTTCTATAGCTGGCGAATAAAACTTTGTATGCAAACATAATAAATTCAAAAATATGCCACGACTGTTTCGGTTTGAAACATTTTTCTTTAAGTCTTTTAATCAGAAAATAGTCAGAACACTTTAGTTCCTTTTCGTTGTTACCATCACGTTTTGTTTGTTAATTTCGTTTACACGTTTTTTCCCCTCTATCAATTCTATAGCTGATGATAAAAGCTTTGTATTCAACAGTATTCATTTCAAAAACATGCAAGAGTTACATTTTTCTTTAATCACTTTTACTTTAACGCCTGTAAGTTACTCAGGAAAACTCATCTTTCATTCGTTGTTTTTTTCTTTATTTTCATTACAATAAATTGATGAAAAATAACGTAATGTTTTGTTTATTTCATTAATTTCGGCAACTATTGTAATTCGAGCAATCTTTCATTTTTTTGAATAACACCTAATGCCAAGATGGACACTACTGGAAATGTGAATATCTTATATCACGACGATTCCACTCGGAAAAGACCTGTCGAATCTTCAGAAAACGATTTCGCCAGACAATTCCGATAATGAAAGCGATTCGATAAGTTCGTTCTAGCGAAATAAGAAAGACTGTGGGAAAGTGACGTCACATGAGAGAAATTCCAATAACGAGAGAATTTCGATAAGCTCCTTCAAGACCCTAGGATTCATTTCACACCCTTTATGATATTGAATAATCGAGAAGCTCTAGAACGGGGTACGGAGACACCCTGTATACATAAATGCATTTTAAATTGTGTTTTTGCTTTTAATATATGAAAGAAAGTGGAAATATCGAAAGATTAAAGAATGAAACGAATAAGTAGAATATTTTATAACTGATCTGCATGCTTTTAATTCTTGTTTTTTTATAAACTGAATATACTTGTATCCAAGAAATATAAGTAAAATGTAAATTCTATAAAACAATAATGAAAATTTTTTATTATATAATTTTGATGTTAAAAATATAGATATTTATGAAATTGTCGTTTGGAATATTCAAAATTAATCTGTATGTTATAAATTATGAATTTTAACATTTCTGATATTAATTGTAAGTGATTTTAAATGAGTGCTTCAGATAGCAGCTAATTATGATGAAATTATCTGAACTGACTGCTATTTCACTCAAATAATGATAAAGTTCAGTTATTTAATTGTATCCCCAAAATTATTTTGATTAAGTATCCGAAATATATCAGCTTAAATCACGGTGTATTTTCGGTAATTAGAGTCGAATAAATGTAGTTATTCCAGATTTGTGTTTTTATTTACAAGTGTTTACATTTAAAATATTAACTATATTAATTTACTAACAAGGTAATTGTTTTATGTTACCATTCACAGATCGTATAGAACATACTCTTCACTGATTTCAGCATTTTTTTAGTTGCATTTCGTTATTCAAATATATTTAACCTTGTAACAGTTCTTTTAGTATATCAGTTTAATAATTCATAAAATAAATACTATGTAAACTGGAAGAATATAAATTAATTTATGAATACTATAGCTATTAAAAAAATAAAATGCATACTTTTATTTTATCTTATTACATAAGCCTTTTATTTGAAATACTGAATGACGGAAAAAGCCGTTTAAAGTAGTAAATATGTTAAAATATGCGTAAATAAGATTATGGTTCTTATATATATAACCTTTTTTCTGAATTAAGGTTTTGGAAATACTCTAGTTTGGTTTTTAAATTACTTTTGATAAAGTGCTGCATTTGTTAATATAGTAACTTACAATAAAGCCTTTTTTACCCCCTTTCCTTCAATAATTTTAATTCGCTTTCTTTTGTTGCTGTATACCCCTGTTATATTTATGAATGTGAATGTCAAATTATTACGTAAAATGCTTAGTTATTAACAATAATAAATAAATTTATCGTATCAATTCATAACTCCACTCAGTAATTTAAACGATTCAAATTTTGTTTAAACTGTATGGAAATTTGCAAATGCAAAAAACAGTTTCATAAAAAGGAATGCATGTATATATGAAATTACTTAGCATTTCATCCGCTTACATAAAACGTGAATTTCAAAATATGTAATTAAAAAGTTTATTATTATTAGTTTACCAGTTTGAATCTTATTATCATTTTTAAATATCCTTTTCGACACAAAAATTCATTCCTAAGTTAAAAAAGTAAATAAATACTATAAATCTGACTGTAACAAAAAATCTAGTTTATTGTGACCATTACAAAACTCTCTTCTCTATTTTCCTACACAAATCCATGTAGAACAATTTCTTTTATTAGAATCATTTTCCATGATAAATTCTGACGATTTTCATCTCAGAGAAGTATAACACTGATTGTCGAAAAACAATTAATTCTGTGCAAACCTCCGAGGATTTTCTTTTTCTAATGAAAATAATCGATAAATTTCTTTGACATTATCAAAGATCTGTAAAGATGTTTGTCCGTGATATGATGAAATTCCTTGAAGTTAGTGGTATTAAACAAAATACATAGCAAGGCACAATAAGCCAGGCTGTAAGTCCATATAGCATTTTAAAAGAGTGCCACTTGACAAAAATAACAGCAGTCATTTCCAATAAAGCAGTTTTTATTTTCATGCTATTAAAAGGCATAAATTAATATAAATTATAAAGAAGGCACATAACTGGTTCGCATTGGATCTATAGGACAGAGAGAGGGAGGGGAAACTAGGACAGATATTTCTTAGGCCAGTACACAAGCGATAGTTGATAGTTTGAAAGCACAAGGTGTACTGAATTGCATTCGCCAATTGAAACCCAAAATTAACAAATTAATGCCAAATAAAGCACCAAAAGTATGTTCTAATGCGTCAGTATAAAAATTTTTATTCGTTATTCAAAAGACAAAGAAAAGCTTGGCAACATAAATTATGCCAAACATAATTATTTTTATCGGCGTCAGGAATATACTTTTTTTTATATTTCCAATGGCTAGGCGAAAATTACAGAAGACTATAAAGATACAAAACAAATTATAAAAAATATAACATAGAACAAAAGACCGAAGTCATTGCCTAAGGAGCGATCTTGCCTCCCAATATCTCGACTCTTCTGTAGAAAATCGAAGAGAACCACAGCGAAGCAGATGTTCCCGGTCCATTACTTCTCCAGAATCACAAAGTGGGCAAGTAGAATCGTGATACCTATGCGCTTCAAATGAGCGGCAAGGCAGTCGTGTCCTGTAGATGGACGGAAAGTCGCAACTGCCTTACGTCTTGGTTTATCAGGAATAAGAGAAAAAAATAAATTCTTCCAGTTCTTTAGAGTTGTACGATTCTCAAGATCTTGAAAGGCATTAGATGTAGATATATATTTTTTTTAACAGTTTAATCCTCCAGTAAGAAATGGCTGTATTAGGGTGTTGTTCATTGCTCCAAAATCCACAATGGCCGGGCACCCATTGGAGAACAATTTGTTTCCCCTTTAAAGTGAGAGTTCACAAGGATTCTTGACATTGGCATATTTCAGGTGTTAATGGATAATCAACAACGCTAATTGAATGGATGGCTGCCTGAGAATCAGAAAGAACGACTGCCCTTTCAAACTTGCAATGGACAGATAATAGTTGCTTTAAGGCTATACTTATCGCCACAACTTCACCATCATTGAAGGAGTTACCAATACAGCTCGCAGGGGCATGAAATGAAAAAAGATCTGAGAACATACCAACTCCTACATTAAGATGACAACCAAACTGGGAAACATCAGTAAAAATGTGCAGCCACTGAGATAGGCGTCATTAAATATATTTCGCAATTTCTGTTTATATTATAAATTACTTTCTAATATAAAAAGAAATTTCGAAATATATTGCATTTCCAGTGATTTGTTACTTTCATAATGATTTTGTTTCAGTCTTAGAGGCGTTAAAAATGCTGTGTTCGTTTCTTTCAATAATAATAATAAGTAAATAAATAAATAAATAAATAAATAAATAAATAAAACAAGTAAATTCTTAATGCTGAAACAAAATCACTGTGAAAGTAAAAATCACTGGAAATGAAATATATTTCGCAATTTCTATTTATATTAGAAAGTAATTTAAACAAATAAAATATTTTATTTTTATGATTAAATGAGATTTTGAAACCTAACGTTGTTTAAAAAGGGAAAACGTACTTATTTACAAATGTGCAAGTCCCTTAGTAAAAATACAAAGTAAGTTAAATAGAGATTGACTTTTATAAAAGAATTATTTAATTTTATAAAATATTATAAAATATAATGTTCTTATTTATTTAAATAAATTAAATTAAATTAGATTTTATTTGTTAAATTAATAAATTAATTTTTTAATTATTCTTATTAATTTTTTTAAATTACAAATTGAATTAGTTAGAAATGAATCAAATACTTAAAAACTTATGTGTGAAGTGGTACCCCGTCAAAATAGCCCAAGACAAAATAGCCCCGACAAAAGAGCCCCGATAAAACGGCCCCGACAAAAGAGCCCCCGACAAAAGAGCCCCGACAAGACAGCCCCAGGACAAAATAGCCCCCGACAAAATAGCCCCGACAAAACAGCCCCAGACAAAATAGCCCCGACAAAACAGCCCAAGACAGAATTGCCCCGACAAAACAGCCTCGACAAAATAGCCCCGACAAAACGGCCCCGACAAAAGATCCCCGACAAAATAGACCCCGACAAATAGCCCCGACAAGACAGCCCCAGGACAAAATAGCCCCCGACAAAATAGCCCCGACAAAATAGCCCCAGACAAAATAGCCCCGACAAAATAGCCCCGACAAAACAGCCCCAGGACAAAATAGCCCCCGAGAAAATAGCTCCAGGACAAAACAGCCCCGACAAAACAGCCCCGACAAAATAGCCCCAGGACAAAACAGCCCCGACAAAACAGCCCCGACAAAATAGCCCCCGACAAAATAGCCCCAGGACAAAACAGCCCCGACAAAATCGTCCCGACAAAACAGCCCCGACAAAACAGCCCCAGACAAAATAGCCCCAGACAAAATAGCCCCGACAAAACAGCCCCAGGACAAAATAGCCCCCGACAAAATAGCTCCAGGACAAAACAGCCCCGACAAAATAGCCCCCGACAAAACAGCCCCGACAAAATAGCCCCCGACAAAATAGCCCCAGGACAAAACAGCCCCGACAAAACAGCCCCGACAAAATAGCCCCCGACAAAATAGCCCCAGGACAAAACAGCCCCGACAAAATAGTCCCGACAAAATTGCACCGACAAAACAGCCTCGACAAAATAGCCCCAACAAAATAGTCCGTAAACGTATGTATGATTTAGCAGGAAATTTATTTAACTTCTCGACTAGCTAAATATTTAAAACTTTTAGAATCGCTCAAAATACGATGACAATGCATTTTTTTTAATACATTTAGCCAATTTTTTCGGGTCCCCGCTGCCTTCGGTAGCGTTTTTATGATTCAATAATCATATAACTTCCCGACTTAAAGGTCTGCACGGGCCGGGTTCGGGCCGAATTTTTCAATTTGCTCCAGGCCGGGCTCGGGCTCAGTTATTTTGTGTATACTCGGGCCGGGCCGGCGTGGATGATATTTATTCTGGGCCGTGTCAGCCCGAATTTTTTTTAGTTTCCTCGTTAATCAAGGAAAATGAAAAAGATAAAATATTTCTTCAGTCATTTATTTTACATAATTTCACAGGCTTGTGTAGCACATAAAATTTTATTTTGTTAAAAAATGTCTGTAACTTCAGTTAAAATGAATGTCAGTGTGCCTGTTTGAGATTTCATTTTCCGCAAATATTTTTAGCATGCCTCCAAATTAATGTAAATTTACTTAATGTAATATTAGATGGTTTCTTATTCAAAATAGTATGCATGTCATTACTAGTTTGCACACATGTACAAACAAAAGTAATTAGATACGTTACTGTGTATAAGGCTTTGTGTCCTACGGTCTGAAGCGTTTAGGTGGTATAAAGGCAGTAAAAATCATTCCACTGTATCTTTTTCGCGAAAGCTCCTTTTTCTTATCTCCTGTGCACTGGATGAAAGTAGCACCATTTCTAGCATGTGCAGAAGCATCTTTTCTATTGAATATGGTTGGATTAGCATTAAAGTTTTGTTTATCGGATAACATGAAAGATTCAGATACATTACGGTATATAAGAGAAAATGGTTGAAAGTACCTTGGCTATATAAAATCTCTACAAAACACATACTAAAAAAATTTTTCATAGAAAGGCATCCTTTTTTTTTTTTTTTTTTTTTTTTTTTTAACGGTCCGGAGGGGCTTAGGCCTCAAAATTTCAGCCCGTGCAGACCTCTATCTCTAATAGCTAGAAATTTGAAACTTTTAGAAAAGCTCAGAACACGAGGACAATGCATTTTTTTATTACTTTCAGCCAATTATTATGGGTCCCCGTTGCCTTCGGTAGCGTTTAAACATACCTGGTAACTTTTATAACTTATTCCGAACTGTTAGCTCCGCCCTTTTTTCACACCAGTATGATTGTAGAGAAATTTTCTCCAATATGTAATTACTATGAAATAATAAGAAAAATGTTTTTAAAATATACTGGTATGAATAAAGGGCGTTTTTAACAGTACTCCGGAATAAATTATAAAAGTTAACAGGTACAGTCGGTAACAAAAGTCTCCAAACACTAGCAAAAATTTATATATAAAAAAAGTAAAGTTAATACTGTTTTGTTAAATAAATCCTTGTCGAATCATGTTCTTAGACTGACTAAGAACAGGATTCGACAAGGATTTATTTAACAAAACTGTATTAAGTGTACTTTTTTTAAATAGGAATTTTTGCTAGTGTTCGGAGACTTTTGTTACCGACTGTATGTTTATATGATTCTACAGAAAATTTTAAAAACATGGTACATAAAAAGTTCTTTTTATCATGTAATTATTTATTGTAAAACATAATGTATTTTCGTAAATTGTAAATGACTATATTTTTAAATGTTGATTTGTTATTTTCTTTTAAATACCTAAATAGGGAATGAAATATTCCTGAAAATTTTTGATTTAAGGTTTTCTATGAATTTTCACATTTCGAGATATCTGTCTGTGTGTGTCAGCAAAAGTTCTGGTCTCTGTAACTAAACCAATAAGCAGAATTTAACAATACTTGGTTTTTTTTTTTTTTTTTTTTTTTTTTTTTTTTTTCATCTTGAGTTAAATTTGCTCTGATTAACTTTTGGGATACATCGCCAAACAGTTGAGCTTTCATCCAGCAATTAAACTCATTTATTCTAAGACCGTGGCGAACTCCCACTTGGGGCCTACTGTCCCTTAATCTATCCTCCAAATAACTTTACACTTTCATAATTAAAAAAATAATAAAAATAAACTTGCATAATTTTATTTCAAGATAAAAATGATTTAATCAGCAACCACTTCAACTTTATGTGTACATCGACGGCAGACGTCAGTGTTATGCTCCGCTGAAATAATTTTATCTTGTGTAATTTTAAGCAACAACAACAACTACGAAAAAAAAAAAAACATAACCTTTTTAAAATTTGTGTGTATAAAATAAATTATCTTGATTGTATTTTGGTGTTTATTATCCGGAAGGAGGCGCTATTCTTCTGCTTATTCCACCATTTAGACTGAGACTATATCTCAGCTTCTACTGAACATTATATACTTTTAAAAAAAGTATCAGTCGGTTAATTTTCTTTCTCGCGTTAAAATTTGCGTAAATATCGGCCGAACATTGGTTCTGCTATGTTCCAATTTTCTTTGTTTCTAAAAAATCCATAACTCAAAATATAAAGTGCACAACAACACCATTGTTGTCCTCACTGGATTTTAAATTTGTGTGTATATGGACCGAAAGGTGGTGTAGTTACGTTGTAAATTTTGCTTAAATTTGTGTTTATATCGGCTGAAAGGTAGCGCTGATGCTGATATGCTGTCATTTTCTTTGTTTATGAAAAAGTTTATCTTAAAATGTAATGGTCATAACTGCATCATTTTTTGAATTCTGTGAATATTACACGAAATGTTTTTTGTTATCGGTCAGAAGGTAGCGTTTTTATGTTGTAAATTTCTCTGAATTTTCCTTGCTTATGAAATACTACACATCAAAATCTATTGTTTATAAGTGCACCATTTTTTTCCTACTGATGTTTAAGTTTTTGTGTGTATAGACAGATAGGTGACGCGCTAATACGCTGTATTTTCTTTGATTCTGAAAAAACTATATGGCACACTTCCGGTTATCCAATTTTCACCAAAAGTTCGAAAAATAATATGTACACCAGACCTGCCTCAATTCTGAAGTTTCGTAGTTCTATCTCTTTTTTTTTTTTTTTTTTTTTTTTTGAGATATGATAGTCAGAAAATTTTCCATGTACAAAGAAAGATACATACAAATTTTGTCGGGGGCCATTTTGTGGGGGCCATTTTGTCGGGGGTATTTTGTCGGGGATGTTTTGTCGGGGGCTATTTTGTTGGGGCTGTTTTGCCGGAGCTATTTTGTCGGGGCTGTTTTGTCGGGGGCTATTTTGTCGGGGGCTTTTTTGTCGGGGCTGTTTTCTCGGGGGCTGTTTTGTCGGGGGCTGTTTTGTCGGGGCTGTTTTGTCGGGGGCTATTTTGTCGGGACTATTTTGTCGGGGGCTGTTTTGTTGGGACTGTTTTGTCGGGGGGCTATTTTGTCTGGGGCTATTTTGTCGGAGGCTCTTTTGTCGGGGGCTATTTTGTCGGGCTCTTTTGTCGGGGCTATTTTGTCTTGGGGCTGTTTTGTCGGGGCTGTTTTGTCGGAGCTATTTTGTCGGGGCTTTTTTGTCGGGGCCGTTTTGTCTTGGGCTTATTTGACGGGTCACGGTGTGAACTCACTCACACGATCTATGGTTCAAACATTTATTTTAAAAGTATTGACGTGTTCTTTTAAAAAATAATATTGGAAGAAGTATTTTAAAAGATATTCATAATAAAAAGTTACACTCCCGGAGCTATTCTCACAGGCAGGGGGGGGGGGGGCAGTGCTCCACATGTATGAAAAAATTTTCCTGGTTGACTATTAGATTATTTTTCTGGATTGAAAATAGAATTATTTCCCTGTGCGGTAAAGAAGAAATTCTACATTATTCTTTAACAGATCTATCTTAAAGTGAAAAAAGTTATGATTACTAACAGGTTTATAGGTGCTCATGGGAATGAATAGGTAATATTAAATATTTGAATCAAATAAACATACCCGCAGACGCTGTGTAAGAAGGTTCATTATCATCTTGAATTATTGTTTGTGGAAAAGTCTGGGATACTTCCAAAATAGTCAGTCAGATACAATTTTATAATAGGTGTGATATATTTCAAGATAATTGATCTCTTGCGCATGAAAATTTGCCCCATAAATTTAAAGTTATGCACAACATTCGTACCATAATGTGCGCAGAATGTGTCACTGATATAAGAGTGAAATTTTCATTAAGTCTGTTACCTTTTCGTCGTCCTACTATATTGTTTCCTTCATCTCGAAATAAATCAAACTTTTCTCATCAGAGAAAACCAGTTCAGCCCAATAATTAACTGATATATTTTTTAATTTATTGGTCAACGGAAGTCTTTTTTTTATTATTATTATTTTCCTTATTAATGCATTTTTTGCGGACCTTTTGTTTTTTATTCTCCTTTGTTTAAATGTTGCTGGACTGTTTTTGAAGTGATTAATTTGTGAAACAAATTTTTTAATCGTCTCTAAGTTCTGAGTATGATAGAAATCGATTGTTTAAACATTTACTTTTAACTTGTGGACATCTCGCTTGAATGAGCAATCTGGCCGCCTAAAGCCAATTTTCCAGAATAAACACCCAAAAAATTTATACCTTTCTTAAAAGAAAAAAAAAATCTTACCAAATGATTCGCTAACATTTAATTATTTCGCCATCTTGCGTGTTAAAATACGTTTTGCTTTACACTCTAAAATTATCATTTTTTGTGTCATCGTCAATTGCCTTACCTTTGCCTTTTTTGAAATATTTTTCAAAATTACAATTTTCCTAACAAGTGTTTTGAATACTTAAATCAATCCTAAATTTTACGTGGAGAATATTGTAGTGAAACCTGGTCGAAAATTTGCTTTTGAAATCCTAAAATTGGCATTTGCAGAAAGAAAAAAAAAATGTTCAAGTGCGGCCTTTTTTTTTTTAACCCACAGAAGAAATTGCTCGGAAGAAATTTTCAATTTTAAATCAGCAGTTGCTGGTTTTTATCCATTTTTGACCAGCGACAATTCGTTTCATTAAATCCTATTTCCCTCCTTCAGGTTTCCTCTAACATAATGCAATATTTTGAAAAAAAGATTTTGCACTTTCCAGTTTAGTTTATCGAATTCTATCTACGTATATATTCGTCAGTGGCAATTACGGCATCGATTGGTGAGAATACAATTTAAGTGATTTAAACACGAATATAAAAAAAAGAGTTTTTGTTAAATAAGATACCGTGTTATAGAAGTGCCAAAAGGCAGAATTTACAAACTAAAATAAAGAAAGATGCGAGCATCAAAGTGTTATATATGTACGTGGGAAATTTTCAATAGGAGACGTCATGTTTCATGTGTAAAAATAAGTACACATCATGTAATGATGTGTACTTACTCATGTAAATACACATCACATTAATGATTCAAGACACAATCGCTATAATTTATCGTTTTCCTCTTTTGTATATTAATTAATTTAATAAATCTTAATTTAATTTAATATAGCGTACCTTATATTAATATAGCTTAAAGCTTACATTAGCTACATTACATTAAATTAAAGCTTAATTCAATTTGATGAAAATAAACTTAATTTAATATAGCTATTTCATGAATAGTCGAATGTAATGGAGCTTAAGCATATGTCATATTTCTTTCTTTTTTTTTCTGAATTGTACATGTGTAAATTTTCTTGCGTTCATTATCTTTTATATAAGAAAATTACAGTAAAACATATAAGTGCAACTTATATTTACAAGCGCATTTCTTGAATTCTAAATATTATTTTCCTGATTTCTAGATGTTTAAATACGTTGCTAATTAGTTACTTATGTGAAAAAGGGAACGCAATATTTACGCATATTTATTGTAAATAAACATTAAGTGCATATACCGGTTGTTTTTATATTATCTAAGCATAATATTTAATTCTGACATTATAAAATACATCAAAATAGAGTTGGATTTTCGTATGATGCTGTCTCAGGTTATTTGCATTAATATAAAATTAAGTGTCTTTATTGTCCATAATAACAATAATAAGATTTCTAAGAATTCACCAAAACTAATTTCAAAAACTGGCATACAATCAATAGAAAGATATTAAAACTTCTTCACACACCATAAATTTTATGTCAGCACAACCGGTTTCGAAAGGACGTAGCCTTTCTTCATCAGGTGCAAAAATGTCTTGCTTTTGCCTCCAAGGCAGTAGCACGTGTTTTTTTGCACCTGATGTCCTTTCGAAACCGGTTGTGCTGACTTAAAATTTATGGTGTGTGAAGAAGTTTTAATATCTTTCTCTAAGAATTCAGTTTTTTGTGTTCCTTTTTAATAACTTTCTTATTATGCTACATGTTTCACAAAGATTATAATTTGCCAATAAGCTTACAATATATTATATTTAAACATTACACTAAAATAATTATGTATTCGTAATGCAAAACACCTTTTTGTATAATTAAATCAGTTTAAAAATTTAATTTAACATTTTGCATTAACGTTAGATTAAATGTGATTTATCGTCAATCCTTATTGTAAAAATTAAATTTATTCACCTAACAAATTAAAACATGCTAATCTTGAACACACGCAGATATTTCCCATAACAAAAGAAGAGCAAAATTAATTGGAAGCACTTAAGTTAACTGTCGTGGTATGATTTATCTGTTTACTTAAGCATTCTTTTGGTAAATACATTTTTACTTTCGAGGTGGGTAATGTAAAATATTTCTATCATTTATTATCATTTAATATAATAATAGATGTGTGTAGTGAATTATTTGACAGAACTTAATTTTAATAAAAATTACACTTAATATGCTATGGAATAAGTACATATGAATAAAAGGACTGCGGCCATTTAGAAAATAACTTGAAATAATCACGTGCTGACCAGTTTTTCCAGATCTGGCGGATTGTTATTATTATTATTTTTTTATTATTATCCAATAATCACCAATAATTTTTAATTGTAACGTTTGCCTAATCATTTCGAAGATTGATAGTCTATAACACAGCCTCCTTAACTAGATAACTGTCGCGTAACTCGGGAACTAGACAACAATTGAAACGGTAGACAGCGCCATCTGGTACAGATTGCGCGACTTTTTTATTCAACAGCCACCAAAAATTTTTACAAGTAGGATATGATATACATAAAAGCGAATAGTATCGAAGAAACGTCGATTATATATATCATGTATCATTTCTTTAAATAATTCGTGAGAGTTGAATAAAAAAATCTCATACTCTGTACTAGGTGGCTCTGTCTACCGCTTCAACTGTTGCCTAGTTTCCGAGGTACGCGACAGGAATCTAGTTAAGGAGGCTATGGTCTATAATATATAACTTATCAAAATTATTGGTGGTTGTTAAATAAATTATCCGCCATATCTGGCAACACTGATGCGGACACTGTTATAATAATGTGTTAAAAATAATTTTTCGTCTTTTCGGCGTTCTAAAAATCAAACCGTGCTGTATGAGTAACTGTCATAATTATATCATTTGAAATTTCAAGAGTCCTTTGTGAAACTCCCTGTATATTCGCTACAGAATCAACTCTACCGTAATCAAATCTACTGAAAAAACTCAAAGCTTTATTTAATTAATGTTATTTCTGCTTCTTATCAAGAAATATTTTAACGAAATCTTACCAGAAAAACCATCCCCTACTGCGATAACAAAAAATCCAATCAAGCTCAATCGAAAGAGCATATATAAACATGTTTTTTGTCGCATAAACAATTTGCCCTCGTCAGTTCGCTTTCGAGTTATAAGTTCTGAAATTTCGCTAATAATCGGCACAACCACGCCTGAATCGCTAAAACCAAGCATTGCTAAAATAATGAATGGTTCGAAACAAGCAGAAATCGAAAGAGCATAGACAAACCTGTAGTTTGATGCATAAATTAGTTGCCGATTTTAGGTTTGAGATATATTCTATCGAGATATAATCTAAAAATAGATAAAAATCATGGTTATAACAGGTTTTATCGAGACTCCTCCCACTCTTTTCTCGTTACTACATTTTTACTCAAATATAAATTTCTCGAGAACGGGCTCACGAGCAGTGCTGCGAAATCTGGCGGTTTCAGTTATCATCAATAATTATTAATTGTAACGTTTGCCTAATGACTTTGAAGATTGATAGTCTATTATGTATAGCAAATATCACACCTCAAAATTATTGGTGATTATTGAATAAAAAATCTACCAGATCTAGAATCACTGCTCACGAGGGAAACAGTTTAAGCGTCAAAAATCACATTAGAATATGCCCTCTCGAATAAACATCATTTAATTGATTTTAACTATACTATTGGAATGGTTGCCTGTTTAGTATCAAATGAGAAAATTAACCATTATTAACCTTTTCAGGGGCAGTGATTGTATAGTGCAGCCACAAATTTTAATTCAAAATTCCAAAAACTGTCCCAAGAAATTTTTTATAAAATTTTTCTTTTGTAACTTAGACGAATAACATCATTTATTTCTTCTGTTTTAATATTGTTGGTGATTTCTGGTGGCTCTTGATTTTAAATAATGAATATTTGCTTGCCCTTTGAAAGGGTTAAATATATTTTTCAATCAGAATTCTTTAAATTTTGCAATATTCTAAAAGCTTCCTTATAAAGAACAGACTATTTTTATACCTACTTCCTAAATATTACTGTACACAAATCTATGTAATGACTACATTACATAATTTGCATTTAAAGCGTTTTTCTTTTTTATTAAAAAGAAATCCTTAAAATTAACTTTAGTTTTTGCATCCCAAAATATGTAAGAGCTATGATGTAAAGATTTATGGATGTGGTCATTAAAATACCGTTATAAAATACTGTCTTGTACTTTTGAGAAGATTTACTAATATATTTCTATAAACAGCTATTTTTTCTAGTCTGTTCGATCTACTTTTGTTAGAAAAATAAATAAGTTTCCGATAAATCAACATTTTTAAATAAATACAGATAATTCTGTTTCTATCTGATAGGATTTTTCTGGAGGAGTAAACCATTGTAACGATTTTAAGATACTGTTAAATTATAGATTATGTAAAAATAATACTTCAAAATTACATGAAACACGATCACTTAAAAATACAAAAAACGTACTTGCTACATAAATAAAATGACATTAATTATACTTTTCGCTAAAATTAAAAACATGATAAAGTTATAATGAGAATATAATTTTATAAGACTCATATTTATTCTAAATGATAGAATGTATGTCAAACAATTTCTAAACAAAAAAACAAAACAAAAACTGTAAATTACATATGTTGTTGGGAAAACTATAGGGTAGAATTACACAGTATTTGAATAATATTATTTTCATAAAATGAACTTTTTAATATATATGTATTTACATCTATTAAACAAGAACGAAATCGTTAAAAACATACGTCTTTAATTAGTGTTATATCATTAAATAATTACCATCATTATCGTCACTCGTGTTTATCCAAATTTCCGTGGGAATAATTTAAATTCCCAGGTTGATTTTCTGATCTTTTCCCTCATTACCTTTGAATTACGGGAGAAATAAAGGTTTGCCTTGAATTAAAGTTCATTCTCGTGGGGTAATGGGCATATATAATTCTAATTTAATTAAATATATCTACTTTCTCGGTAATTCAGAGCGTTAAAAGTTCAGTATTTACTAGATTTTAAAGGAGAAGATTTAAAGACGTTTATGAGCTGTATTCTTAATATTACGAAGGATTTTAATTAAATATCATAAGTCTAAAATAAAAAGAAAAAAACTTTATAGGACTTTTTCAATGTTTCTTATAGATTTTAATTATCAATAGCTGAAAGAAATAGTTAGTAAAGTAGTAAAACCATCCCGATTAAATTATCAATAAATGATAAATAATAAAATAAGACATAAAACTATTGAAATCGATCCTTCTCTCTGAGAGATACAATGCGATTGACACACTTTCACATATACAGTTACAAATAGACAAGAGTCTAAATTTAAAATACCCCTTTATAATTTATTTAGCATGTTTTGCACCTTAATACAATCATTTATTTATTTAGCAATGAAAAGATGGTAAAAAAATAAAAAAAATAAAACATAAATATGTTGAAATCGGTTCATCTGTTTGAGAGATATAATGCCATTGACAAACTTACACACACACAAAGTCAAATCATAGCCTCCTAAACTAGATGTCTTCTGAGTTGCTCGAAAACTTGGTGATAGACAGCGCCACCTGGTGAAGATTGCGCGACTTTTTTTATTCAACACCACCAAAATTTTTAAAAGTGGGATTTGATATACGTAAAAGGCGATTAGAATCGAAGAAACGTCGATATTATATATCACATATCACTTTTTAAAATTATTGGTGACAGTAGAATAAAATGGTCGAGCAATCTGTGCCAGGTGGCGCTGTCTACCGCTTGAACTGTTGCCAAGTTTCCAAGCCACGCGGAAGGCATCTAGTTTAGGAATCTATGGTCAAATAGACAAAAGATTTTAAATTTATAACTGGCAGGGAGGAGTCAAACCAAGGGAAAATCTATTGTTTGATTTATTAAATATGATTTAAGAAATCTTCTAAAGTTGTATTTTTTACGCGCATATGAGCTATTTTTTACGACTTTTATTTTCTAAGCATGTTTTACATCTTAATACATTCATTATTAAGAGAAGAAGATAGTTTCTTGTGTAAACAAATAACACCAAGTAAAGAATATTCAAAAATTACATTTTCGTTGTTAATTTTACATTCCGAATGAAAGTCGCCATTAATTTATTATTTACTTTCTGTACTTTCTTTAGATTTGTTTTCTGAAAAATAAGTACTTCATTTGAGCTTACATGTAAGAATCTTGATATAATTTAGAGCGTTGTGGTTTAATGTTTAAATGTTTATTATTAAATATGTTTAAATGTTTATAAGTATATATTAAATTATTATTATTAAAACTGTGAATGTAAATTTAATTTGTGTATAAAATGAATTGATTGTTGTATAAAATTAAATAAAATGCCTAATTTACCTAAATAATATTCCTTAGACGTGTTTACAAACAATATATGTATGTGAAGTGTAAGTTTTTTTTTTTTTTCTTTTTCTTTCTTTTTAGTATAATGCACAATCCTTAAAAAAGAGAGCAAAACCGTATATTTACTGTAGATGATTTTATAAAAAAAAAAAAAAAAAAAAAAAAATTACTTCTAGTTCATAAAAAAATTAAGTTAAAAATTATAGTTGAAATCTAGCTATAAAGTCTTTTATAAACTGTACAAAGTTTTCTTTTCCATTAGTAACTATGCTTTTTACTTTGATCTTTATTAAATAGAAGAAAGTACTGGATTCGTAAAAATTTGGCGACTGTAGGTATCGCAGGAACTGCTGCACAGAATTGCATAAAAATATATATGCAGATGCACCTTGACATAAAATAGAGCCTACCATTTTTTTCGTTTCGATCGACAAACAGGTGGCTCTTCTATAGATCTATTTCCGCAATTTCAGGTAAGGCTATATCTCAGCAACTACTGCACAGATTTGAATATCAAATTATATGTAGCTGCACCTTGACAGAAATTACTTTATAACATTTTTGGTACCAATAACTGAACAGGTGGCGTAGCTATACAATAATTTCCGATATTTAGGGGAAAGCTGTATCTCGGATTCTATTGTGCATAATCAAACAAATTTTGATACATGAACATTTTTCTGATAAAATTGGGTGCATATCTTTTGAACGGTGGCGCTTCTGTGCTACAATGTTTCCCCCGAGAACGGGAAAAATGTTATCTGCACGGTAAAAATTCATTTCAGTTAGACATTTAATGTAATATCTCTTTGAGATAAAAATCGTCTGTATTCATAACTTATAAAAAAAAATATATTTATAAGAAATAATTCGTACTGCGTGAAGTTGTATAGAAAAATATGGAAGAAAATTTTGTGATTGACACAACTAAATAGTTTTTAATGAGGAATTGTATATCGCTTTAATTGACATTCGAAATATTTTCATATATAGTAAGTATGGATATTTTAATTAATAAATTCATTCAGAAAACATTTAAGTTTTTAAATAGATATTGTTTTCTTAATAAAAGATTTAAAAAACTACTGTTAGTTCCTCATCATACTATAGGAATAGAAACTTAGATAATCGTAAAATTTTTCGACCTCAGCTTTGTTTTACGTTTTTACAAGTTTTGAAATGTGGGAAATCTATAAATGTGTGTAAACAAAAAGCTCATGATTTTAATTTTTCTTATTAATTTTAATGTAATATTCTGAAATAAAGACATAAAGATTGCATTTTTGTAATTGATTTGACAAACATATAAGTACTAATATTTCTTTAGAGTAAAAAAAAAAAAAAAAAAAAAAAAAAAAAAAGTTGAAGCTTTTTATATGCCAAACCTTTTCTGCGTTTAGATGCAATTAATTTTAATTACAAAGAAAAGCATTTGTGTCATCGACTGAAAAAACTTCGAAATTGGCTCGATTAACCATAAAATGTTTCTTTTAATTATTAACTTTGAGGCTTTTGTATGGAAAATGTATATTATTCTAACGGATATTTCTAATAATTTCATTATATCGTATGATTTTTTTGTTTAATGATACCTTTAATAAAATATTTAACTCTGTGAATAGACTAACTGTTTCTAATGGAGGATGTTATTTTATTCCGGAAGGAGTGGATGAAATTGTTTTGTATGCTTAATAAATTGTGCACAGCTTAATACAAAATAATAATAATAATAATAATAATAATAATAATAATAATAATATGCAGAATAAATGGTTTTTATTATAAAAAAAAAAGAAGCTTTTTTACGTCATTAATGACATGTAAGCATGGATTTACGAGAATATCCTTCTTTTACATTTGCATTGTGATCATATATTTATAAAATATCAGTTTTTACGGTGAATAGGTTTTGTGTTAAGTTTATCTCAAAGACAGTTTTTATTTATAACTACAGGATTTATTTTCATTGGTAATCTCTGTATTTAAATAAATAAAAAATAAAAATAAAAAAAAAAGAATTATTTTTAATATAACATTTTAAATGAAAACTAAAAAAGAAAAGAAAAGTTAACAAAAGAAAAGAAAGAAATTAAATTTATATTGGAATAATAACATCTCAAGATGCAAAATAGTTGCTCAAGATCTCGTTTCGGGTTATTTCATATGATTTTAGACATTAAGGTAATTCCAACATATCCCGTGGTACTGGTTGTATTTTGCCGCCCAACCGCTTTAGACAAATGGCACTGCTATAGGCGCCTAGTACTTTAGCAGTATGTGGTTCCGCTTATATGGTATTTTCTTTTGGGTTTTTATTGGTATATTTGTAACTAATTGGCAAAATTTAATTGAATTGGTTAATTTGGAAACATATGATTCTTTCACATCTTTTGATACCTTTCTGCATTTAGCGAGTCGTAAAATTGTAACCGGATATTTAAACAATCAGATGTGTAAAGAATCTGTTATTAACACTTCTGATAATCCTGAATATATATATATATATATATATATATATATACATACATTTTTTTAATCTAATAAAAGAAAAAAAGAAAAAAAGAAGTTAATTTAGCATTTCATTTTTAATTTTTCAATTTGTATAAAGTGTGCAATAAAGTAACACGCATATTTACTTTTGATTATATTTTGTTATTTAAATACAAGTATTTCATGTTTGAATACATCTAAGAATCTTAATACCGTTTAGGCTGTTATTAACATTTCTAAAGTTTAATTTAAATCTTACTGCTAAAATTTTGAATGAAAATTTAATATGCATGTTTAATGAATTACTTGCTGCATAAAATGAAATATTACGCTTAATATACTGAATATATATATCGTGAACTTGATTCTAATTTATGTATTTGCTTCATTATTATAATTTTCCTTATGAATAATTAATATAATGTTATTTAATAAAAACAGAAATATATTTATATAATAGATGGTTTTACAAAGTGAAGACGACTTAAAGTTCATAAAATTTCTGAATACGTTAAAAAATATTAAATATAAAAATTCTGTTTAAGAAAGTTTTATTTAATTTTTCCTTTTAAGGTTTAATTGCAAGTAATTCTAAGTATATTAAATATATATATATATATATATATATATATATATATATATATATATATATATTATCGAGCGAAAGAACGTATGTTGCACATCAGTAAGTTTTCCCCTTTCTTCCTTCTCACGTTATCATACCTGCCAATCATCTCATTAATAAGCTTAAACTTGTTAACGCCCTTTGAAAACAAACAACAAAAAAAAAAAAAAATCCCATTTTTCCACACCACTTTATTTTTAGAGTAATTGTCTCTAAATATTGTTACGAGTAAATAAGAATAAAACTACTCTAAAAAATGACTGGTGTGAAAAAAAGGCGGGTACTAAGAATTTTATGCTTCATTAATGAGATGTTTGGTAAGTACGTGTTATGCTATGGGATTCTTGTTGCTTTATATTACAAAGCTTCTCATTCAAAAATAAAGCTTTTCGAACCTGTGAACTTGAACATGACGTCTTTCAGATTAGCAAGCAAATTTTTGAAAATATAAATTTAAATATTTTATTTTCTTAAGTAAATTTTGGACTTTAATTTTTAATCTCTAGAAGAAATATTTAAGATAATTTTTCACATTACACTTTTGGAAGAGAAATTTTTTTCTTAAATTAACGGTAATTAAATATTTAAAAAAAAATTACTCAACAAAAAAGTGGTGTGAAAAAAAAATGCAGATCACAATAATGATCCAGAATAAATTAAAAATGGTGGCATATATGCAAGTATGTAAAATAAAATACATTTTTAAAATATAATGGAATACATAAGAAAAGTCATAAACAGATACCATTCATTTAATTATTTAAACAGTTTCTAATTAAATTCAACGAAAAACGTGGAAAATATTATTTAATTGGAATTCTTTAAGCATTCGTGAAATACTTATATAAAGGCATATACTTATATGTATGGTTTCAAAACTTTAATTAGCATCCGCTGTCTCTCTAATTGGATATTACAAAGAGATAAGCCTTTTAATTGGTGAGTATTTCCTAATGATTAGGTTTGTTAAATTACGTAACAAGCGATAATTTTCAAATTAGAGGAAGAACTATTTCCACTGTATCAGATATCGTCAGGATTTATCACTTTTGGATTCACTCGGATAATAAGGATTGATTGGTCCTGCATTGTAATATGTGAAAGAATATTTTTCGCTTTATTTAGATTAATATTCCCAAGCAATTTGTACTCGCTTTATATCATTGCCTGAAGCAGTGCTGTAAGAAAGCTTTTGAATTATTAAATCTCGGTATTTTAAAAAAGATTTTTGCAAACGTATGTAGTATTTAGCAAATTTTCCAAATTATTATTTTAATATTTTAATTTAGTTCAAATGATAAATCGTAATAACAAAATTGTGTAATTGAAATTTCGAAACTTAACGTGTTAAAATTTTGAAATTACTAACATTCAGCATGAAAAAGTTTTTAATACAAATTTTAACATTTATATACAATGCATTTGTTTTCTCTTTTTTTTTTTTTTCTTTCTCTCTTTCTTTTCTTTTCTTTTTGTTTCTTTTATATATATATATATATATATATATATATATGTTTAATATTAAATCTATGAAGAAACGTAGAAATATTTTAGGTAATACATTTTAATGTGCAAACATAGATTTAAATCACAGTTCTTAAAATAAACGTATAATATATAAAAAATTTACTCAAACTATATCATTGATTTAAGCTGTACATGTTAGATAATTAATTCTACATTAAGTGTCACATATTTGAACATGCATTTTTATTATAAGAACAACAGCATAATTATATGTTTTAGGCTGAATTTTTTCTTTCCTCTCTCAATCTCTCTCTCTACATAATATTTTATGCATTAAAGATTACATTTTATGTATCGGTAAGCTTACTATAAAAGAAATATTTCATTTGTCAAGAAATAAAAGACTTACGTACTGCTACATAAAATTTACAGGAGCTAACTTTTTAAAATATTGTATATAGATTTAGTCAAATAATAATAATAAAATACATACTGGTATATAAAACTTCTTTCAAGAAATGCATCCTATATAGTATTGTTCTACATTTACATTTTTTATGAAAATATCATTTCTGTAAATAGCTAAAATTCACAAAATTCACAGGCAAACATTACAGTGAAACCTTCTGTAGTATTCATTTCATAGATTCGCAAATCCAGCATATGCATGCTTACATATTTCCTACAATAATACGGTGGATAACAATAACATATAGAAGTACCTTTACAAAAAAAAAAAAAAAAAAAGAAAAAGAAAGAATAGAAAAAGAAAGGAAAACAGTGATTTACTGTCTACAAAAATGTTGCCATGATTTGCAAAATTTAGGCAATGTCTTTAATAGCTAATAATTTTTATTAAAATAATCTGGTGTTTCACTCACACGACTATCTCTGACCAGAAATTTAATACTATAAATACAAATTGGAGATTAATGGGTAAGATAACGAGTACTGTTATGTAAACTTATGTTAAAACGATTCAAATCAGGCTTCGGAAAAGCTGTACTTGCCAAATAATACTGTGTGAGGGGGCTACAATACCATTACTGTACCGAAATTTATACAGAATTCACACCTGCTATTAAATTCAAAAGTTCATTAAAAATTATCCAAACAACTTTTACACGCAACTTTCCTTAAAATTTATCAATTTTGATCAAACTTTCCTAGTAACAAAAGTATTAACTTCAAAATACAACATTGAGAAATTATTTGTTTTTAATTTATTCTAAAAGACACAGACAAAGATCAAACGTTAAAAATTGATTTTGGTATTCAGGAAGTCTCAAAACGTGTAAACAAACAAAAACAAAGAAATGAATATTTAGCTTAAAAAAAATATGTTATTTACCATATTGCTATTAGGAATTAATTTCAATTCCTGAGCAGCTTACCTGGACATGTTAAAATATTTTAGCAAATTACTTTAACTAACAATAAAAAAGAATGTTATAGCTTAAATATATTGGCCGCCCTGTATATCTTCTGAATGTTATGTACACATGACATTGTGCACATAAAAGTTCAATTAGTGTGACAATTTTCAAGCATTGCCGCACTATAATCTAGATCTTTTATAAGCGAACAGTGATAGATTTCTATACCATATTCTACGTTAAACATGTTTTTAGGCATATAATATACATATGTATATACATATATATATATATATATATATATATATATATATATATATATATATATACATATATATATATACAGGGGTCGATCCAGGTTTTAAATTTTGGGTCCCCTTTTTGTGAAAAACAAAATATTTTTGTGAAATTTTTATTTATTTTTGTGGAAAAAAAAAAAAAAATGTGTATAAAACCGTCCATTTTAACTGCCATTCTAAATAATGTTTGATATGAAATTAACGTAGTTTCATTGAACCAATTAAAAATAATACAGAAAACATGGAAACATTTTTGAAAAAATCGCTTTTCTAAAACAAATCTTGTGAAGGACTCATATCATAAATCTGAATTTTGTGAAGGGTCCTCTTTTATGGGCTTGAATTTTGTGAAGGGTCCCTTTTTATGGACTTGAATTTTGTGAAGGGTCCCCTTTTATGGACTAGAATTTTGTTAAGGGTCCTCTTTTATGGTGTGGAATTTTGTGAAGGGGCAACAAAGAGGACCCTATTTTTGCCTAGATCGACCCCTGTATATATATATATATATATATATATATATTCGTTTCATTTAGTTTAGTGCAGTCTGTAGATGTTAAACTCAATTTACTTGCAATTTCCCCTATAGATGTCATGTATTTGAATTATCTTGGGTGTACCTGTATACGAATCATTTGTTTCATATCAACGAAAAATTTAGTGTAGCATTCCTATGTAATGCACATTTAGAGTACCAAGTTTGGACTTTTTACTGTTATTTGTTCTTGAGATATACTAGTGAGAGACAGAGACACGCTGACACGCTGACACACAGACCAACCGCTATAAACATGATTTTTGGATTCAAGATACCTCGAAACGTGTAAATATAGCACAAACTAAGTTTCAAAAATTTGACCGAAAAACAATATTTTCTCTACCATATATATTGGTAAGAGAAAGTAAAAATCGTTTGCTCTGCAAGTTACTCCGTTATTCACCTATAGGCATTCATCTTTAAAGAATGAAGTGTAATTAAAATTAAAATTATTTTTTATTTTAGTCATTTAATTTAATTTTAATTATATAAAAAAAAATTACATGGGCTCAGGTTGCATACATCATGAGGACAATCTTATTGCACAAATATCAAATAGTAAAAATAACGTGTTATGAATTGTGGGAAAGAAAGCCGCATTTTTCTGAGAGAGGGAGAAAAAAACAGCATCTTTAAATATATAAGAAAAAATCTGGAGTGACTCCACTCGACTTTCCGAACATTGAGTAACTAACAGTTTTGTAGATAAAATAAAGAAAGAGGAATTGCTAAACAAACAAAAGAGAGAAAACCATAATAGAGTGTTTTTTTTTCCATATATCACACGAGGTTTTATTTAACGCTACTGAACTTTGAGCCCTTAGATCATAATGATAAAGAATTTTTCGTTTTGTCCCTGTAAAAATCTATAGATGCTAGATTCACCAAAATGCTTATAGTTAGTGCAACAGTGATTTATAATATTCATACAAATTTTCAGCTCAATTGAATAAGGCGTTTAGATGCTATCGCACTTTTAAAAATTTGGTCTCATAGGCCATAATGATAAAGAATTTTTCTTTGTGTCCCTGTAAAAAAACTGTAGTGCTAGATTCACCAAAATCTATACAGTTGGTGCAAATGCGACCTATAACATGTGTACAATTTTTTTGCTCAGATTAATAAGGCGTTTAGACGCTATCACACTTTTAAAAATTTGGCCCCATTGGCCTTAATGATAAAGAATTTTTCTTTGTGTCCCTGTAAAAAAACTATAAGTGCTAGATTCTCCAAAATCTATACAGATTGAGTATCTGTGACCTATAATATGGGTATAAAATTTTTGCTCAATTGAATAAGGCGTTTAGATGCTATCGCACTTTTAAGATTTTGGTCCCATAGGCCATAATGATAAAGAATTTTTCTTTGTGTCCCTGTAAAAAAACTATAAGTGCTAGATTCACCAAAATCTATAGGGTTCGTACTATGGTGACTTACAATATACGTACCAACTTTCAGGTTAATCGAACAAAGCCTTTAGACGCTAGCGTGTTCACAAACATACACACATACACACATACACACACACATACATACATCATCGTAAAAATAGTGAAAACGGACTCAGGGGACCTCAAAACGTATAGAAACATCAAAATCTCGAATTCGGATTTTTGACATGATTACAATACTTTCCTCACTATAGTGTTCGGAAAGTAAAAATACTCTTTAAAAATCCAGTTTTTTTTTTCTTTTCTTTTTTTTTTTTTTTAATCACATACATTTTTATTTCACACTTTGACACCTAAAAATACTACATGGATTCACATTTAATCAAGTCATATTAACAAAATAAATCATATTTCGAAAATAAATTTGATACTCTTTCCAACGAGAAGAAATAATGAGACGCGACAAAAAAACAAATGATACTAGTAACTGCGTTTGGTGATCAATTCTAGCACTTTCACTCATAATCAGTTTTTGAAGTTAGTTATACAACTTTTTCTTTTTATTAATTATTCGTATCTGCAATCTTCATTTATGAATGAAAATGATTTTGTTTTTGATACGAATACATATTTGGAAAAATATCATAACAACAATTCAACAGAATTCTAAAATAATTAAACTAGAAAAATAAAACTCTATGTAATCTATGTACGACATTGCCGCAGGCAAATTTTTTTATATTCTTTTCGTACCACTATTTCCAAAAAATAAAATTTATAATATATTTCCGCAAGCAAATTAGCATTTAAGCAAACCTATTACATACTTGCCAACATCCTAATTAATATTCCGTAGTGTTGTTAGCCACGCCCTTTTTTCACACCAGTAAAATTTTAGACTAATATTCTCCAAATGTATTTACGATTAAGTAAGAAGAAAAATAAATCTAAAAAGATACTGGTGTAAAAAAGAAGGCGGGGCTAACAATACTGCGAAATATTAATAAGTATGATAGCAAGTATGATATTAGTACAAATAATACAAAAAATAATAAAATAAAAATTCGGATATTGTTCTCAAAGTGCGTTTACCACATTATTAGAGAAGTATTAAATAAGAGGTACTGTTTCGTAACGCTTTTTGTTTATTTTAAATAACAGTATAATATAGTTTTAAAAACATTTTTATTGGGCACATATTTCTACATGAAGGCTACATTTTAATGTGGAAACTATTCCTCAGGTGACGGATGAAGACACGAGTATGTTACTGCTACGATGCCGTATTCGTGCCTACTTCGTTTTCTTGCCAAAGAGTCGCTCTGTTATTTGGATCCTAAACAATTCTTGCTATTTTCTTTATTAATTTTCTTTTTCTGAGGATATATATATACGTATATTAATATAAGAACAATCGTTTAAGATTTACTTTATAATATATTTAAAAATATTCCATTTACTTTAAAATTTAAAACGAACAAGGCAAAATAAAATAAATATAATATATAGAGAAAATACATTTATTAAATTTGATTCACTGCAACTTCTAAAACATTTATTTATTAAGCCATAGAATATAGAAGATTTAATGCGTTAATCAGTATCAGCAGTCTCCTTGATTGGATGGCTAAAAGCGATAAGCTTTAATTGGTGAGAACTTACAAATAATTAGGTTTGTTAAATTACATAACAGTCGAGACGGTTATCAAATTAGACGGAGAAAATAATATACTGGATAAATTATGATTAAAACGTTTCGTCTCAGCCACTGGCTTAAAATGAAAATAAAACACTAATACGTTATGATGCGGAAATATTAATTAATTCTTGTTTTTATTTTTAGTATGTTTATTACATTGCCCGTTGATATACTATAGTTAAAACTTAATTAAAAAAAATGTAATCCCCATTTTATTTATTTATTTAATTTTTACTTTCCGAACACTATAGTGAGGAAAGTATTGTAATCATGTCAAAAATCCGAATTCGAGATTTTGATGTTTCTATACGTTTTGAGGTCCCCTGAGTCCGTTTTCACTATTTTTACGATGATATATGTATGTGTGTGTGTATGTGTGTATGTCTGTGAGTGAACACGCTAACGTCTAAAGGCTTTGTTCGAATAACCTGAAATTTGGTACGCATATTGTAAGTCACCATAGTACGAACCCTATAGATTTTGGTGAATCTAGCACTTATAGTTTTTTTACAGGGACACAAAGAAAAATTCTTTATCATTATGGCCTATGGGAGCAAAATCTTAAAAGTGCGATAGCATCTAAACGCCTTATTCAATTGAGCAAAAAATTTATACACATATTATAGGTCACAAATACTCAATCTGTATAGATTTTGGAGAATCTAGCACTTATAGTTTTTTTACAGGGACACAAAGAAAAATTCTTTATCATTATGCCTATGGGGCCAAATTTTTAAAAGTGTGATAGCGTCTAAAACGCCTTATTAATCTGAGCAAAAAATTTGTACACATGTTATAGATCACAGTTGAACTAACTGTATAGATTTTGGTGAATCTAGCACTTACAGTTTTTTTACAGGGACACAAAGAAAAATTCTTTATCATTATGGCCAATGGGACTAAATTTTTAAAAGTACGATAGCATCTAAACACCTTATTGAATTGAGCTGAAAATTTATATGAGTATTATAAATCACTGTTGCACTAACTATAAGCATTTTGGTGAATCTAGCATTTATAGGTTTTTACAGGGACACAACGAAAAATTCTTTATCATTATGATCTATGGGCTCAAAGTTCAGTAGCGTTAAATAAAACATCGTGTAATAGATAGAGAAAAATACTCAAACACTCTATTATGGTTTTCTCTCTTTTGTTTGTTTAACAACTCCTCTTTCTTTACTTTATCTACAAAACTGTTAATTACTCAATGTTCGGAAAGTCGAGTGGAGTCACTCCAGATTTTTTTTTTTTTTTTATGTTTTATGATTGAAAAAAAAAAGTTGAAAAAAAATCACTTTCTAATTAAAAATTCACTATACTAATTTTATTAAGTGAATTTCCGATTTTACATATACAGTAGAACTTGGAAAATTCGAAGTTGAAGGGACCAGAGAAAAATTCGAAATATCTAAAAATTCGAATTACATATACCATTTTGCCAAAAAAAAAAGAGGTATATTAAAAAATTAAAACTCTACGATCAAAGATTTAACACATAAACTTTATACCTAAGAATACTGCTACATCCCCACCCTCCCCCATTAAATCAATATTTTTTACGAGCTTAATTATTCAACACTTTAAAAAAAAAAAAAAAAAAATCAGATATTTTTTTTATTTCTTCTTTAAGTACAATCTTTGTGTCATAGCATATGACTTGATACAAAAATAGAATCTACTTACTACATTAGGCATGCAGCGCTGCCAATCTAATCCGGCAAATTGTTAGTACCGCTTCTTTTCTACACCAGTTAATTTTTAGAGTAATTTTCTTGAAATGTAGCTACGATGAATTAAGAAGAAAAATACTCTAAAAATTATGTGGTGTAGAAAAAAGGGCGGTACTAACAATTTGCCGGATTAGGTTGGCAGATCTGGGCATGACTTTCAATTAAAAAAACCCTCGACGTTCATGCACATTCACCATATCTTCTGAGATGTACTAGCTAGGGGCTTCTCTTTATTTCCTTATCCTTCTTTTGAAAGACTGTTAAGATATATAATGCACTTTAGCTGAGAAAAATCCCGGGAACAAATTTTACTGTAATATTTTAAAGGTAATCGTATGAAAAATTCGAATTATCCAAAATAGAATTAGAATTATCCACGATTTTTTAACATTATTTTAATATAAAATTCAAGGGACTGAGTAAAAAATTCGAATTTTCCAGAATTTCGAATTAAACAAGTTCGAATTATTCAAGTTTCACTGTATTAACATAATTAATCATTAGCAATTCTTTGAAATTCTGAAGATAAATTTAGCGATTCACGTACTAAATATGACATACTTAATAAATTTCTCTGTTTCTCCAAATAAAAGTATAATTATAATACAACATTAAACGGATATACAATAAACTTGTGGCGATTATGATATATAGAATCGGTATTTTTGGTTTTCGCTGACCTGACTCCAATGAACCTCTAGGTTAAATATGAGGCAGCATATGGTACCGTCACCAGACTGTCACCACACATGGCCAAACATTCTTTCACATGAATTGCACAAAAAGGTTGCAAATTTGGCGCAAGCATCCAGTAAACATAGTAGAACCACAACTCACATCGAATGAAAGAGATATACAAATCAGTACAGATAGCTCGAAACTAAAATGAGCAATTACAGGATTGGATTTTTTAGTATATTCAAAAATAGAAAAAGAAATAGCGACATATTTGTTGCTGATTAGAAAGTGAAACAATGTATTCTAAGCCGAAATGCTGTTCAAAATAAAAGCAGCAGAATGGAGAAACAGTACAGGGAAATATTTACAGTATGCACTCGTATGTCAGCTATCCAACCACTCCCAACCATTTAATACAAATAGCCCGAGAGACAAAATTCATAAAGGAAAAAAAAATAAAAAAAAATAATAATTTTTAAATCAACTGAGTCGACGCCCATGTAAAATTCATTCATCCAAGGCTATGTATAGAGGCCGATAATTTAGTAAAACTAACGCCAGAAAACCAATGTTACTCTAAATATTATCAGTTAGAAAAACCAATATCGCACCTCAAAAGCAAGTTAAAAGAAACTACTATCAAACAATGGCGATTTGAACGGTATTACGGGCACACGATCAGCTGATTAATAATAATAATAACCATCTTCTGTCAGGAACGATTTCGGTTTAGACTAGGCTGACCATATGTCCTCGAATCTCGAGGACAGGCGCGAATTTCGAGGACAAACTACCTTCGTCCCCAAAAAATTACAACACATTTGGGGACGCCGGTTATAATGTTATTAATGTTTTATTATAGTAATTTATTTTATGTATAATAAATAAGCTGAAATAAGATGCTTTATACATAAAAATTACTAAAATTTTACAATTTAAGGTGATTTAATTATTTTTTTATTTTTTTGTCCTCGAAATTCGAGGACACCGCCATCTTTCTCCACAAATTCAAGGAAAAAAATATGGTCACTCTAGTTTAGACCGCTTCAAAACAGAGACTTTTGGTAGCCATTTTTTTCCCCTTAGAAATGCTATGTATTTTTATTTTTATATTTTTATTTTTTTATTAATCTGCATAAATGTTACATCATTAGAAAGATCTTTCAAAACTGAACATTGTTTGTGCTTGCACTTTTCTCTTAATCTAAATATGACAAAAGATTTCAACGAAAGTTTATAATTACCATTGCAATTCTAAAGTACCCATGGAGGATAAAATTAAAATGTAATATAAAATTAAATCATAAAAATTATGGGCTAATAGTTATTACACCATTTTCTTGCAATCATGATAATGTACTTATCTGATATAAACAAACAGTTGACTGTGACATCATATTTATCAAATTATTTAAAATAAATAAGGTTACAAATAAGGTACCTAAGGTTACTTCGTTACAAATATGGTACCTTTCATTTTGTACCTTATTTTGTACCTTATTTGTAAGTTTTGATTAGATATTTTATAATTAATTAAAATATGAAAATATTTTCAAAATTGGACATTTAAATTTATGATTGTTTACCAGTTATTGTTATATATATATATATATTGAGGGGGGGGGAGGCATAAGATGAAATAATGTTTTCACGCGAAAAATTAAAAAAATATTAAATTTGCCCATGCATTTAAAAAATACTTATTAAAACGGGTCGAAGAAGGAAGCGAAATAAGTACTGAGTTATATTACGATAAATATGATATATAATATGATACGTTATATTAGAGCTATCGACCTGGGTTAGTAGGTATTTTCGTTGAAAGAAATAGTTTGTTCTTTCGGTGCAACTTGCACATTAGTCCCGTCAGGTGCAACTTGCAAATTAGTCCCCTTTAAATATAGTGTCCAGCGAAGCAGGCAAAGCATTCGTTGATTCACTACCTTAATTGATTTCACATTCCGTAATTTTTGACGGGGTTATATACTAGTATATAAATATTTTCCAGTGGTAAACACAAAAACACAAGTTAGCTGAAAGCTCCTCTTACAGATACTGACTAAGGGATATTTCCTGCTTATATGGATCGCTTTACGAAAACAGGAGTCTGGATTGTGTCTGTGACACGGTAAGCACGATCAGCCTGTCTGCTCACTGTTAATCTCAATCTGGCCAAAATCTCACTTAATGAAATACTCTGGTTTACATAGCTATCCAACAACAAACATGTACAGAACAAAGCTAAGCATGTGGCCAAATGGCTCACTAATAATATAAGCGGCATGTCAGATTTACCAAGGTGTTGTCCTAAAACTAAAACCGTCTCTCCAGCTATAATCTTAAAATAAATTAATAAATAAAAAGCCACAAACAACAAACTATAAGTAACTAGGAACAAGAAACACAAGTTCAAGCATACATGCAAACAACTTGATTTAATCAAGCAAATGTGTGTGTGTGTGAGTGAAAGCCAACCAAATAAAAATAGAAATATAAAAAGAACTTTCCCAGAGTTATTAGCCACAAATAAAAATCAAGAATCAAAACAAAATTAAATTTTGGATTCTCCCAGAATGGTTAGTCATTAAATGAAAAGAAAAAAAAAAGATTAAAGATTATAAAAATGACACTCTTTTTAAAGTGATGCATTTTAAACAATTATTAAACGTCAAAAATATATTTTTTAAAAATGGCCAGATGGGCTTCAAAAGTCCGCCTAAAGCCCTTCACCTTTTTTTTTTTTTTTTTTTTTTCTTACCCTTTTAATTTTTTTTAAGCTGCGATGATTTTTTAAACTTATTTGCAGCTTGTTTCTTTTACTAATATTGCACTTTTTTTCATACAATATGGCAATGCCTATTGAAGCAGGTTCTTCTTTTTCTTAGTGCCAGTTAGCCAACTATAAAAATTATTAAAATAAAAATGTTTAAAAAATTGAAAAATTATTAAAAAAAAAGATTTTTGTACGTTTGTCTATATTTGCTGCTTCTCGTTATGGGAGACGAGCGTTCTCAGCAATACACTCTCCAATATTTATCTCCAATTTTGTCAGTCAAAATCCCCATTTTATTATTATTATTATTATTATTATTATTATTATTATTCCAGAAACTTAATAGGCGCTCTGGCAGGCTTTGTAGACCATTTTTCTTCTTCTGACCGACCTGTTGCTTGATTAACAGTATTTTTTTTTTTTTAAACCACATTGGTTCCCCGTCCTTGTCGACTCTCTCACCACAGGAGGCAGTTTGCTATAACGATGAATAACTTTAGATTTTTATGTTAAATTTTTATTGTTTTATATTATGCTATGTTTATCTTGTTTTTCCCAGATATCTAATATTTTCGATTATGCATAAATAATTAGATTGTTCTTCTTCTTCTTATTATTATTATTTACTTATTTATTTTATTCTATTCTATTCTATTCCATTTTTTTCTTTTTCTTTTTATTTCTTCTCCTATTTATGGCTTACCATTTTATTAAGTTTATATTTTTATTTGTTATTATTTGTTTGCTTTATTAGGAACGGAGGGTGTGATGATGTCTGCTCCACCTTAATCTGTGCTGAACCGTCAAAAGGCCGATGCCATCGTTAATGGTTTGTCAGGCTACCAACGCAGGACACCAATCCCTACTTGGTGGACAAACATTAAGATGGTCCCTCTTTACTCTTCCTTTATCAATTACTTGGCCTAACACGCTCTTGTTTCGGCCCATAACTCCCTGTCATGCTTAACCCGTTAGTAGTCGCTATAGACAGCGCCACCTATTAAAAATTGCACACTTTTTATTTAACTGTCACCAATAATTTTAAGAAGTGATGTGACCGACGTTTCTTCGATTTCATTCGCGTATTATGTATATCAAATTCTACTTCTGAAAATTTTTGGTGGCTATTGAATAAAAAAATCTGGCAACACTAAAAGATGGGAGGCAAATCGACCAACTAGCGACTACTAACTGGTTAATATTATCTTCTTTTAAATTAAATTATGCACAAAACAATCATATCTCCCTTCCCCAGTGGCTTCTTCAGAATTATCAATTCAAATATTAATCTTTCCCTGACCGTTAGTTTTCAATTATTCTCTCCGTTCATTGACATTATGCAAAAGTGTCTTCGCGGTTTCTCTTCCTCCGCTTTTTTAAAGACCTTCATTCTTTTGGCTAGAAAATTTTCTGTGTACATTTACCTCTTGCTGTTTCATTGGCCATTTTATTGCTTCAAAATTTCTTCTTCTTACCATTATTTTTTCTCTCTCTCCTTCTAGTTGTGCGTTTAGTTGAAAATTCAGGCATTCAGGTGCATGGTTTGTGCGCTCTAGTCGTTCATTCTTCGAGGTGAGATTGGGCCAATTGGACACTGTTCAAGAAGAACATAGTAATGAAGTCGCATTGTCGGAGTCCCTCTTTTAGATGATACAAATTTACAGTTAGTAGTCTGAACAAAAAGTTACGGGCATAGATTATTTCCTTAATACACTTTGGTTACTTGTAGAGTAAGTGGGCGCCATGCGGTTATCTTGCGTTCTTCGTTCCTGTGGACAACAGTAAACCCGTTAAACTTAGCTTTGATTAATTAAGTAAGGACTTCCCAGTCTCTATAATATCGAGTAGTACAGAAAAATATATGCTGGTAAGTACATTAGCTATAACAATCTTCAAAACTCAAAACAATTTTTTCGACCTTCTGTTATCTCTTCTTTCTTCTTCCAACTTACTGTTCGTTGAGCTAGACTTCTAACTAGAAAATGTGACGTCATTCACTTCATGTAATTGACGTCACAAATTTCATTAAATATCGAGCTGTTTATTTATTTATTTTATTTAATAAATTTACTTAAAATATTTTTCATATTGCTTGCAAAAAAAAGAAATGTACACGTTTTTAGTTTATTATTCAATCGCTAGCAAAAATTCTTATGTAGAAAAAGTACACTTAAGACTGTTCTGTTAAAAAAATCCTTGTCGAATAGTGTTTTTATACACATTACCCTAACAACAAACTTGTTCACAGAACATCCTGAGGAGGTCCACAGGATTTCTCTTTTATCCGCATGATATCCTGAGGATTATTTTCGGAGAAGACATGTTGTTAGGGAAGAACATGACTCGTCAAGGATTAAAAAAAAAAAAAAAAAAAAAAAAGGAGTATTAAGTGTATCGTTTTCTATAGGAATTTTTGCTAGCGCTCAAATAATTTTACTACCGACTGTATAAGAGGATATGTAATTGAGATGTATGAATATTTTTGAGGTCTTATTTCTTTCACTTTCTGTTTTATTGGTTCGTAATTTTCTGACAAAAATGATTTATAAAATATGCGTTATATTTGGCTCTAAAAATTGTGCGCATTCTCAAGTAGCTTCATTTTGATCTTTTAAAAAAATCTTGTTTTTCAATATACAGAAAAGTAAGACTTAAGTAACGGAAAAAGCAATTTAATGTATACTATTCTATGTTTGCAATAAAAGGAATAATTCTGGCTTAAATTTAACAATTATATAACGAAAATTAATTCAAATATATAACGAAAATTCAAAGGCAAAAATACGCTGGATAAAATATTAAAAGAAAACATAATTAAAAGATGAAGAACGCATTACGCATCAGAATGGCAGTTTGATTTCTGCTTATTGTTTTATTGCAGAGTAATATCTTCAGAAAATTAAATTAATATTCTATTAGTTTATACAAATTAAAACTCTACTGAATTTCTAAGGGTTATCTACTTCTAAAACTGCTCATTAATTAAAAAGTTCGAGACTTAGATCCTATATAAATAAATGCTTCAGCTACATACTAATTGGATTTAAAGCAATGGAAGTTTCATTTTCTATGTAACATTTTGTAGTAATTAGTTTAAATTTTGGTGTAGAGGCATTCATATCAAAATACAGTAAATTGCCGAAATACAGTAAATTACATACAATAAATCAGAAATTTTTACCTTATATTTTCTATTAGATAGCAAAAGTAAATTAATATTAGTGTTTTAGGATTATTATCATTCATATTATTCAATATTTAATTTTCGAATAAATGTATATTACTATGATACTTTCTATAATTTAAAAAAAAATAATAATAATGTTAGAAATTTTCAACATATTAGTTATTCTTTTTCTTATGTTTTTAAAATATATTTTGATAACATATTTTTCCAAAAATACATGTATTTATTTATTTATTTGTTTATTTATCGTTTCTAAATCTTCACGTAAGTTATTCGTAATAATATGAGACATAAATCAGAATTATTTTGAATTTTGTTCGAAGTTTAAGAGAAGTAATCTATGATAGTACGTTATAATTTTATTAATTCCGTAATATAATGCTTCTATTATAGCTCCTAACCATTTTTTTAAGTAATTACTCTTATGTTTTCTACTGATTTAAATTTTTAAAAATCTCCATTGAAAGTCGGTATATATTTAATAACTGTAAATGTCTATTAAATTATCCCATTTTTAATTACACTTTTATGCATGCATTTATGTTTTCATTTTCAAATTTAAATGATGAATGTTAAATTGAGTATTTTTAAGCATAATTATCCCCATACAGTCACTGATATCTATTAGACATCTAAATTACATCCAATGATCCATCAAAGGTACAAAATATCTTAAGAATGTCCATTAAAAGTCCTGGATATCCTGAACTAATTGGAAATATCTTTTAGATGCTTAAATATAGACGAAGTTTAGAAATACCTTTTTTATGTATAATAGATGGAACATGTTAGATCAAAACAAGATTTAGTTATTTCCACTGTCTATTAGGTCTAACAAGTCCAATTATTGGATTTTTGGAGATATATTAGATGTGTAACAAACATCTAATGAATATAAAAAAGAATGACATTTGCCGTGCTAATAGATATGTGTAAGATATTTTTACACTCATGTTTGTGAAAACTGCAACACCATAAAAGAAAAGTCAGAAATTAATGAAATTTATTCCACATCCCTAACAGCACAAAATGTTTCAGAAACGTAACAATCATATAACATCGAAACATTGTAAATATTTCAGAAACGTCTCGAAACGTTCAGTTTGCTTTCCAATTACTGTCAAAAACGTTGAAATGTCCGCGATCGTAACAAAAAATCAGATACGTAACAGAAACGTTTCAATTACTAAACAGATAGAACACGGCAAAGGGTGAATGTTTCAAAAAGGTATCAGAGAGCATACTTAAATGTGTTACGTTTTTGAAAGATTGTAAAATTTTTGCAGTATAACTGAAACATTTTGTGCTGTATGGGATATTACTGATAGTGGTACAAATAAACGATCAAATATACAAGACAAAAAAAAAAAGTCTTAAATCAGTACTTTGTGTGTCCGCCCCGCAGAGCGGTGATAGCCTGTACACGTCGTGGCATTGAATCATACAGGTTCTGAATGTAATCCTGGGGAATGGCACTCCAGATGACTACGACTTGACGCCAAAGTTCAGTCTTACTGTACGCCCCATCAGCTGTACGAGCGAGTCGCTGACCAATGAAATACCAGACATGCTCAATCGGCGACATATCTGGGGAATAAGCAGGCCATGGTATAAGAGAAACCTGTTGTACACTGAAGAAGGTTTGTGCAGTCTGAGAAACATTTGCACGGGCATTGTACGTCTGAAATACAGCACCCGGAATGCATCGAAGAATGGGAAGGACCCCTGGCTCTGAAATTGCCCTTATGTAGCGATCACTGCTGAGGTTGACTGCAATGTACATTAGGTGGGATCAACAATTATAACCCAATAACTCCCCACAGATTCATGCTAGGCATTTGTGTTGTATGACGCTGGATAAAAAACTGTGGGGGCAGACGTTCCTCCCCCCCCCCCCCTGTAACGTCTGACGCGTACTCTTCCATCATTGTACTCAACATTGTAGCGAAATTCATTGGAGAAAACAATTTGTTGCCACTGGGTACGCCACGGGCTGTGTTGCTGAGCCCATTGAAGTCGGAGGCGTCTGTGATTCAACCAGGGGAATCTTGCGTATAGGAACCCTTGCACGCTATTCATGCTGCAGCAAACGGCGGCGAACCGTGGAGCTGGACAACAAAACACATGTAGCAGTGCTCCAAGGTTATGCAAACACACGAGTGGGCGATGTGCGGTCCGTCACAGCCATGTGGATGAGGTGTCTGTCATCTCGTGCTGTTGTTCTATTGCGTGCCCCACTGCCAGGATCTCGGCTTGTTTGATTTTTCTCTGTTCATTTCTTCCAAACACGCATCACTGTGGTGGCATTACACTGCGTGCGGGCTACGGTTTCTCGATACGAAAATCCACCCTCTCGCATACCAAAGATGCGACCTCGTTCGAACTCCGTTAGTTGTTGATATGGCACTCTCCGCTTTTGACGAGGCATATTGATCACAAATGACACGTTCACCGCAGACAGAGGACGATAAACAGATTTCAACACGCCTTTACAGTCTTTTATATACCTGGAACAAGCGACTGATAAAGAGTCGGTTCTCGCTCCCCGCATGCGCAATCACTTTGCAATTATAATCGTTTGCATGCCTTACCTCATTTTACAGTTCCTTTATGTTTGGTTCAATTTGCCTAATCCCTTCATGGCGTTGCAATTTTTACAAACATGAGTGTAGAAGTTTAATGGATCATTTTTTACTTTTATACGTATTTATAGGTATCTTATGGATGTAAGTGGCTGTGTGGGTCTATATACAGTATGTATAACGAACCTTGATCTATATTTTAATTCTTTAAATATTTATTTAAAAATGTTTATACACGAGGTGTTAAGATTCGCAGCAATTCGAAGCGACAAGAGATAAAGAAGCCCATCCCGTGAATAAGATATTTTCTTCTCACCACTGGATAGACTGCGGTGCTTGTGAATGCAGATGAATACGAATGAACTGAAGGGAAAAAAAGTTTTCGGTTGTAGCCTCCAGCGAGAAAGGCTGTGTATGCTCAGTAATGACGTTGAGTCATTGATTAATTTTTTATGTCTTTATAAAATACCGTTGTACGAGTAAGTGTAATACATATTCCTTAATCACTGTTGTAGCAGACGTAGAAATGCATTCACATGAAATAAAGAAGAAAGCTCACTCTTTATTTCTTTTTCTTTTCTTTAATTTAACTTAACAATATTTTAAAAGTGTATCTTGAAACATAAACATTAGCTCTATTCATGCTAACTGCAATGGATAAATAAACTCTTAAAATATATCATAAAATACCTAAAATAGTTCATAAAACCGCCGACAAAAGGGCAAAAAATAAAGATAAACCTTTCTTCCTTTTCCGAAAGGCAGATACATTCCAGATATCCACAAATTCAACTAAAAACAACCAGGTGTTGACACTTTTTCAAACTTAGGTAAAAAACAAAATATTAGTAGGAACTAAACCTATTACTTAATGAAACATAAAAAAATCAAACTTAATTACACTGAACAATCACATAAGATGATCCCTATGTTTAGAAGGGTTAAGTCTAAATAATAAGATGTGAATTGTGAGACTAGTTGTTCTATTTTATTATTGTCCCATTGGTGTCTATTTTTGTATCGTCTTGTGGTGTCCAATAAATCTCCAGAAAATATTCATCTACAATATTTTTTTTTAAACCCACACCAAGAACCTAGTCTACATAAATGAAAAGAAACAGTGATGTGCTAACCAAAGTCACCGTCGACAGCAAAATTATTGAAGCATGCATCTATACTTTTGATATATTTTATTTTAGATCGGTCGCTAATTTTTATCATGAGCTTACTTTATTTATAAACAGTATAGCACTTATATTATGACCAGAGAAATATTTAATTAACAAAACAGTATTAGGTACGCACCTTTTCAGTAGGAAGTATTGCTAGTGCTTCAATACTTATGATACTGACTGTAAGCAGTGTGGTCTGATCTGGTGGATTTTTTATTCAATAGTCACCAATAATTTTGCGAAGTGATATTTGATATGCATAATAGACAATTAGTCTTCGAAGTGATTGGGAGAACGTTACAATTAAAATTTATTGGTGATGAGTGAATAAAAAATCTACCAGATCAGCAACACTGAGTGTAAGTAGCATTTAAATAATTCATACAGGCGGCCTCCAACAGTGTCGAACCAGCGAGAAAATATTTCTTGGTTCAAATAACATTTTCCCCTCTTTATGAATCAATATTATAAGAATTAAAATAGCCGCTACGCGGTCGCCTCGTATATTTAGAGCTTTAAACAACATAAATATTACTGTTGTGACTAAAATGTACAATTTTTTTAAAACGAATTTCAAAGGATTTTATTCTAGATTTATAAAATTAAATTTTTTTATACAGCTCCCATAAACACTTTTCCAATGAGTAAGTGTGCCCCAAATTATTGCTTGTTCCCAACTAAACAAAGCTAGTGTAACTTTAATCTACTAAACTCAAGGCACCTTGATGCTAGAATTCTGATGTTTACCAACATATTCGTCTTTTAACTCATGATGTTCCTCAATTTTAAAAGAAAATGGACCTCTGTTATGATTAGATTATCTTGAATTCTTAAAATGTTGATTAATACTTCTTTTTGCTTCGTGCAAAAAACGAATTTAATATTAAACTAGCCACGATATCTTAAAAAAAAAATTAAATAATCTTTTATACCAATAATCAAAAATTAAAATTTTTACGTCAAATCTAAAACAATTCCACATTTCTGATCAATCATTTTTATTTTTTAAATATAATACAACCGTATATCTGATATCTTTTTTTAAATAAATAAGTGAAAGAGTTTTCTGAAAATATATTTAAAAAATATTTATAAATAACTGTAACAAAAATAAATAAATAAATAAATAAATATTACTGTTTTTAAAACATTTTTTTTCTCAAACAATTCCTGCTGTTATCAGCAGTTGAAAAAAAAGCAAGCTGTCTTCCTGTTAATCAAATAATGATTTTATTCAACTCACAATAATGCTCGAGAAGATGCAATAAAGCAGAAAAACCTAAACATTTACTGGTAATGGAAAAAGGAAAAATCAATAATGAATTAAATGAAGCAAGACAGAAAATGTAAAATGATCTTTTGTTTTCCTTTTAGTAGACAATAACTACAGAATTATAACTGTTAGAAGTATTCCTAGATATCTTAAATTAGAATGAAAGAAATATACGATAAAAAGACTTCCTATAATTCTCCTAAGTGCATATACAGAGTGTTCCAAAAATCTTCATCACATCAAAATTTCAATAACTAATTGTAGTAAAATTTTCGTCAAAATGTGGACAGTTTTATAAAAACAATTTGGACTAGGATCCTAATGTAGTTGAATATGCAAAGTATGAGGACCGCATTTTCTCAATCAAATTAAGCTGATAAAGGACAATCTTATTTTGTGGTCTAATTCTTTTTTCTTTTTTTTTTTTTTCACTTTACTTTAGTTCTCAAATAATTGATTTCGAGCATATTCTAGAAACAGAGACATTCTATTGATCAGTTTCATAAAAAAAAAAAGTAAATTAAATAAATAAATAAATAAGAAGAAAAAGAAACATTTATTATTTATAAGATATTATAAATAATGTGACGGATAAAGAAGCATTGTATTCCGCATCACGCTGAATTTACAATATAGAGTGTTACATGCCAGATCTTTTATTTAGAATATGAGAAAGACTAGAGTCTTGACAGTCACAGATTCAAGTTCATGTATAATAGCAGCGGTATTTCTGTACACATTCCTGCAGTTCCGTACAATAACCAGGTTAATAAAAATATATATTATTCTTTTATGATTATTTTAACAGTATGTATGTACAAAATTCTGAATTCCATGAAAATTCATGACTTTAACTGCAACGTACAAGGCAATATATGCTTTTAACTCTGGATAATTATTTTTTTTACACTAGTAGGTAGATTTTTTTATACCAAAAGTAATGGTAAATTGTGAAAAGTATAATCAATGGATGAAAATTTTGTTCGACGAACTTACGTTTATGTTTGTGTTGTATTCTTTGAAGAACGTAAAGAATAAAAGTAATCTAACATGAACAATTCCAGATACCAAAAATCCAGAGGATGTTATTTTTAAGATAACGTGATACCCTCTGGACCACAGAAATTGCCATTCTTCCATTTGGGGGATATTTTCTGGATGTCTGTCTCTCCTGTAGACATCCTAAGGATATATTTTTCTGATTCTTATCAGACAGTTATGGAAGCAATGTAGACATTCTCTAGATGCCTACAGACATCCTTAAACTATCCAGAAATAGCATATTTATGATAACCTGACATCCTGTGGATGACAAAATTCGTCCTACAAACTGTCAAACATATTCTATGATTAGACATTATCTCCATACTGAAAGTGTAACAAACTTTTAAATTTTCAGTACGAACGCCTAAATTTTACATCGTTTAAATTTTACGACTAACACGAAGGGAAAATTTTATAAATCATATTGTAATGAAATTACGTTTCTATACAAAACAAAATAAAAATGAAAACACCTACTTTATTGATCAACTTTTAAGGATTTTCAAAAAAAAAAAAAAGAGAGTGCAATCTTCTATCTTCTTCCTTTCAATCTAATGCTGATCAAAATGAACATCTATAATATTCTACCATGCAAGACTGTACATGCACGGATTGCGCATGCGCGTTCGATCAAATATTCCACTGACTTTCCTGTGGAGAAAAATGGTTGTAAAATCAGTTTAGGATAACTCTCATTCGATATGACGACTATAAGATATGTATGATAATTATAGGGTATCCACTGGACAACTGCGGTTGTACGGGATACGTTCATTATTGTTCATTAGTTTTTTTTACAGCTATTTTTATCATCCTTCTTTGAATTCCATAGCTAACAGTTTTGATAGCTGCCTGTCTCTATTCTTCGCACCATATAAAAGTGAATTGGAGATAAAGTTACGAACGACAGTTTTTGATTTATTAATTTTACCAACATTCTGATTTTCACTCATTTCGTTTTGCAAAATTTCCAGATTTTCCATTTTATTTCAGTCAATACTTTTCCTCTCCCCACATAGCCATTTATATCCATTACGATTCTAAATTACATCCAATTAATCCATAAAAGATAGAAAATATCTTAAGAATGTCCATTAAAAATTTTGGATATCTTGTACGAATTACAGATATCTATTACATGTTTAAAAGTAGAAGAAATTTAGACGTGCCTTTTTCGATATCTAATAGATGTAACATGTTATATCAAAATACGATTTAGCTACTTTCAATATCTATTAGATATAATAAGCCCAATTATTGGATATTTTAGATTTTTAACAGATATCTAATGTGTAAACGAAAAACATTTGTCGTGCTAATAGATCTCTGTAGGACGTTTATAGAAGTCAAATGGATCATTTTTTAACTTTTATAGATGTCTTATTGATGTAAGTGGCTGTGTGTGGGTCCTCATATTCTAAAATGTTTCAGACGTAAAACTGATCTTTTAGATAATCTTTTTACACTTCGTCACAATTGCCCAGCACAATGTTTTTTTCAATGTGACGTTATATATATATATATATATATATATATATATATATATTAATGCATTGTGCATTTTGCAATTTTTTTAATGCATTGTGCATTGTGTGCATCTGAATTAACTTAATTTACTTAATTTTAAAATTCTTTAAAAATAAAAATCCATTTTTTAATCTCTTACATTTTACGTAAGTTAAAACTTAATAATAATAATTTAAAAAAATGTGAGTGTTTATTGGGAATGAAGAAAATCGATGGTGGTTCTTAAAATTATACTAGCACTATACATATGTGTGTGATTGTGTAGCCATGTGTACTTGTGTGTGTGTGTGTGTCAAAATGAAGTTAAGTTAGACAGTTTTGTCGCAATATATACAATGATAAATCAAACCATTTTCCATTTAAATATTATCAGATGTACGGATGAGTTAGTTTCCTTGACAAAACAAAGCTCAGAAAATGATATAAAATTAGGCTATACTTTATTATTTTCTTTGGGGAAATGTGAGTTAGAAAAATGGTTTAGTGATGGATATAATGTCTTCTTATCAATAAATATTATATGGTTGTTGATTATCTGGGTGTGAATAGTGATGTATATAGGAAAAAAAATAATCCAAAGAAAATTGAAAAACTTAATAAATTTGAAAGATCTGATAATTGTATAATGCGTCCCATTGTATCCCACATATGCATGAAATGTGTCCTTAGAAATAATTTTGATAAACTTTAGAAGGTATATATAGATTCATAACTAGACCTTTTTGATTTATTCAAAAATAATAAGAATAACGTACGCAGTAATATTTAAAAAGAAAAATAAAGAAACGGCTAAAGTAGTTTCTAAAATATTTTCAACTGGATACTACAGAGTGTCCTAAAAATTCCAGTACTGACGCTGATGTATTTTTTATTTACAAAACAACAAACCTTAAAACGATTATTTTTATGCTAATGATAAAAGGCACATTTAAACTAACGGAGGAAAAAATACAGAACTTGCATTTATAATAAATGTTCAAAATGTTCACCTTTTTCTAGGAGGCAACGCTGAACTCGTTTGCGCATGTGTTTATAAGCGCATTTTAACATGGTGGGACTGACTTCTTGAACAGAAACTTGTACTCACCTGCACAAAACCTGTATTATGAAATTTTCGAACGAGCTGATATAGCATATTTTTACTCGGTATTGCATCATCTGGATATTTATATCGCCAAACATCTTTGCATCTTTCATACGATTTACATTCAAAATAAGCTTCAAATAGCGTAATTTTCTGTAAATGTGATAAACACATTTCACTATGAAGAACAAAATAACATAAAACTTTATTCTCACACAACTTGAGCGAGAAAAGAAACAAACTATAAAAATTAAAGAAATGATGCAACAATAAGCAGACGATAAAATTTAATATTTAAAAAAATTCATGGACACAATAAGTTCTTTAAGTTGGAGTACTGGAACTTTCTAGATGACATCAAAACAAAAACATTCAAATGAAGATGATAAAAAATATGCCGTGAATATTTTATAACTAATTGATCTAGTTTCTGCTCAGAAGGGTTTTGATAATTCATAATCAGCCCTTTCTTGAATTATTGAAAATAAAAATTATAAGATGCTGAAACAAACAGTGTTTGAAGCTATGCATTTTTTTTTTTCTTTATACAGTACTACACAAGAGAAAATTATTGCTTTACTTTTTTTCTTATTCAGAATTAAGGCTTAAGCATAATTTTCGAGAGATTTTTAATCTTCCAGAATAAAAATGAGCTGTAGTTTTAATATCCTCACAAAGATAAAATATATTGAAGATTAAACTCTATAAAGGGTATTGCAGTTAGAAAGTATATAAAATCTATGCCAGCTGCAGATTGTTTCTTTCTTTCTTTTACTTAAGTTTAAGGGGTTTTTTAATATTTAATAATATTAGTAGAATTGTCTTGGAAGTATAGATACATAATTAAAAAAAATTCAAAAAATATTTTATAAGGAACTTTCTAATTTCCAGTTTACATGGATGATGAGGAATGTGTTCCAAGATAAGCACATAAACATAAATTTACCTTTAATTAATTTTAATTAATTAAATGATTGATTGTTTGATTGATTTTGCATACATGTATTTGTCCTAAATTTATCATACATAACACTATAAAATAAAGATTAATTGAAGTTGATTGGGCAATAAAAATTATTTGATAACATAAATGAATATTGAATAAAGAAAACTATAAAGAATGCAATAAGTTTTCGTAAGTTCCCTTCTCAAAAATCTTTTTTTATCACTAGAAAATATAACAAATTATACTCTACGATTTCTGAATAATACGTAAAGAAAACGGAATATTATGAAGTCTTTAAAATGAAACTTTGCATTATATTCATAGATTTCTTTGCATTTCTTCATAAATATTTCATTGATAAAAAGGAGACAATTGAAAAATTTGTCGGGATACGCAGCTGAGCATTCAAACGACTATATTTCTTGAATTCTACGTGAATAAACGGACACATGATATTTATTTTTTTCTCTTAAAGATACGCTGATGGAAATAGAAGAATATCTAGCATTTTGTGAGCGTTCTTTTTCTCTAAGGATATAACAGTTAGAAAGATGATTTAATCGTGGATATAACTCATCGAAAAACTATGATAAGAAAAGATATTGAAATTGAAACCGATTTCTAGACAACGTTCATCGTATGTGTTTAGTAATCATACGTATCTGGTAATATATTCTAGAAAGAGATGTGCAATAAAAGAATTTTTTTCTCCCAGCTAAATGACGTCGGTTTCGAAAATTGCATATGAATATTCATTAAAACCGTTTGCAAAGCTATAAATAACAAAAAGTCTCGGAGTAGTGTACATTATTCCTAAACGGTTCATCATAATAATATCTCTAACAGCACATCTCATCCAAAAGACATCCTCGGGATATCCTATGTATGAAAGCACATCCAAGGGACATCCTGTGGATGCACTATTTATAAGTGTGTGTTAGGGAACTATGTGAGACAGACGATGTAATTCTGTCTCAGATAGTTTAAATTCCATTTGTTTTTGCATAAATTTTACCAAAATAGGCACTACAATACTAAAGAAGAAATAAATATTTATTTTCGAAATTTAAAAACTGCTGTTTTATTAATGTTACACTTTTTGGAATTTATATTTTTACTTTTTAGAATAGCATTTAGTTTTGCTTAAAAAGACATCAGAATGATAAAGAAAAATAACTATGTTAAAAAGTCTATAAAGTAAAAGAGCACAAAAATTTTCTTATTGTTGTAAACAATAAAGAAGACTTTCCAACAAATAAAACAAAAAATAAATTCAACAAATAAAATATAAAAGAAAAATCAAGTGGCTCACATAAGTTATAAACACTTTTCCGCTGTACTTACTTGTTAAAGCTTTTACAATAAAAATCATTTTATCGATGTGATAACACTTTAAAAAACATCTGATTTTAATTAGGGAGGAAAAAGATAACATCAACCGCACAAAACTGTAATATATATAACTGTCTACTGTTAAGCTGTGTATAATTTTATTTGTTGATGCTGTTGTAAATAATTTTCGAAAACCATTGTATCTTTTTTTTTTTTAATGTAATGAAATATTACAAAAAATTTTTAATCTCTAAATGTAATATTTTAAACAGTTTTAGCTTTATATACATTTTTTAATCAATTTGAGTAAAAATGGCTTTTTAAGTTTTCAGTTATCAATTTTCACAATAAATAAATAAATGGGTAAATAAGAATGGTAATCAGTTTTAGTTTTTAGAAAATTTTATATATGAAATAAAAATATTTATCACGTATGAATGTTCTTATGAATTTTTATTTAAGGAGATATAAATGAATTATTTTTTCTCTGCAAAGATTGAAGAAAAGAATAGAATAAGCGGTTTAGAAATTATTTATCTGAAAATTTGAAATAAAACCAAATATTAATTATCATATAGAATGATTTATTAACTTTAAATTAAATATAGATATGCAGAAAAAATTCAGTTATGATTGAAAAGTCAAACAGAAAGGCATACATTATTAGTAATACTATTATTATAAACACCTGTGCAATTAACTAACAAATTGTGCGAGTTCTATAATAAATATAAATATGAATCACATTTCAAATATTTTATGTAAAAAAAACTATTTTATAGAAAATTGTGCAATTGAATGCTAATTTTCATTTAATTAATTTTAATTTCATAGAAATGTATGATTTTTCCTATTTTTATTTTCTACTAAATTTCAAAAACTTAAAAATGTAAGGCTTTTTTTTTTTTTTTTTTTTTTTTTTACATAAAAAATATATTGTTACAAAATTGTAAATAATTGTGTTTATTTTTGTATAAATTCTTTCAAAGAGGCTTATTAAGTTGATAAAGTGCTAATTTTGTGCATTTCTAGTCGTTTAAGCGTTAAAATAGCCTTATTTTCCCTTAAAAACGCATTAAAAAGTCCCAATAAGGAAGGTAATGGATTTGGCGCCAATTTTGCCGACTTTTCCCCTCCTTGGCGATTTTTTTGGCGGCCTTGGCGAGAAAATCCTTATTAGGGATATACCAAATATGGAAGCTCTAATCTCATTGGCTGATGAGATACGGAAATTTCTGGAACTTTCCACACTTTTCTACAGGGGTATATAAGGGCTATTTTTTTCGCCGAGGCAGTCAGCTCAGTTCATTCTGAGATCAGAGTCGGTCAGCTGGCATTGCTTTTAGCCTCGTTGAAAGAGACTTGCTTTATGTGTTATTGCTATACAGTTTGTACTGTGGATTTGTTATTGACAGCTGTTCTTTAAGCTGTGTTTACTGGTTGAATTGAAGCTGATACTTGGTTTATAGACCTGTATTTTTCTGGAACTTTCTGTGAATAAATTAGTGAATTTTTGTATGTTTCGCCTTTCATTCTCGGACAACTCACGAACCCCCAAGTACGCAACAATATATTAAGTATAGTATTGCATTTTATTTAAATTAAAGCATTTAAAAGTGTGCATCATTATCAATCACTGCTTATTAAACAACATAATTGGGATTTTAAATAACAAAATTCCTGAGAAAACTTCTTGTTCGATAATTGGATTCATTTATAACAGTAGAACCTCGATCCAACGTTTTTCGCGGCATGCATGAAAGAAAACGATGAAAGCTGGAAATCCACTAATGCAGGTTAAAGTCAAAGCACCAAACAAATTATGTTTATGAATTAATACATACAATATATACAGTATACTACTAAAACAATCTGTTACTTTTAAAACTGTCAAAGAAATAAATCAATGCAGTAGAAAATTAAGTGTTTTTTTTTTTTTTTTTTTTTTTTTTTTTTTTTAAATCAGTAATTTTATGTTGGGTTTTTCATTTATTTTATAAATTAAACAGAAGTTTTTCTAGATTTACATATTTTTTCCTTTTCTGTAATTTCGTATGCTCATATAAAAGTTCGTATATTTTCAAACACCACAATTGCGTCAAACACACTTGTCGCTGGTGTAGGTTTAGCCTGCTCGTCTTGAAAATTATTCTTTGTCTCTTCGCCATTATTTTCATTTTTTTTTTTATCACACATTTCTTCAATGCTTTAGGATACCATAGGTGACAACATTTTAATTTATTCCGGAGTATTTTAGCCCAGCCTTTATTTCGCACGACTTTATTTATAGAAAAATTTTCTCCAATATATAACTTCGATAAAATAAGAAAAAATTACTTTTAAAAAATAGGTATGGAATAAGGGCGGGGCTAAAAATACTACGGAATAAATTAAAATATTGGCATCTGTGGGATACTGCATGTCGTAACGTCTTGATTAATGCAAATATTATCACTAAATTTTCTACTACACACATCCTCTGCTGCACACAACCAACTTTCATCTTCATTATCATTATCATCACCATCATCATCATCATCATCATCATTTTCTTGCCCTTCTGTTTGATGCTCTTCATAATTTTTTCGCACTTAACCGCTTCACGAAATAATTTTCTGGATTACTGAAGAGATTAGTTCCTGCCATGTGGAAATTAGGAAATGAATATATAGTCTGGAAACATAGCATCACATTTTTCATCCTATATGGAAATGGGGAAAAAATTATTTAAGAAAGAAGAAGCTATTCCAGTTTGTATGCCATATGGACCCGCTTCAGGAGAGAATTTTTACAAGCCCAGGAGAAAAGTTTTACAACGATGAATGCGGGAAAACGACTCTTTGAAGCACGATACATGCGCGTTTCGTTAACATTATTTAAGTACAATTTGTACTACGACCATAGAAATAAAACGATTATATATATATATATATACCGCATGTAATATTAGTCTGTAGACATTTAAAAAATTTATTAAAAAATGAAGGAATTCATAGAAGTGAACGCAGTTTGCGAAAAAATCATTCTCGTGAAGAAGGATATTTTTATTTTATTTTATATTATTATTATTATTATTATTATTTTTTTTTTTTTTGGGGGGGGGGGGGGGGGTACAGAAAAAAAAAATAATCGTTAGAATTTTCATCCACAGAGGGTGTTGTACGTGAGCAAATCCCACATTTATGTGAAAAGCTATATGTTTAGAGATATATAATTCCTATTCTAAGTGTCCACCATCACCATAAATTACAGTTTGTAAGCGAGTTACATCCTCGTTACACATCTTCACCATAACGCTTTATTTACTAAGTCAGCATCGCAATTAAATCTTCATGTATGCACAAGTAGAAGACAAAATAAGAAATAAGCTGTGTTAATCATAAAACCATGTAATTTGAAGGACTCTGATTCACTTATTTTTAAATGCGCATGCATACCGCGCCCTCTGTTGATGAATATTTTAACTATATATATATATATATATTCTTTTCTAAAAATGAAAATGAGAATTCCTTCAATTTTTTACGATTTTTTAAAATGTCTACAGACTTATGGGTCATCCGGTGTATATATATATATATATATATATATATATATATATATATGTCAGTTCACGTAGTAAAATCCTACTAGTAGAGATTTTTTTTATGTGTTACATTTTGTAAAATAAAATAAATGTTTATTGAATTGTGTGGAATGCATCAACGATTCCAATTTCATAAAATAAGCTTGCAAATGTTGTAAATATATATGTATTTTAGGAAAAAGATATGTAAAATGAATTTCATATGTTTCAACAGAAAAATTACTTAAATTAGATTTGTTTGAGAATACGTTTTTTTATAAAACTTATATTTAAATAAAAAAATTTCTGGTATTAAAATGCTTACACCAGAAAAAGGAATTAAAAATTATTTAATAAAAATCTATGTTGTGCATTTTAATCTGCAGTGTATAATTTATAATGTTTTGTGTCGAACACACATCTTTCAAACTTTAAATATCAGAAGTATTTATATTTTTAAAAAAAGTTCTTGAAAACGTTTATAAAATATAGTTAAAACATTTCTTCTAAAACGAAATGGAAAATGTCGGTTTCAACTGAATATGAAATACCAAATAAAACGCAGTCGTCAAAATGTAAACGTTTTTAAGAAGAAAAAATAAACAGTACATAAAAGTTCTTTCAACCTTGAATGTTTTAAAAGCGATAAAAGCCTTTAAGTGAGATCCCATCATGCCCTTGTTGAAATTCTGTAAATGTACGAAATAAAAAGTATACAAAAACATTTTTTTTAATGCACGTTTTTGATGTTAAAGTATTGGTAACACTAAATAAATCCATTTAAATCGATCATTTTTATATATAAAAATAAATAAATAAATAAGAAATCGAACGTTAGATAAGTAAGGAATAAAGAATACCATCAGATTGTTTTGTAAAGAGTATTAAAATAATAATAATAATAATAATAATAATAATAATAATTTCTGCTGTTAAACAAACATATTTATAACATTTTTTTCTTAATTATACTTTATGTTAATAACTCTTTATTATCTTAATTATCTTAACGTACATTACTCATACATTAAACTAAATCAGAACAATAATTTTCTCATAACTGTTAGTTTAAAAATCAAATCAATTTTAATTTATAAAAGTTTGGCTTCATTATCCTGATGATTATGATTATTGGATATCTTCCGAAATTTTATAGGCCCCGCCATTGGTCAAGCGGTTCTGAACTCGAAGCTGGCAGACAGAAAATGACGGGTTTGATCCTAGGTCGCGTTCGTCGACGTAGTCATTTAGAGTTTTGCGTGGTTTTCTCTGAAACTCACGTGAATAGAGGTAGGATTACTTAGAATGAGCCACCGCGAAGGTCATCTCTCTTAGGCCCAGGTTCTTATTAATGACGATTGACGACCTTAACTATCTCCAACGTCGAAAAACTATTTTTATAATTTTTAAAACTTGTTATGAAGACTTCTAAAAAGATTGCTTCTAAAAAGATATGTTATGGGTATCAAATTGCAAAGTATTAGCAAAGTATTAACAATCAAGGGAAGAAAAAATAATTTTCGAAAAAATTCATAAAGTAGTTCCACCAGAAAAGAGAAAATAATAAGTGTTTCTTAATTTGCAATCAATTATTTTTTAATTTTGCTTTTGCTTTAAAAGTTATTACAGATTTAAAACTTCAAATCTCAGTAATATTATCATTTAAAAAAGGAGTTCTCTGAAGATTCTTAATATATATATATATATATATATAATACATCGTAAAAACATTTCTGTTGAAAGGAAATATCAAGTATACGTTTTGATTGAATGTGAATTACCAAATAAAACGTAGTTGTCAAAACGTAAACGTTTTATGAGGCAAAAGTAAGCAGTACATAAAAAACAATATCTTTGAACCTTGAATGTTTTAAAAGTGATAAAATACTTCCAGTAAGGTTCCATCATTCACCTGTTGACATTCTGTAAATGTACCAAAGACAAAGTAATGAGAAACAACTTCTTAGAAATGTTCTTGATTTTAAAGAAAATGCCCTGCATCAATTTAAATAATTTATTTTTATATTAAAAAAAAAGGGGGGGGGGGCAAAAATAAAGTATAGAATATTAATTAAGAAGAAGGTAAAAAGCTATCATCAGATTTGTTTTTACTAGAGGGATATTTATATGTAAAAAACATTTTCTGCTAGTAAGCTCAAACAAATATAGTAAAATTTTTACTGTTTGATTATTATTATTATTATTATTCACAAATGTTACTTAAAAAATAAAAAGGAATTCTAATTCTGATTACATTTTTATTTTTATTTTATTTTCATTTACCAAATTCCGTCCTCATTCTCATGATTATAATTAATATATGTTTTCCCTGTTTTATATTTTGAATGATGCGTTGTGTGTTATTTCAACTTAAAGCTTTTAATGCATTTACGAATTTCAAATCTCCGAAATAATAACATTAAATGATAATAATAATAATAACAATTTTCGGTACGATTCGTAAAACAGTTCTGCCAGCAATTAAAAATCAATAATTATTTACTAAAATCTACAATATTTTGCATAACCGGCGATATATCGTTTTTAAATCTTTCTTATGTTTTTAAGAAACTCATGCGTTTCAAATTTTAAATCTCTGATATATTTGCGTTAAAAAAGATTTTTTTAAGAATGATATATAAAAAATTTCGTAAATATCGTAAAAGCAATCTTTCTAAAACGAAATGGCAAATATAAGTTTTGACCGAGTGCAAATTACCAAATAAAAGGCAGTCGACAAAAATGTAAATGTTTTTGTGAAGTAAAAATGTGTAGTACGTAAATAATGTTAGAATATCGAAAAATGTTTCAAAAGTGACAAAATCTTTAAAGGGATATTTTAGTATAGATTAGTTTAAATTCTCTAAATGCATCAAACACAAAATAGAGTAAAACAACTCTTTAGAATAGGATTTTGATTCTAAAAATAATAATTGCATAAATCTAAGTGGTTAATATCTACAAAATCTAAAAAATAGTTTTAAAAAAATTAAGTTTAAAATGACTATGATATAAAATACACACATACGCATACACCAAAATAGCATAGAAAAGGAACATCTTCCTTTAAAAATATTTCATTTGTACAGAATAAAAGTATTACCTTTAAATTAACTGTTCTTTATTTATATTTCTAAGTCATTTACGTTTCGTTCAAATTACAAAATCTATCACTCGCAGGTATCATTTATATATATTTATAGTAGCCAACATTAGCACTTTTAGGATACCGGAAAATTTAAATATTTTAAATTTTTATTATTTTTTACTTATTTAGTGAGAAACGTTACAGTTGTCTGGTTGAATAAAATAAATAGAACTAGTAAATATTTCCGGTAGCTGAAAAGTTCTATGTGGGCAACTATGGGCATATCATACAATAATAACATATTTTTTCTGACGTTTATAATTTGTATGACTTGTCGAGGATACTACCGTAAATTAGGGTAATGAAAATTCTTAGATTTAAAAAATATTGTTTCAAAATTTCTAGAGTTTAAGAAGAACTATTTTCCCCTTAGTGTTTTTCTTCTTAATTTTACAATATATTTATTGTAAAATTAAGAAAATATATATATATATATATATATATATATATATAAATAATAGATAACGTAATAAAATTTAATCTTAAAATTTAGCAATTAATAGAACTAAAACAATAACAGCACACTAAAATATAGAACTGAATTTAACATAGAGGAAAGAATGACACAAAAAGTTGCGATATAGATAAGGAACCAATGAGTTACCATAGTAACTTAAAATACTTACGCCGACCTGAAGGATAATAAAAAAGGACCATTAAACTTGTGAAAGAGAAAAAAGATAATAAACCTCATAATCAATTGGATATAAATGCTTAAAATTAGAAGCATACGTTTCAAGGGGCGCATACTTCATAAAGCAGAGAAAGCTGCAACGATTTCGTAAAACGATATTGCTAATCATAGCAATTTATATCATCTCACGCCCCGATCAATGCAGCAAAAAACCATAAAGAATGAGAAAAAAGTGAAAAATTAAATTAAAACAAGAATAAATAAAAATTAATTAAAATCTTAAAGGAAACCAAAGTGATAACATGAAATAATCAGAGTAACCACATTGAAAACAGTTAACACAAACTGGAAAAATGGTTGATGCCAAAACCTAAATTGAAGTTAAAACAAAAGCTCGACAGATATCGATTAATCGAAAATACTTCAGAACAATTACATTAAAGATAAAATACACAGAGTAAATATTAAATGATAATGTTAAAATTAATACTAGTAGAGTTAAATTAAATCGTACCAAAAATATTAATAATTAAATCGTTTAAGATAAGGACTGAAGAATGAAGGTATAAGACAACTGAGTACATCTTTCGGTTAGCTATAAAAACATTAAGTCAGTTAAATAAGATGTATTGACTGAATGATTAAGATAATTTAGAAGTATTAACAGCAAGATTAAGATAATTTTTAGGATTTTTATTTTGAAGTCAAATTATTAAGTGTTAAGTTTTAAGAAGACATAATTACAAGCAATAATGCCAAAGATATATATATATATATATATCTGTGTGTGTGTGTGTGTGTGTGTGTGTGTTTATATATATATATTCAACATATATTTTCTTACTTTTTTAATATATATGACTTCTTGAATATGTTACTGTGATTTAGAATATTGATCACGCTTAGACTGAAAAAGAAAAAAAAAATTGTTTCAAAATTTTTAGAATTTAAAAACTATTTTCACTTAACATTTATTCGTTTAGAAGCAAATCAATTACAATAACTTTGGTATCAGTATCGGTTAAATTACAAAAACGTAAAAGTAATAAAACATTTTTGAATTGAACATGCGACAAATATTGACATTTTTAAAACTAAATATTAGAAAAAGAAGCGTTTCTTTTCAATTTAAATTTATGTTTGCATTTATTAATCATTTTAAAAGAAATTGAAGTATTTTTTTCGTTGTTTGTTCTACTGAGATCATTTTATGGACACTGGGGGAATTAGACAAAAACCTACACGTCGTATATCAGATTCGTAGCCTACGGCGATGCGACGTAGGCAACGATCAGATTACAAACCATTACGCACATTCACGTCAGAACCAATTTTGATTCCGTCATTTGCAATTGATGATCACAACCAAGCAATTATTAGACAACTTTTCCCTACTAGGACAAATTCGATTAACTCACGTATAAAAATTACTTTGAATTTGTTTAATATTTACTACTAATAAACAAAAAAATAAACAAACATTATGCACATTTTAAAAATAATTCTTTAAAAATTGCATGAATAAGAAGTTACGGATAGTAAATACACTCACATGCTCACACTCATGTATAACTAGGATTCAAATAAAAAAATATGCATCTTTATATACAGTTTAGATTTTCTTTGTTCATTAAAAATAAAATAAAGATTTTATAAATATAATACGCATCAATCTCTGCATATTAAATTAAGACACTGAAAAAGATTCCTACTTATGTACTTTTTTTCAGAAAATCATGAGTATGCGGATTTTTAATATGTGCAAAATTACATGAAAATTAAAAGAACCAAAATCATAAGCAAAATTAGCATACTGTAGTTTCGAAAGCTTCAAGTACACTGCCATCAGTGTAATACGAGTATAATTACATGTACAGAGTTTCTGTCGAAAATTATCCGGAATTTATGATTTTTTTTTTTTTTTTTCACGGAACTACCTCTTAGAATATAATAGTATGATCCTACTTGGATTGTAAAATCCCTCGAGATTTTCTGGCGTATAGACTGCGCACGCTTACAAAAAGTCAGTAATCGGCACAAGACGAAAAATCTATTCCTCAGGTTTCATTAGTAAAGCTGTGTACGTCACAACAATCACTATCACAGCCACCATATTATCATGGAGATGTGACATTTACTGGAAGTTGGATTAGAAGAGAAGGGCCATATACCTTGCAACCAATGTCTCCGAATTTGATTCCATTAGATTTTAACGCCTCTGGATTTATTATATAAATTATATAAACACACATTTGTAAAGATTGATGAGTTAAAGAAACATATTATTTAAGCAATTCGTCTAATAATATATGATGGGCTACAGAACCATGGATAGAACTGTTACCGTTTATATATATGTACCGTTAAGTTTCTGGCCTCCAGTATCTCTGGATTTGGTCCCATTGGACTCTTTCGCTTTGGATTCATTAAATCCGTGAAACAGTGAACTTATTTGTAACTGTGGATGAGAGGTTTATCATTAAAGCGATTCATTTAATAATTTTTTATATGATATAATACGTTAATGCTATAATTAAAGTTTATATATTTGTCGTGTTACAAAAAATGTACACATCCAAATCTACTGATATTAAATCTTTTTAAGATGTTCTTGCAATTAAAGAATTTTCTTTTTAAATCATAATGAGTATTTATGTAAATATATGCAATAAATGTTTGATGCTTTTAGCACGAACATACTGTATTTCTGCTTCTGAAAGAAAGCGTATTCGTTTGAAGGATTAACCAATAATATAATTGTTAGTGTTCTAATGGTAAAGTACTACAACGTTTTCTCCTTTTGTTTCTACTATGAACGGCGTAGTGTATTTTTTTTTCTTTATGTGTACATACTCTAAATGGAGTTTGGTTTGAGTCTAGTTCTCATATTTTTGAGGTTGTAGCAGATGGTAGCAGAGCTTGGTTTGTTCGGTTTTCAATAGTCGCGTCTGCAAAATGTTGTCAAGCTCACGGTAATTAAAAATGCCAAATATTGCAAGGTTCAAATTAGTTGTGTTTGCCTTCGGTTTCTTGGTTGTATCCCTCTCTGTAGCTGTTGCATGTTCGAGTTGTTGCATGTTCGATGTTGCATATTTTAGTTGTTGTATTTTCGATGATTGTGTTCCTCCTATCCCTTCGGTTTTTCATTACATTCAGTCTTAGTTTTTCTCCCAACATAGTAGCACGTGTTTTTTTTTTTTTTTTTTTTGTGTTTTTTTACTTGAGAAAGAAAGATTACGTCCTTTCGAAACAGGTAGTGCAAGTATTTGTTTTATGTGTGAAGAAGTTTTTAAAGTGTAAATATTTATTGTACACCTGTTCTTTAATTTATTTTCACAAATAATTCTCAAAATAATTTTAATGATCTTATTTACATTTCTAAAATACCAAATAATCTAATTCTTGTAAGTAAATAAATGGATAGTTAGTTTAACCCTTTAACGTTCACCCTGTATTTTCTTTTGAAATTGCTATACTGACTTAAAAAATTGTTATTAGGCATATAGGTGATCATAATTATGTAAAAAGAAAAGAAAAAGTCAGCAATTTTCATTATCAATTTGAAATACTTATGCGTTTTGCTATTTAAATTAAAATCATAATTATATTAATAAATAAATATCTTTGCAGGCAATCTCTATATATCGCAAAGAAATTTGCAACAGCTGCTTCTGGTCAAAAAAGTAGCACGGTCCTTCATCGAGGGTGAAAACAAGGCATGAATGCATCATTAAAACAGCAACTCGCATTCGAGCGTACACCAAAATTTAAATTAACTGCTGTATTTAGCTGCCTTGGAGACATCGTTTGTTAAATTTAAGAACAGTACTGCTATCTACCGAAAAAGAAGATCCAAACGTTTAAACATCAATTGAAAAAAGGGAATTATTTCTTAAATATTGCATAAAAAGTGTTATATGTTTGGTTTCAATGTGAAACCATCAACGGTAAAATGTGAAGAAATAGATGTTTTGAGAATATTCCACAAATAAACTGTTTCCGTCGACTGTAATGAAAATGTTTATTTACAAAAAAAAAAAAAAAAAAAAAAAAAAAAAAAACTTTCGAAGTACGAAAATGTCAATATCTTTCATCAGAAAAGTTTCATGTTCTACAACATTTCCTGTTTATGTTACTTTACTAAGTATGTAAACGATAAAAAAGAAACTTTTTGATGAGTGATACGTGAATGGGATTTTATATACGCAGTAATCAATGAACATAACATTATTTCTAGAAATAATGTTTGTCTTTGCAACCAATAATATATGATCATCCTTTTTTGGTTTTGGAAAAGAGTTACATTCAATAATAGTATTTGTAACAAATATTATATATCCAGTACAGCGAAATTTCTAGGGAATATGAGTAAATAGCAAAACAAAATAAATATAACTAACAATAAATCTGCATAAAATATTTTTTAACAGAAGTTATAGTTTAGTTACATTAAATTTGTGTTTATATATGAATCAGTTTATTTTTCTTCATTTAGTTGTTCAAATTTTATGATGTAAAATTTTCAAGAAATTTTTGGTTTGAAACACTTATGTGTTTAAAACCAAATACTACTTATAAATTCTCGAAGTGTAAGGTTTAAAATATAGAAGGACAGTATAGAATAAATCTTATGAGTTATAGAATAGAATAAAATCAACTTCTTAGAAGTTTAAGGTTTAAACGATATAAGGAGGACACGCATCACTATTCAGTGGATTCGTGAAATTTTCAGCCTCCCTCATTGTTTATTAGACAAACAAAAATAAAATAGATAGAATACCTCCACTCGAAATACAAAATGCAGAAATATCACAAAAATTTTGAATACCAGAAAGCATAATATAGAAGTTTGTAAGTAAACTTTTTGTAAAAATAATTAAAAGCTTTACAGTTAAAAGCCTTATAATGTAAAGCCTTACTGCAAAGATTTATTTAGAAGGGTAATTTATTCTGATATCTTCTTCGAGGTTAAATTTTTTTTTGTTACAGCTAAAATTTTTAGTCAAATTATTACTAATATTATTGCATTCTTATTACATATCTATGTACAGAGTAGCATATATATTTATTTTATTTCGTTGCATTTTTCGTACCCTATGTTTTGTTTTCTTTTTTTACCACTTTTTTGTAGCGTAATTTTCTCCAATAAACAATAATGATTGAATGATAAATAAATATTTAAGAAAGTGATGCGAAAAAATGTGTTTACTAACAAAGCTACAGTATATATTAAAATTTTTGACAGGTCTGCATATATTTTCTATTGTACTTTATTCTACTATAAATGTAAAAGAAAAAAGACTTTTGATGAATAATATATTTATTATCTGTGGTGATCCATGCACATAACAAAATTTCTAGAAAACCACCTTATTTTCCGCACAGATAAAATGTAATCCTTTTGCTTCTTAGACCTATTATTAATCTCAATTCGTACAAAGGAAGTATTCAATAATAATATTTATATCGAATTTTCTATGCCTATTGCATTATGGAACTTATTAAAAGTGTATGCGATACGTAGAACAAAAATTACTTTTGAAATTTTGTTAAGCAATTACTCAGCTACTTTAAATTTGTCTAAATAGTATTGAAATTACTTTCTTTGTCTTTCAATAATTGCTTTTTATTTTATATTAAATTACGTATTACTCCTATAAAGTTTTAAGTGTATATAAAATTCGTCGTGGCAGCTAAGTTCTCCATGTTTTGTAAAAAGTGATACCACATGGTATTTCTGAAGCGACAATGCAATTCCCTTTATGTAGGATATAACTTGTAATGGCATGTCTCCTGGCCTCTCCTAGAGATGGATTCTAGATTATCGTCAAATGCGTAAAGTTTAGTCCTAGTGCGAAATTAATCCCGCTCAATCTCAACTTCAACCTATCTTTTTATCTATATTTCTGCTAATTCCACTTTATCAGTTTCATGTAACTGCACCTTTTATTTTTACAACTCTTTATAAATTATGCAAGTGGTTATTTCTATAACTTTAAATGATAGTTACTTTATATCGATAAAATTATATCAAACATAATTGATATAACTTTAATTGCAGTTATTCTGCATAAATAGATCATTGTAATATAATTCTAAAGAGTTACAATTCTAATTTTGTACATTAAATTCACCTTTTTTTTATGCATTATTATAAATAGTTGTTTTATTTTCGTCGGATTTATAATGTATCAAATACTACCTCGAAACAAAAATGTATAAAATTCTAAATATAAAACGGATGAATAAAATTTGGAGTTTATAACTATTGTCGTTTAATTTAACAGTTTATATAAAGAAAGACGCTTTTATCAGTAGAAATAACAACTGAAAACGAGAGATAAGAAGTTATCAACAAACAATAATAATTCTAGGCAACACATGAATCTTTTTTCGCAGATTCAAACAGTCAGCATTATATCGATCCGTTTCAAAACATTTAAATAACGATCACATTCAAGCATACACGGTTTGTAAAACATGAAAGTTTTATTGCCATGAAAGTTTTAAATGCCTTTAAACTGTTGTCAGTAAGGTTGTATTACCTATTCATAGAAATATTTTAAAAGAAAATAAATAGAATAGAAAGTCATAAATATTTATATAACTATAATTTTGACACAAATAGAGAACAAAATATATGTCTAGATGTTTGTGCTTGTAAATATAAGTGTTGGTACATTGCCTTATAAAAAGGGGAAGTGTCAACATAAAGATGAGGTTTTTTTTTTTAAAAAAAAAAGCTTTAATATTTTTCGTTACTGGTCTATAAATTTTATAGCTCACAAAATAACTCACACTCATAAGCAGGCTTTATTATTATTATTATTTTCTTATTTTAAGAATATTTACAATTGTTTCGCCTTTATAGTTGTAACTTAAGATTTTTTATACTTAACCTCACTTTTTAAAAGTTGTTTTTAAAGAAAAAAAGAAAAAGCTAAATCACTCACAGATTTTGTAGTTTTTGTCAAAAAATGATAGTTGAACTTTCTTTAAATTAAGTAAAAACGATTTCATTTCTTATTATTTTATGTTTTCTTAATATAATATATTTCATGCAAAGAACATTTTATAATAAAAAAATATATATATATTCTTTTAATTGATGTATTATTATTTTCTTTTAGAGCTGAGATAAGTTTGTTTGGAATTTGCTTTGAGTTTTAGAATGTTTGTCTTAAGGTAAAAATATTAGTCAACTTATTTTTGTTTTATCAAATTCTATAAAAATAAAATCTATAATTATGAAATGATATCTATATTTAATTGGTAGCAAAACTGTTATTTACATACATTATTTACAAGTATTATAACTAAGGACTCTCTTCAACGATGTTCGAAATTATAATTCTGTTTTATCGTGAGAAACTTGGACTTCGGAATGTTCAATTAAAAATAGTTTTTAATTTTAAGTTAAAGCAGCTGTACATCAGAATAACAGTATAGTGTGTTCACAGTCTTATATAAAACAAAATAATTTACGCTGTTCGAAGACTGCAAATGATGAGAGAGAGAGAGAGAGAGAACGACTAAAATTAGGTATTCAAAGAAGCAGGATTCAAAAGAGTTCTGATAAAGATTTTAATTCCGTTTGGGAGCAGATCTACTAAAAATATCGCCAATTTGGCAAAAATAAGCTATAAATTTACGCCTATCGAACGGTAGATATTTTAAAACTAACACTAGAATAATTGAGAAAAAACATTTCGTATATTACATGGTTGCCATGACAAATTTAAAATAATGGCTATAAATACGCCAAAAGAAATCCCTAGCAAGCAAATCCCTAGAATAGGCTGACCATATCCATATGTCCTCGAATCTCGAGGACAAAACTACCTTCGTCCCCCAAAAATTACAGCACATTTGGGGACGCCGGTTATAATGTCATTAATAGTTTATTATAGTAATTTGTTATATGTATAATAAATAAGCTGAAATAAGTTCTTTTAGGTGCTTTATACATAAAAATTACTAAAATTTTACAATTTAAGGTGATTTATTTATTTATTTATTCATTTTATTTATTTATTTATTTATTTACTTTTTCTTTTGTTCTCGAAATTCGAGGACACCGCCATCTTTGCCCCTAAATTCAATGAAAAAAATATGGTCACTCTACACTAGAACAAGTAATAGGCACGTGTTCACAGTTCACATTGCGTCATAATCTAAATTTAGATTTCGGCTGCTCAAATATAGTAACTGGAGTTTGAAAAGAGATCGTTCGATTGTTCTGATTATTTTCGTTGCAAAATTAAGAAATATTTTATTTTTATTTTATTTTTATTTACTTTTTTAATTTAAAATCGAATGAGTGGTTCTGCATATTTTTCATTTCCAAATAAGGAAATGAAATATGTTATTTTAAAGAACTGAAAAAAAGAAGAGAGAGAGAGAGTGAGAGAGGGTGGATGGATGGATGGTTGGGTTTTACGTCGCACTAGTGCTGCGCAGATGGGCAATTGGCGATGGCCCGGACACACCCCCTAGAGGTGGTCCGGAGACATGCCATCACAATTTTGATCCTCCACTGAAGGGGAGAAAGAGAGAGATTTTATATGTCAAAAGGGAAAAAATAACTGTTGAAAAAGTTTTTTAGGAAAATATTTTCTGTTTGCAAACTATTGACTAAGTTATATAAAAGGATTTTTTTCTTTTTTAATATTGAAATTCAAAATTTGCATGCAAAATGCATTAATTATGTAAGAATTAATTAGGAATAATTTAATTCAATTAATTGAGAATTATATTTAAATTAAATTTACTTATTTAAAAATTGAAAATAAAATTAGATGTATTTATGTATTTAAATAATATGTGAGTAACTTGCTCACACCTGTGTTTAATATTCTTTGGTGTAAAAATGATGTGATAGTCACCTGACGCAAGAAAGAAATCTGTAGGAGGAGGAAGGAAGAAACTTCATTTGCATAACTTTATAATTGTGTAAAGCATTCTAATGTTTAACATATAATATTTAACATCTAAACATATGTAGTTTTCAATATCGAAAAAATATTTTTGTTATTAAACAAATTATATAACAACAAAATTTTTAGACAATTTTTACTTTATAAAGTGCTAGTACTTGCGAGACTCTTTTGAGAAATCCCGACAAAAATGTTAGCAAAATACCTAATATTAAAAAAAAAAAAACTATTTATTTAAAGATATTAAATATATACTGAAATGCTTCTAAATTGAACAAAGGAAATATTATGCTTCAATTAATACTCTTACTTTTTAAATGCAAGCTAAAGAGTAATAAAATCTTTTTGTAAAAAAATAGAACCGACTCCAAAAAGCAACTACTATTCAAACAACTAAGAAGAAAAATTGGCATGAAATGAAATTGTAAATTGCGACTAAAAGTATGAAATAATTTCCTTCGCCAAACAACCTATAACACTACAATTAATCATAACTTTTGAAGTCGGCGCAAAATTAAATAAAATTTAATTAATTTTTAAAGGTTTGTTTTTAGATCGGTAGCAACAAATGCTGTTGTCTCGAATGATACATTTTCATGTTTCCTTTATTATTTTATCACTGTATACAATTGATCCATTAGTAGCATCTACATAGAACAGTGAACATTCTTCACGATGCGATATTTATATTTCTACGAAGTTAGAGTTTTCTTTGCAAATTTATTATAACTTTGATAACTATCATCTTTGGTGACTTTTGGATTTGGCGATCAAAACATAATGCAAAAATATATACGCAAGATGTATATTTTCATAATATATATTGTCCAAAGTATTGTTTCATATTCTTGATTACTCTCTTAATATACCTTATCAAAATAATCATGATATCCCAAAAAATTTAAATATGTTTGCCAGATAATTTTGCGATTTTTCTTTTACCAAGGACGTCAGATACCAGCATCTTCGGCAATTTTTGCTGCTTACGAAATCTTATTTGTTTTCTTGAATCAAAGTAGTTTTCGGCTGCATTTTCCAGGTGACAACGTGAGATGTGTATTTTGAATATAATTTGATTTTTGTATTGAATAAAAGTATCAATTTCTTTTAATTTTGCGCCGACTTCAAAAGTTATGAATAATTGTAGTGTTATAGGCTATTTGGCGAAGGGAATTATTTCATACATTTAGTCGCAATTTACAATTTCATTTCATGCCACTTTTTCTTCTTAGCTGTTTGAATAGTAGTTGCTTTTTTTGGGTCGGTTCTACTTTTTTACAAAAAGATTTTATTTTTCTCTTTTCAGTGAAAACTTTTTTATATAGCAGAGCATCTGAAGACGTTCGACGGCAGTTTCACAAATCACAATTTCCAAGAAAAGTGACATAACTCAAAAAATGGTTTATGTCACTGAAAAATACCTGAAACGCACACAATGTGAACAAAAAATTTACATCTCCATCTAGAAAGTTATCCACTCGAGAGACAATTGTGCCAATTTTATTATACTCAAGTTATTTTTAAGTTGATTTTTCTCAAATGCTGCATTTTTAAGTTGTGTCACTTTTCTTGCCTGTATTGGATATGAGCAAAACACTATCTATTAAATGAGCATACGTAAATTAAAAAGTCTTTGGAAATGTAAAGCACGGATACGCTGTATTCGTAAACAAAAATTCTGTTAGTCATATATATTGAACTTTACCGTGAATACGTGTCACCTGCTGCACTGGAAACTGTGCAGCGTAAAGTTCAAACAAAGAGCAAAATATGCATTGCAGCTGACGGACAATATTCAACATCGATACTTACATTCTGCTTTTACCAGTGTAGCTGCATGCGTTCAGCAGTTAGAGTGAGAACAGACTTTTGTGAGTTTCCTGTAATTTGTTTATATCTTAATGAAATCATAAAGAAACCTATTTCAGGCCAAGATCATTACGACAACAAAAAAGAATTAAAATTAAATCACCTCTTACGAAGTTATAAGCTAACAAATTTCAACAAACAACAACGAGAAACATGGTTGGTATTGAGAACCTCTTCCTTTATTAAGTCGGTTTGAAACGTCTATGCGTTAATCGATGTGACCGCTTACAATAACCATACTTTGAATTTTACATAGCATAAATGTCACCCGCTACGATACAACATATGCAATGTCATTCAAGTGTGTACAAAATAAGAAATAGTGAACAAAACAAATGCACGTTTTAGGCGTTCTGTTTTCAGCATTAATGTCTAAACTATCTTTTCGTACTAAATCGATGATGCTCTGCAATTTTTAAATTCACTTTTTTCCCCTGTCTTGAACCGTTTCCGAGATAGGAACTCTAACTCCACTGTTTTCCACCAGGTGGCGCTGTATGCGGTTGAATCACGTAGCACATGTCCACTATACTATACCTACATACCACTTTTATGACTATAGCTGCAGCTGTTCAGCAGTTAAAAGAGTCGGGACTTACTTTTTTGGGCACCCTGTATTTTCTTTTGATCGTAAAGGTCTTACAATGTGACCTATTTCAGACCAAGACCTTTACAATAAAACAAAAAGTTTCAAAATCGGATCATCGTTCAGAAGTTATGAGCTAACAAACAAAAACAAAAAAAACATACGCTTTGAATTGAGAACCTCCTCCTTTTTGAAGTCGGTTAATTAGAGCATCTCTTACGAAGTTATAAGCTTACAAACACCAACAACAACACATAGCTCGAATTAAGAACACCTTCCTTTCTGAAGTTGGTTGAAAACGATTTTGCGCTAATCGATGTGACCGCTTACATTAACAGTACTTTGAACCACAGAGTATATGTGTCATCCGCTACGCTGCAAAGTGTGCAACGTAGTTCAAGTGTGCATAGTGTAGGAAATTGCGAACAAACAACTGCACAATTTAAGCGTTCTATTTTTAGCAATAAGGTCTAAAAACTGTCTTTTCGTAGTAAATCGATGATGCTCTACAATTTTGTAATTAACTTTTCTCCCATCTTGAACCGTTTTTGAGATAGGAGCGCTAATTCCGCTGTTTTTCACCAGATGGCGCTTTATTTTCCTTAGATTGTAAAGATATTACACTGGGACCTACTTCAGACCAAGATCTTAACAACAAAATAAAAAGTATCAAATAACCGTATTTTAAACTATATAGCGTATGTCTCACCAGCTACGCCATAACGTGTGCAATGTAACTCAAATGTGCATAGTGTAAGAAATTGTGAACAAACAAATGCCCGTTTTTAGCATCAATGTCTAAACTATCTTTTCGTACTAAATCGATGATGCTCTGAAATTTTATAATTCACTTTATTTCCCCTGTCTTGAGCCGTTTCCGAGATAGGAACACTAGCATGAATGTCTAAACTATCTTTTTGTACTAAATCGGTGATACTCTTCAACTTTGTAATTCACTTTTTTCTCTAGAACCGTTTTCGAGATAGGAACACAAACTCCGCTTTTTTACACCAGGTGGCGCTGCAAGCGGTTTAGCCTTGTACTTCATGGTCACTTTGCTAAACTTACATACCAATTTTATCATTATAGCTGCAGCCGTTTAGCAGTTAAAAGTGTTAGAACTGATTTTTTTGGGTACCCTGTATTTTCTTTATATCGTAAAGATATTACAATGGGACCTATTTCAGACCAAGACTTTTTCAACAAAACAAAAAGTATCAAAATCGGAGCATCTGTTCAGAAGTTATGAGCTAACAAACATGAAAAAACCATACGGTTTGAATTGAGAACCTTCCTTCTTTTTTGAAGTCGGTTAAAAAAAGTATTCTTTTTTAAATTTAATATCATCAAAAATAATCATCAGTAAATAAATCGTACTTTAATATATTTGAAATGTAAACAAAATTTTAAATCCATGTAAACAAATATTACAAATCGTCACGGAACCAAAAGGAAATAAGTAAAAATAAAAATGTATTTTCGTAGAAAGTTTAGTATATATAAATGTATTTAAAACGATTATTGCAAATTTATGCCTTTAAATTACGCTAATTAAAGAAAATTGAAAATAAAAATTTTTAGCGACCTTTATAAAAATATCACTTTTATTACTTTTTCTAGTATGTTTTAAGTACACAGCATATTGCAAGAATTTTTCGTAAACAAATGTTATAAATCATCACGGGACCAAAACAAGTCGAAATATGTAAAAGCAAACAATTTAGTAGGAGGTGGGTTATACACACACACACATATATATATATATATATATATATATATATATAGGGAAGAGTGTGGATGAATGGGACATTTTTCATGTTTTTATTGATAATGTAGGCCGTATGTAATTCAGAATTTTGTAATATGGCTCATAAGTACACTTCAGTAATTAGTTACATATAAACATACTAACTTTAATAAAAAGTTATCATTTTTAATTAATAATATATATTTTTTTTTAACATGCATGTGCATTGCCCCATTCATCCCCACATATGGGGGTGAGTGGGACATGACTGGGAATGAATGGGACAAGCCTGAAATTAACAAAGAAAACAAAACAAAATGGAAAGTAAATAAATTTTTAAAGTTAAATTGGTTTATGTGATTTTATTACACACTGTGAATATACTGAAATTAACATAAACTGGTGTACTGACTCAAATTAACACCAAAAAGCAAAAGTCCTTTGGTTCGCACAGTTCCTAGTGCTCTAGGCTTTGGTAATTTAATCTAATAAGACCTTATCTAAAAATAAAATAAATAAGACACTAGAAAGAGATACATGTTCCGGATGTTCCCTATTGAAAATAGAGTAAATACCAACACTGGTTTATATACAAGGCTACACAAAAAAATGACAATGCATTCGTTTTAGGAGAGACAGTTTTATAAATCACATTCAAATAGCTTGATTTAAATTTAAAATGAAGCATAATTAATTAAAAAATATATTAATAAACACCTTACTTCGACTTTATCGTTACTTGTAAGAAGCTTTTTCTGAGAGGATCCTCTCCTTTCTCAATTGCAAACTTATTGAAGTGGGCCTTGGCTATTTATAGCTTCGTCTTGCTTTTTCAACAGGCAGCGACACTGGAGCTTGGCGAACTTTTGGTCATTAATGGCAACCTGATTTTTAATTATCTCAATAGTTTCTCTATAGAACGCGTACATAGGGTCATTATAGTTGGCTATTTTTGTTACGTCATTGAATTTTATATTTATTATATTATATTAATCCCCCCCCCTAGAAACTGCCGGAGTTTATAAAATCCCTTTTGGATACCATAATAAAAATACAGGATGTTACATAGGAGTTACAAAGAGGAAAATATAAACACGTCTAAATGAACACAAAAACAATATAAAATATGCCAGATGCATTACGGCGCTTGCTAGAACCTCCTATCAGGAAAGCGAAATAAATATAAAATTTAATGACGTAACAAAAATAGCCAACTATAATAACCCTATGTACTCGTTCTATAGAGAAACCATTGAGATAATTAAAAATCAGGTTGCCATTAATGACCACGAGTCCGCCAAGATCGATTCCCAGTGGCGCTGCCTGCTGAAAGAGCAAGACGAAGCTATAAATAGCCAAGACCCACTTCAACAAGTTTGCAATTGAGAAAGGGGAGGATCCTCCCAGGAAAAGCTTCTTGCAAGTAACGATGAAGCCAAAGTAAGGTGTTTATTAATACATTTAAATACTTTTCTACAGCAAAAAACATAATGAAATTGACAATTACTGATAAATTTTTTTATGATAAAGTAATGTTTTGTATAGACTAAGGCTCCTATATGATACGAGCTGGCGCAGTGTTCACCGTTATTCAGCCCATCAGGGAAAATGTTGGTGGTAGGAAAAGCTAGTTTACCTGATTAGCGTTGCTATCGTCTTTAAACTTCTACACAGATCATGTGAGCAAGAACTTATTATTACGAAACAAATAAGCTGGAAATTTTAAGAACATCGTCAACATTCTCAAAACTGCAACCCTTCACGTTAAAAGAAATGTAATTTTAAAGTTAATTTTAAAATAATTTAGAAACAGTAACTTAAAAAAAAACAGTTTCTTCATATTATATTTGTCAAATAACTTCGAAAATAAAATGAAATAAGGTGAACATAAGGGAAATCTTACGATACAACGTTATGCCCCGGATTTCCAAGAGTCATATCTGCAATTTATAATCCACCTTTTCCTTCTTTCTGGATTGGTAAAAAACATAAACAGGCGGTGCCCTTTTTGGGAATGATTAGTATAATTTATTGCCGAAACACCACCAACTGTGAAAATATCGCATCTTTAATCAGTATGTCGTAGAAAAGGCAAATAATTTATTGTCTAATTTTACACTCTCTAAGATGCTTTATAAGAGTCCATAAATTTCTTATGCAGTGTGAACCGAATAAAATTTTATGAATAATGCAAAATGAGAATTTCCTTGGGATGTTTATTCATATTTAGGTCTTAATTTAACCAACAATGCATTTCAAGGATTATTATTAGAAGAGTTTGCATTAAACACACACACACATACACACATACATATATATATATACAGTAAAGTCTCGTACAACGCGGCGGTAGAGATGACAAATAAATAAAACAGTTTCATTTCTTAACACCACTAAATTTTTTGAGTACCAATCTATTGGTTCATACACTCGATTTAGTTTTGTATAAAGCAGTTTATTTGATATAAAATTAGTGGGTGTTAAAAAATAAAATTGTAATATTCATGAGACAAACTTGCACCCGCATTGTACAAGACTTTACAGTATACAAAATCAAATTAGTAACCTTTTTTTAGGATATTTCTCTTCATATTTAATCGTAATTAGATTTGGCGAAATCTTCTTTAAAAATAAAGTGGTATTGAAAAAGTGGCGGGTACTAACTACGCTACAGAATATTAATCCATTAACAGGGAGAAGGGTCGCTCACCACTCCAGGAGTGGCGTCGAGCAATTCTAGTTATGCTAGTCCCCTACAGAATATTAATCAGAATGTTAGAATGTATAGTAGAGACGGGATTAAGCCCCGACTAACCGAGTTTCGGGTTAAACAAGGTAGTCCCGAAAACACCACGCCCAAAAGGAGACGTAGCTTTTCACAAATGGAGTAGATAACTTTGACAAATTTTACTATATAGTACTGTATTTTATAATTACTATATGTTCATTTTGAACTGCTTTTTTAACTGACTACATTTAAATTAGGAATAGATGTATTATTTTACTTCATTGACTAAATTTCATCTATTTTAAACTTTGCTATATATTCCTTCCTCGAGTCCGTGTTATTCGAGTTTTCGATTATCCGATGTACCATAGGCCCACTATACCTTGGATAAACGAGGTTCTACTGCATATATATATATATGTATACAGTACCGGCAAAAAATATCTTTACACTTAAGCGGAAAAAAAAAAAAAAAAAAAAAAAAAAAAAACTTTGCATGTTAATTGCCGCTTATGTGTCGAACCCCAGTGATGACTCATGGCGTTAGTAGGTCACAGTCGACCTTAGCCTATCCTATCAACACTCAGTTCGCCTCATGAACTTTTAGAATAAGGCTGTATGCTCTTTGTTCCCGCCGGCCAGTATTTCGTTTATTTGTCAAACGTTTGAGAACCTACATCGGTATTCCCACTTCACACAATGCATTAGAAAAAGCTTAAAACAGAAGAAAAATTTATGCCTTGTCTCTGCTAGAGAAGAGAATCTCTGTGATTGATGTTATTACAGATCTGGCAGATCATTCTAGATGTAGCCAGATGTAGAAAATCTTTATCAGATCATTAAAATGTAAACATTTAAGACAAAATCTTAACAATCTAGTCGTTTATTGTAAATATCTCATTGCAGTCAGTATTTTGTTATTTCATCTTTACATTTTATTACCAACTGCAGCCGTTTAGGCACGGATCTCTGGCTATATTTGCCAGATGGCTACAACTGGCTACATCTAGAAGGATCTGCCAGATCTCTGGCTACATCAATCACACAGATTCTTTCCTCTAACAGAGTCAAGGCATGACATTTATCTTCCATTTTAATCTTTTTCTAACCTATTGTGTGAAATGGGAATACCGATGTAGGTTCTCAAACTTTTAACACATGAACGAAATACTGGCTGGCGGGAGCAAAGAGCATACAGCTTTACTCTAAAAGACCACGAGGCAAACTGAGTGTTGAGAGGATAGGTAAAGGTTGTCTGTGATCGATTAACATCACGTGTCATCACTGGTGTTCGGCACATTTTTATGGCGGAAACGGCAATTGACATGTAAAGATTTTTTTTTTTCGCCGCTCAAGTGTAAAACATTTTTTTGCCGGCACTGTATATATAAATCCTTATATACTTTAAATAAAAAAAAATTCATTTTTACAAAGTAGGTGACAAAGGCAGCACTAAAATTTACGCAAAATTGCATTATTTTGTATAAATTTAGTGAGTGTGCGTGATTAATCAATAAAAACAAAATTAAAAATTGTTAAACATTAAGTTAAAATTTTATAAAATGAAATTAGTAAATCAAACATTTGTAAAATCATTTTGTGTACACATGAATTGTTTTTATCAAGTGTTTTGCTTTGATAATTTCACCTTTATAAATTTTCAACTTAATGTTTAACAATTTTTAATTTTGTTTTTATTGCTTTTGAAGTCCACTCATTTCAATTTATCTCGCAAATTCATTTCAATTTATTTAAAATAATATGCATATATATGTACGTAGATTACAAATATTTCATGATTCAGAAGATTTCTATGGGTTATATATGTAAAACTACAGTGCCTACATGTTTTTATTACTAATAACCAATCGGAAGAGCACATTGCGAAAATTTTGTTTGTCATTGTAAGTTTCTTGCACATGATTACCAATTTTCAATGCGCTTCCCTCGTATTATACGACAAGCATCGATGAGGTAGTCAAGCTCGAATTCAGACAATGTTGTAGATAAGGGGTTTTTTTTCACGTGCTCCAAAGAAATTACTTTGTGTTTATTAGTCACCATTTTTTCAGACTGTTATCACCCTGCAATCTGATGATCACAATTTGCAAGTATAAACTTTCAAATAGACTCTTTCGATTGTTTAATAGTGCAAACGGGTAGGCATTACAATTTTGTATATATTAATCCTTAAAACCTGACGAATTATTCGTTATCATATAGTATATTCGTTATCACCAGTATATTGTTTTACTCAACCTGCATTTGTGAATTACATTTTTCTATAATTTTTGCATGTTTACTGAAAAAAAAATAAATAAATAAATAAAATAAAAATAAAATAATGAAAGACATTTTTAGATATTTCTAAATTTGGCTGGTTCCTTTTGAAATTTGCTCTATGTTTTATCGATTCATTTTATTACTCTATTAAAATAAATCAAAACTTTTTCACCTTACATTGCAAAAATAGGAGAAAAAAATGCAATAAAAATCTTCATACTAAAAAATATTTACTCTTCTTTAAAATTCTCTTTAAAATGTGTATTTTCACGCTATAAACTCCTTATGCTTATTTTTTTTTTAAATATTTGAAAAGAAAAATTTATTTTTAGTGCATCCTAACTATAATGCAATAATGGCATTTCTGAAATATAATACAAAGACCTTTGCAAAAATAAAGTAGGCCATAAAATAAGGAAGATTATATTAGTATACAAAGCAGCGGATTGCGTTAAGTAGCTTCGATGAAGATAAAATCAAATCGATGACGATATCCGATTTTAGAAAATGATTCATCCATGTATAGAAAAGGTTTACACGATATGAAAAATGTTGAGTATAGCTTTTATAAAGGTATAAGCAGTTTAAAATAGCTTGTTAATAAAAGAAAAAAGTATTATTTTTAAAAATAATAAGATTGTATCTGGACACAGCACAGAGGATTGCATTAAGTGTGGTATATTCGGTAAGTAGCGTGGAACACATGTTCTCAATTGATAGTAGTCAACGCTTTATTTACGTAACACACAAAGAATAACAAGGCTTGATTGCAAAACTTAACATAATTTTAATTAAAACTACTTTTAGCATTTTATAGCATTACATGCATCACAGATACCTGTGAAAACCTAACATGAGTATCATTTTTAAAAGATTCAGGATAACGTCCGTTCTCTTTCAAGTCATAAATCCAAGTCCTCGATTTAATATCTGAAATCTTTAGTCCTTCCAAACATCTTGGTGATCTGAAAAAGGGGGAAACAATTTTTCCCACTCGACAAACACCAATCAAACAGTCTTTGGTCATGAGGAGTAACCAGGTTTACACTCAGGTCAACAGTTCATTGGAGTTTCAAGTGGCGTCAAAAAGGCGGGGTACCACCCTAGCGTGGGGTGCCTAAGCGGCACATCAAAGCCATCCGTGAAATCGCGGTTACTTTGTAACCATGAGGATGAAAAAACCCCTGGTATGCCCGGTTTCTCGAGACTGCAGACAATCTGGCACCAGGGACCTCACGCAGTCTGGCGAGCACAATGGACACAGCCTTGAATATGTCACAGCTCCTCTCCCCATAAAAAGATTTTGCACGACTATGGAGAGCAAAATCCAGCTCTTGACACAAATATCATAACACAAGCTGGCGACACAAGTTGGCGACACAAGTTGGAGACACAAGTTGGCGACAAATAGCACTCCAGTAGGCGACCAACAGCACTCCAGTAGGCGACCCCCATTTTTCAATTAAGCCCCAGGGAGGTCTTTCCCCAGATAAACTTAAAGCCCATTTCCAATTTTACCCCTTAAAAGTGAGTTAACTTTAAATAAAATGAATAATAGTAATAAAAAAAAACAATTGAAAACAATCCACTCAGTTGGAGTTTTCCTAACATAAGAATTATGCTTAATTCACGTAATAAACACAAAAAAAAAATTCAAATTTTCTTTACATAACACTGTTAACTCCACCGTAAAATTGAAATGCTAAATTAATAATAAATAAAAATTGTATTTCTGAAAGATTTCAAATATTTTTAAAACTTTTCACACTTTTTTTTTTTTTTTCACAAGGACTACACAAAAATTTTAAAATATTAAATAAATCATAGTCCACAAAAAATAAATTATAAATAGACCACTCAAGTTCAAAAAAAATAATAATAATAAAAGAAAATAAATTTGAAAAGTAAAATGCTAAAAATTAATACGTCTAAGAATTAAAATTTCATACATTCCTACACAATGCTATATACAAAAAAAAAATAATAATAGAGATGACATTCAGTTAATCAGTTAGGCAATTATCTACAAGAGAAGAAAAAAGTATGCAACCACACAGTAAGGATAAATAAAATACCCAAATAACAATAAGTAAAAGAAAGAAATCTCAATAAATTTTAAAAGGAAAATTATGCAATGGAAAAAAGCAAACCTACAATATGCATCATCTTAGTTAACATGGCTCACCCGATATCCGTAACTAGGAATGACATGTTATCAATCAAAAAAGAAAACTTTTTTTTTTCTTTACAGCTTTTCCCTAAACGATTCCTTCCACCGATTTCTTTTCTTTTCATCTAAACAATTTTGTTACGTTGCAGTTAACACTTCTCTACATAATACCTTCTAACTAAAAGCACATTTTAACCAAAATTTATATATATGAAAATTTAAAAAAAATATTAAAAACACAGAAACGATTAATTCAATTTTTGCACAATATTCCAAACACAGAAAATCTACACAGAAAATTGCATAAAATAAAAATAAAAAAAACATTTCACTCTTACAATTCTGAGAGAGGAAGGAAAACTAAATAAACAAACAAAACTTGTAAGAAACTTCCCTCCTTCCCAGTAGCAAACACCTGCTATTCAGTTTCGCGTTCGTCCACTGCATTGTTCAGTTTCTCTCTCGGATAATCTTTTGTTATACGTCTAACAAGTAAAGGATTTGAAAGTCGGGTCTGTTGGCCTACGCGCTTATCTTTCCCAAAATGATCAGTCCTTTTAAATTTTGCTTTCGGCTCCTGATAACCCTTTAAATACCCTTTCATTTTGTCACAGTTTCGACGCAAATGCTGTGGTGATTGACACGTGAAACATAATTTCGTGACTTTCCTTCTCCACTTTCCAAAACGGGGAGCTGGGTTTTCCCAAAAGTTTGGACTGGATTCATTTTTCTTTTTTCCTTTCGCGTTAGAAAAACGGGATTGTATGGGCGAACGAGAGTTGTTTTTATGGAAAGTTTGTACATGAGACTCATTTTGAAGTTTTTCTTTACTAGTGATTTTACTCTTACCTAATGAGCGTCTTCTCTGCGCTTCAATCAACCTAGCGGTTTTATTCCCCATTAAATAATATTCCTGAATCAAATCGATTGGTTTCACGGCTGCTTTAGTCACAATAATACCAAAATCTCCCTCAATCGTAATCCTAGCCACAGGTAAGGAAATACATTCGGAATCTAATGGCTGCCGTATTTTCACCGTCTCTCCCAACCAATCTTGATCATTAACCCATGAACGGTCACAAATATCTATCTCCGAACCTGAGTCTAATAAATAATTACGATAAACCCCGTTTATAACAGCATTTTTAACATATGGCCTGAAAGATGGACTCAAATAATGCGCTGTAATTACATGATTTACAATTGCCTCCGATTTATCGTTCAATGGACACCGAGGTCTTATATGCCCAGCTTGACCGCAGAGATAACAAATTATTTTTCTCGGTTTCTCGAAAATTTCCTCATTCTGAACCAATTCTTTCTTACCTAGTTCTCTTTTTCCCTGCTTATCACTTTCCCCTTTCGCGTCATAACTATTTCTAGAATGCCCGAAATTTGTTTTTTCTTTCTTGAAGGAATTTTTCCGTTCGAATTTTTTGTGATCACGCCTGACCGCCTCAAATTTATCGCATTTTTCGGCGAGATTCGTTGCATTATTTATCTCTTCCCAATTATCTAAATAATGTTCTCGGATTTCAAACGGAACCCTTTTTTTAATTTGCTCAGTGAGCATCAATTCTTTTAGAGACTCAAAATCTTTAACGTCTACGGCTTCTAGCCAATTGTCTAAATAACCTCTTAATTCGTACACCAAATCTACCCATAAAGCTGCTGGTTTTTTATTATGGTCTTCGAATTTATTTTTAAACGCCAACGCGCTCAACTTGAAACGCTTAAATAATAGTTTTTTTATGTGCTGGTAATTTTCAAATTTATCCGCAGGCTCCTTTACAACTAATTCCGCTATATCCGTCGGTAATAACGGGATTAATTGGGATACCCAAAAATCTTCTTCGACTTTTTCTTTTGCCGCTTGGCGCTCAAAAATCATAAGAAATAAAGAAATGTCGATTTGCTTTGGGTCAAATTTAGGCACCAATTCTCTTAATTGAACCCGTTTCCTACCTGGTTCTACTGATGTTACCGTTGACGCTGTGCTATTGACTTCTGCCTCATTTTGAAGCCTCAATTTTTCTAGCTCAAACTGCCTAATGTTTTCTCTTTCCTTCCTTTCTAACTCTTTCTCTCTTTCCTTCCTTTCTAACTCTTTCTCTCTTTCCACTCTTTCTAAATCATTTAAAATTCTCACTAAGTAATCCTTTGCTTCTTCCTCATCGTAATCAGAAGCGTTTAAAATTGCCTGAATAATATCTTTATTCCTCGTATCCTCCGATACATCAGTCTCAAATTCAGTTGCTAATAATAGCAAAGTACTTTTATTGAATTTTCTTAAATAAGCCATTAAAAAAAAAAAAACCAATCAAGCACTCGAGAGAGAGAAAAAAAAAGAAAAAGATAATAATAATAATAAAGAAAAAAGAGAAAGGGAAAAAAATAATTGATACTAAATATTTTTTTTCTTTTTTTTCACAAGAATAATCAAAAATACATAAACAAATTAATGACTACAATAAAACACTTCACTGTTACTGAACTTCAGTTCTTATTACAACCACAACTGAGTGAATTTTGAAATTCAATTGACAAAACGAAGTAAAAACAATTAAATACCCCAAAATAAAATATGACATTAAAAGTAACCCGATTTTAAATGCCTTTTATTTTGCACAGAAAAAAAAATTATTGGTTAACTTTTTTTTTTTTTTTTTCTTCACTTAACTTGGATTAATATTGGGTTAAGCAATTTCAAAACAAATAGAAACAAAGATCCCGTTTCCTTTTGATTCCTAAGACTTTCGTTAAAGATTTTTCTTCTTTTAACTACAAAAGAACCATTGAAAATCTAAAAGAAAAAATCTTTCCTATGACCAGTTAACACCTGTAAGAAAGTTACCCCAAATACAGCTAATCCCCTACAACTAAGACCTCCCTGATACTTAAAAAGAAAAAGAAAGGGACTCACCACTCGTAGTTCTGAGACATCTCCTGTTGGGCTGGTAATCTTCTTTTTACGGCGTTTCTTATCATCTAAGGCTTGGGCTGCACCTAATTTACTCTAGACACACATCCTCCTTGCTGCCACCAGTTTAACTTCAGCTGTGGTATATTCGGTAAGTAGCGTGGAACACATGTTCTCAATTGATAGTAGTCAACGCTTTATTTACGTAACACACAAAGAATAACAAGGCTTGATTGCAAAACTTAACATAATTTTAATTAAAACTACTTTTAGCATTTTATAGCATTACATGCATCACAGATACCTGTGAAAACCTAACATGAGTATCATTTTTAAAAGATTCAGGAGAACGTCCGTTCTCTTTCAAGTCATAAATCCAAGTCCTCGATTTAATATCTGAAATCTTTAGTCCTTCCAAACATCTTGGTGATCTGAAAAAGGGGGAAACAATTTTTCCCACTCGACAAACACCAATCAAACAGTCTTTGGTCATGAGGAGTATCCAGGTTTACACTCAGGTCAACAGTTCATTGGAGTTTCAAGTGGCGTCAAAAAGGCGGGGTACCACCCTAGCGTGGGGTGCCTAAGCGGCACATCAAAGCCATACGTGAAATCGCGGTTACTTTGTAACCATGAGGATGAAAAAACCCCTGGTATGCCCGGTTTCTCGAGACTGCAGACAATCTGGCACCAGGGACCTCACGCAGTCTGGCGAGCACAATGGACACAGCCTTGAATATGTCACATAAGTACCTCGAATAAAGATAAAATCAAATCAGCAATAATTTGAATTTGTAAAAAAAAGACCATCCACGTAAAATTAATCTCTGTGTGTGAAAATCTATGGCATTAATTATATTTTTTTAGTCTTTAGATTTTTTTATTCTTACAGATTTTTTTTATTTTGAAAAAAAAAAAGTGGTGTGTCTAGTACATAAAACTAGGGTGCCTAGAATGGTGCCTACTACTTTAGGCACCCTACATAAAACATATGCTAATGCGTAAAGAAATCTATCAAATCTTAATAATGATAGTTTTCTATGGTTAATAGAAGGTTAGTTGGAGCAAAATACTTTTTACTTAAAAATTTTCTTAAATAATAATTAAGATATTTCGTATTTTTTATTAAATATTACAACAATTTAAGTTTTATAATTGAGAAGCATTGGTTAATTTATACTAACCATTCACCTGCAATAACCTCAAATATGATAAAAATTATTACATTTGAAAAAAAAAAATCCTATACAATAAAACCCTTATAAATTTAGTTAATCAGAGGTTTAATATTTATATGAAATTATTATACTCTCTCAACTATCAACTTATTTTTAGGAAGAGTTTAATTTAAAGTATGAAAATAGCTCAAAGACCATTTTTATATTTTAAATAATACAATAAGCTATTTTGTAGTTTCTTTATATATTTTTATTAAGATTATTATTATTTTTTTTTTTCAATAAAGTGTTAAATTTCATGTCTTTTATAAAAATTAATATTTCATTAAAGTTTTATCAAAGGCGATTTCAAATCCCATTAATTACATAGAGCTTAATTGTAAGGTGATTGAAATAAACTAAATGGAAAAAAAATGTCATCGAAGGATTTTTGGAAAATTTATTAACATCTTTGATTATGCACCGTAAAAACCATTATATTAGGACCAAAAGAAATTCCAGTGGAAATTTAGCACGTCTAGCAATAATACATGCAATTAATATTGTTTCAGGTAAAGCATTTTAATTCAACGGGTTTAAAAACTGAAAGAATTAAAATATAACAAAAAATACACAATTAAAAAAAAAACAGTATTTATTATTTATTGCATAAATGATAAATATCTTAGAATTTATTTTTTGCATTTTATTTTTATAATTTATATATATATATATATATATATATATATATATATATATTAAGAAAAAAAATAACACTTTTAGAGTATTTATTTATTTGACTATATTTCATTCATTGTATATCAATGTAAGGTGATTACTCCTCAAGTGTATTTCAAAAAAGGAAAATCCAGATTAATGCGGGAAGACAAATGCTTCGCAGTAATTTTTAAAAATGTGATAATTTCTTTCTTTCTCTCACTTATTTTTTCTTATCTGTGTTAAATAAAGAATTTTTCTCAATAAATAAATAAACAAATAAATAAATTTGTTTATTTTAAATACAGTGTTATACACATATTTTGTAATAAGCTAAATTTGTAGAGTAATTTTTAATGAAATTCAGAAGTAAAGAAGAAAGCATGCGTTGCTTTAGAAGACATAATGCTAAAAAAAATATTCACAAGTTTTAAAATGGAAAGTACAATGGAATTTAAGAATTTCCCTATGCTATGAGCGGTATTTTACCATGTTTTTATTAACTTCGATTCTTGTTTGTTTGTTTGTCCGGTACAAATCTTGCAATCGATTTTTAACCGACTTCCCGACTAGCTAGATATTTGAAACTTTCGGGAAAGCTGAGAACACGGTGACATTACATTTTTTTAAAATTTTAGTCAACTGTTTGTTTATATGATTCAACCGAGAATTTATTTAACTAACTTCCCGACTAGCTAGACATTTGAAACTTTCAGAATAGTTCAGAACACGGTGAAAATGCATTTTTTTAATACCTTTAGCCAACTGTTTCGTGTTCCTGCTGCCTTCGGTAGTGTTATCAGTATAAAGATTTTAATCGATTTTTCACTAACTTTTCGACTAGCTAGACATTTGAAACTTTCAGGATAGCTCAAAACACAGTGACAATACATTTTTTTAATACTTTTAGTCAACTGTTTCAGGTCCCTACTGCCTTCGGCAGCGTTTATATGATTCAACAGAAAATTTATTTAACAAACTTCCCGACTAACTAGACATTTCAAACTTTCAGAATAGTTTAGAACACGGTGAAAATGCATTTTTTAAATATTTTTAACCAACTGCTTTGGGTTCCTGCTGACTTCGACAGTGTTACCAGTACAAAGCTTGCAATCGATTTTTCACTAACTTTCCGACTAGCTAGACATTTAAAACTTTCAGGATAGCTCAGAACACGGTGACAATACTTTTTTTAGTACTTTTAGTCAACTGTTTCAGGTCCCTACTGCCTTCAGCAGTGTTTATATGATTCAACAGAAAATTTATTTAACTAACTTCCCGACTAGCTAGATATTTCAAACTTTCAGAATAGTTCACAGCACGGTGAAAATGTATTTTTTAAATATTTTTAACCAACTGCTTCGGAACCCTGCTGCTTTCGGCAGCGTTACCAGTACAAAGCTTGCAATCAATTTTTAACTAACTTCCCGGCTAGATAGGCATTTGAAACTTATATAATAGCTCAAAACACGATAGCAATGAATTTTTTAATACTTTTATCCAATTGCTCCAGGTTCTCGCTGCCTTCGGTAGCGTTTATATGATTCAACAGGAAACTTAAAAACATGATATATAAAAAGTGCTTTTTATCTTATAATTATTTTGTCTTAAAACTGCTAATTGAGATAATTACCTCGATCTGTTTCTTAATGACTTTTTTAATGGATTTTTAGTTTTCTACTTATAAGTAAAATTTTAGAAAGGAGGATGAATTTTTTTTTTTTTTTTTTTTTTTTTTTTTAACGAGCTTTGCTTTACAAACTGACTGGTGATATATGATAGAATTTTATTTACACCGTTGTAAAAATTGTACGCATTTATCGCCTGCCGCTACATAGGTTATTTATTATCTTGAAATAAACCTAATATTCTACTAATAAATATACATATTTTTCAAAACCAAATAATCCGAAAGAAAGCGACATTTAATGAATTAGAACGTCCACTGTTCATTGATTTTACCCTTATTTTCACGTTTCAATTTTAATTATTTTTTCCTGAAATTTACATAAATAATACTGAAATTATCATTGAAGTTCTTATCTGAAGTAAATCTAATATTTTACCCGATAATCTCGAACTTCTCTCCATGTCTGTGTGTCTATTCCGTGTAACATATGCATACATATGTATACATATATAACGTATGCTGTAATTAGAGTATTTTTATGATAAAATAGTGCTAAAATTATTATAATTACCCTAATGTAATGTAAGTGAAACTTAAAATATAAAGGGAATTTACCCCTATGTAGATGAAATTAAAAATGATAAAATTATGATACATAAATTTTGTTGCAAATTTTCAAAGATTTTTTTTTTCTTATCTATCTATCTATCTATATATATATATATATATATATGAAAGATATAAAAAATAATGGATAAAAAAGAGGTAAGAAATAAATTAATATTTTTATATTTTAAATTATTGTTTTTACATTCTACGGTATTTTTTTTAGATGGCAGAAAACATTAAAAGAAATTTCATATTAGATTATAAATTACTCTAAAAGTATAAAAAATAACGAACAGAAATTACAATCGCAATCATCATCATTTGAAAATAAATAAACAAATTAATCATTTAAGTATTTTGATATCTGTAAATAGCTTTTAAATTATCTGATAAAGAAATTTAATGAACAATAGGCGCCGGAAAGATTCAATTAAAGAATAAAAGATTTATGAGTCTAAATTACGGTTTGATTATTTTATGTAAAATATAAAGCAATAAATAATTTTAATAATTTCTTGGCGAATTGGCGAGTAAAGAGTCATTAGGGTTCCAGACGGTCTAGAAGAAATGAAAGTACAACGAATTGGAAATAATGGTTAGGTGTTTCTATCAGAGAGGTAGCCAATTAAAATAAAATGGGATGGGTTTAGAAATACACCAATTTACACCAAAAATTAGGGTTTAAAAGATGGAACTCACCAAAATTTAGTAATCTTTCTTGATTAGCTCTTGCCAGTAAAATTTAGCAACTCCGCGCCTCCGAATTTGAACGTTACGTTCGAGGTCGAGCATCGACAAAGTCCGGTCACGTCGCGGGACTGATTTCAAGACCCCAGCAGACTTCCTTGCCTTACAAAAGACTCGGATCCCCAGCCCTAAAATGGATTTTAAATAAAGAAAATTCCAGTTAGCCTGACTTGAGTATTTACTTATGGTTCCACGATTGCCAACACGAAATCCGGAGTATATGACGTGACATATACTCCTCAAATTTTGAGAACATATTATAACCTAGTTACATGTTTAGTTTCTAACCTGGTACTAAATCTAATGTTTTAATTCAAAATTTAAAGAAACGATAAAAAAAAAAAAAAAAAAAAAAAGGTTTTAAGAAGATTTGTTTCAAGAATTTAACGTATCTATAACAAAATTAATTCAAATTGTAGAATGAAACTAGTTGAGAAAAAAAAAAAAAATATATATATATAAGTATAATATTGTAGAAACTTCCTTTTATGATTTTCCAAAAACAATTATATATATATATATATATAGATATTAATAAACACGAGGCAACATTTCATGTGTAAATGCACTAAAAAAAAAAAAAAAAAATCCGTGACTGACATCTGGAAACTAAATTGTGATTCCAGTAACTAAAGTTTCATGTCATCGTAATAGAATCTAGTTTCCCTTGTTAGCGAGTACAAAGATCCCCTAATAGAATTCCAGAGCGTTTTTCTGTATTATCATGGTCAAACTTATTTAAAAATCTCTGCAAATAAATTCGAATAAAAAAACTTTTAGTAATCATGGTTTCTAGACCCAATTCTTGAAATTCAAGCGAGACTTTCTCCTTATACAAATGTTTCATAATATTCAAAATACTCATAATATCACCAAAAACAAATTCAAAAACTGGCGTACAATTAATAGAAAGATATTAAAACTTCTTCACACACCATAAATTTTAAGTCAGCACAACCGGTTTCGAATGGGCGTAGCCTTTCTTCATCAGGTGAAAAAAAAAAAAAAAAAGAAAGAAAAGAAAAAAAAAACGTTACTTTGAAAAAGCAAGACTGCTTCAGGTCTTGCAGGTCAGCACTTGATGAAGAAAGGCTACGTCCTTTCGAAACCGGTTGTGCTAATATAAATTTATGGTGTGTGAAGAAGTTTTAATATCTTTCTACTCATAATATTGTATCACCATCTGAAAAAGCATAAACCAGAAATTCTCGACCATTTCATCTATTCAGGTTACTTGTTTACATTATACACAAACCATTCATCTATAATTCTAGTTTGGGTAATCATAAAACGACTACTTATTCGCTCTAGATGAATGCGGTATATATTTTTCTCTCAGTGTGGTTCCTAAAAACAAAATTAGGTTTCAATGGAATTAAATAATCCAAAAATGTTCTAAAATATCAGTTACTTGAAACAGTTGCGACAAAATATTTACAATTTATGTGGTCGATTATTTTATAAAATGAAGTTTTTTTTTTTTTTTTTTTTTTTTTTTTTTAAAGACTATTGATAACAAAAATGTTGCGTAATAACGAACAAATGCAATTTTCGACTAGATTTGTTGTTTACATCCTTTTCAGTTACTTTAAGTATTTTATTGCTAAAAATCCATTTTTGCGGATTGGAACGCTTAATGTAAAACAACAATTCACGATCAAGCAATAAATGTATTTTAATGATCAGCATTTTTAGAAGTACACCTAAGACAACGAATACAAATTTAGTGTCTGCTTATAAATTAAGGTTTTATAAATTTTAAAGTTTCTAATTTACAAGAATTGTAAAAGAAAGAATACATGATATTGATATTTCATAAAATATTTATTGAAATTTATTTTCAATAAATATGAATTTCTTCCCAATCAACTGATTGTGTGATTTTAATATATTGTATTTCATTCTCCCATTGTTTTAATGGTGTTTTCCTTTACCTGCGGCTTTATTCTGTAGCGCTATCTACATGATAGACCAGATGTTTCTGCCTAAAGGTTGTCTGAGTGAGTAATGCCAGCCGGTTGTCGACCTGGATAGCTCAATTGGTTGAGCCTTGACCTTGTAAGTCAAAGATCTGGGGTTCGACTCCCGGTCGAGCATTATTTTCACTCAATCGGAAAAATAATTTTCAATAAATATGAATTTCTTTCCAATCAATTGATTGTGTGATTTTAATATATTGTATTTCATAAAATGTTATTAAAAAAAAAAAAAACAGAAATGATAACCTTCAGAAGTCTGAATATTTGTTGAAAATACATAAATACATAAATTTGTCTAAAAAATTATTTAATTAATCGAAACAAAATATAATTCTATGAAATTACAGTTATAGAGAACATGAATAGTATTACTGTTCCCTGCTGAAATGGATATGAATAGCACTAAAGCATTTTGTGCAATGACACGGAAATTAATTTGTTTGCATTGTGACCCATCAAAGGTATTTTGTTAAAGCATATTTTAGCACTTTAACAATGCCCAAACTGTGACTAAAATAATATATATATATCACTGATAGGTAGAATCTTCGTATGTTCGTGTCATTCTAGTAGAAGATTTAAAATAAATAAATAAATAAACACAAAAACAATCAATTAGATGCTTTTTCTTTAAATTATAACAAAAGATATAAAAGTAATTTTTGTAAGAATTTTTCGATCCAAATTAAAAAGAAAATGTATGTTAAAAAATAAATAAATAAAACTAGAAATAAATGCTGTTTTTCTTTTTATAACTACCGGATATATGCGAGGGAAAAAAATGTCATACCAGGAAATTTTTTATTTATCATTTGACTTCTAATACAGGGGAAGAATATGTGATTTCAATATACTATTTCAAGTTACTGTAGAACATATAAATGAGATTCACATTTTATATTCTTTTATATCATGAAAAAATAAAAAATAACTAATGAACAGGAATAACGTTGTACTGATATTTTTGCTTAACTTTTAAATCAATAATGAAGAAAATGCAGTAAACCAATTTTGAGGATTTATCTGAAATTCGTTCTATGGTATTTATTCATTTCTCTTTCGCTTTCTATATCTCTTTCTATAATTTGCAAAGTGTGGGGACGATACCGGCTCGTAGGCAACGGAAAAGCAAACACATCGATGCCATATTTAGGTCTAAGTACTCCCATGCCGTTTGTTCAACTTACGGAAATGTACGCATAATCTGTTTTGTATCACGTCTATTCTTACTTATTTTCTCTAAAACCTTCAAAAACTATCCAATTGTAACGTTTAACTCTAAATAACGGGTCACTGGCTATTATAAACAACTCAATAATAGATAAAAACAAACCAAAACTGTTACCATTCAAAATATACAAATTCCAAGTGGACGACTTTTTAATTCTGAACGAACGACTCTTTTAAGCGTTTCATTAAAAAAAAAAAAAAAAAAAAAAAAACTCTTAAGCTGTTTGCAAAATCATATTAAAGCCCTAAAACTCTTAAAGTATTTGTAAAAGCATATTAAAACCTTTAAATATTTTTATCAAGATTCATTCCTTGCTTACATTTATAATGAAGTAAGCTTACGACACATGTACTGTTGCGTACTTGGGGGTTCCTGAGTTGTCCGAGCTTGCAGAGGCTGGAAAATTTATTTTCAGAAAATTCTAGAAGAATACACGTCTATAAACCAGGTATCAACTTCAGTTTCACCAGTAAACACAGCTTAAATAACAGCTGTGAACAGGAAATCCACAGTACAAACTGTATCCCACATCAAAAGCTGTAATCCAAAGAAGCTCAGTGCTCTTTAAGCATTCATAAATGTTTTGGCGATATTCAACTGAGACTGACTCACTTGGTGCGATGCAACTCTCTAAATACCTACGTAAAAAAATGTAGAAAATTCCAGACACTGGTCAGCCAATGGAGGTTACAGCTTCCATATTTGGTATATCGATAATAAGTACTTTCTCGCCAAGGTCGCCAAAAAAAGTCCCCAATGAGGGAAAGAGCCCCCAAATTTGGCGCCAAATCCATTACTTGCATTACTGGAGTTTTTTAATGCGTTTTTAAGGGAAAATTAGCTATTTTAACGTGAAAAAGAGCTGACAATGCAGAAAAATGGCATTTTATCACCTGACTAAGCCTCTTTGAATGAATTTACATAAAAATAACTGCGAAATATTTACAAATTCGTAACAATACGAAAATATCCACATATGAATACATAATAGATATGAAAGTATTTTCTATGAATTAAAATAACGGTAATAATTTTAATGATTTATCTTCATTGAATTTCAGGAGTATTCATCATTATTTATATGAATCATTCATATGAATAATGATTCATACCAATGGTTCAAATATTGTTATTGTTTCTGTTTGCAGTCGGTTTTGAGTGTTTTTGAATCATTTTTTGACTTTTTTACTATGGAAATAATTCATGTTGTTTTCTTTTAGTGAGAGAATTTTTTTCAATGTACAATTCCCATGATTAAATGTTAACAGAAAATGTAGATATTTTGATAGAAGTTTTTGCTTTTTGCTACGAACTGTAATTTTAAAGTAAAAGCAAGGCCTATGTTTTTTGTTAACCAGTAGGTTTTTTTATTATTATTATTATTATTTATCGTCATTCATATTTATTTTATGGATCGGGTAGAATTTTTTTAACCTCAGAACGAAAATTGTAAAATACCGAAACACATTTGATGCTGCCATTTACAAATACGGATGGAAAATACATTTAAATGATTAAGTGGTGATTTTCATTGTTTTGAAGATTTGCCGTTCACATTCCGTCATTTTTCACGGGGTTATATACTAGTATATACATAAAGAAGTAGACAAATAAGGACTTTTAAAATTATAATATTGTATGCAGAATATGAAATAAGATAGTTTTATATATAATGCAAAAGTTGCTATCATTATATTACTAAATCATTTCGAATCAAAAGTGAACAGCATCGTCTTAAAAATATCGTGGAGGAGTTCTATGGCCAACTCAGCCCGATTTCATATCCAAGTGTTGGACTCTTGAAAATTTCAAACTCATACAAGTATTATTTATTAATTCATATGCTTAAAACTCGTTACATACATAGCCCATCTATGTCTTAAGGCGACCGAAAAGGCAAAAAACTTGAAAAAAATTCCATTATTTATTTATGTATTTATTAGAAACATTATTTAATCTATTGATGAAAACTGAACAATTTTCTAAGCACCAGAAGGGACCTAAACACTTTTTTTTTTTTTTTTTTTTTTTTTTTAAGTTTTAGGCAAAGAATTGTATCAAAAGAACTTCTGGATACAATAATGTCACGTGTTCTGTCATCTGCATTATATTTTAGTTCTGATATTATAATTATTTGCTTTTAAAAAATTTATTCGATAAAATTCGTTTTATACCTGGAAATACAGAACATAATATCTTATCTGTTCTTCCTTGAATAAACACATTTTTTTTTTTTAATACCATGGCAGAATGGAATTGGAAACGTCCAAATTTTCTGAACTTTATTGACAGTCCTTCTTTTCTTTAAAAAGCTAGTATTTTCTTAGACAAATAATTTTTCAACTTCATACGCTGGTAAAAATTTTGTCCTAGGCGGAACCAAAACATGGTACTACAGTAGCTACAACCATGAGATGGTGAAATTTTTTACCATGATCTTGTGCTTAGTTCTACTAAAGTTTGGTTCTATAGTTATTGTAACCATAAGATGAGGTGACCTTTTTATCACGATTTAGTGCTTTTTTTCAACAAGAGGTAACAAATCCTGGTAGAACATTTCACCATTACATGGTTGCAGCTACTGTAGCACCATGTTTTGGTTCAATCTAGCATATTGCAGACCAATCTAGCATATTGCGTAGTACCAAATTTTGGTTCAACCTTGAACTGAAATTTTTAACAGTGTACGTTTTATACGCCTAATGCAGTGGACTATCCCTAAACGCATGTTCGGGTGTCAAGTTGACCGATGGTTTGGTATTTAGGAAACATGTATTGATCTGCGTTTCGTTAATCCTTATTTTCTCTCAACCAAATGGTTTATAACACTTATTTTTTCAGTGGACTCGTTAAGTTAGCACACGGGTAAACACTCATCCGTTTTCAAAAATCGTGGTTGAAATATACACAGACTTTTCATTTTATTTCAGTTAGATTTGTTTACATTTAAATAGTTAACTTGATACAGGAATATAAAATGTAATGGTTTTTAACTGTTGTTTTTTATATGTCATAAATTAAAATCTTGAAATAATTTAAATACAAAAATATGAATTGCAGAAAATAATATTGTAGAAGAAAGTTTGTTTTGTATAATTTCCAAAAAAGTTAAGATACCATATCAAAAGTAAAATGCCTTGAAATTCAAATGTTGTAAGTGTTAATTACAGTTTGGAAGTGTTTTATGAACTACACGAACCGCATGATTTTTCTTTCTTGTTTTGTTGAGCAAAAAATCATTTATTTATGACAGAAAACATAAATATTGGATATACATATATGTATCGAATACAGAAAGGCAACCAGCATTTGGTAAAAAAAAATGTATAGACATTTATTTAGTCTTAAATATGTGTACTATTTGTTTATGTAAAACTTATTCTATCATACTCATAAATTACAGCGCAATAAATTACGCAATTTCTTTCTTAATTAAAGCTATATTTATGTCAAACACAATACCATTTACTTCTTAAATCTTTAACTGCATAAAGAAAAGCAGCACAACAAAACTCCCCTTAAAATTAAAAATACTTTTCTATGTTAAGTCTATGAAAAACGCCTCTTCATTTCTAAAAACTAAGAAATAATTAAGCCTTATCAAATGACAGAAGCTATGTCAAGTTCTCTCCCAAGTCTCATTTTATCCATGAGCTGTTCTACACGAATTACTCTCACAGAAGAGAACAGGTCTGTAATCATTCCATTAATCTTCTAAGTGGTTAGACAAAGGTAGAAGTTCATCACTGACTAGTCATTTGGGGATGTCGTGACGAACTACATTTAATAAATTATAATACAATAAGGTAAACTTCCCCATATTTTGATTCATGTAAAAGAAAAAAGTAAATAAAATAAATGAATTATAATTAAAATCGTTTCTTAAAAAAATATTTCATCATTTGAAAGCTTTACTAAACTAATTTTTATGAGTGTAAAGTTTATTTTAATGCTAAATATTAAAAAGAATATAAATAGTTTATATATCAATAATATATAAAAATAATACTAAAAATAAGTTTAATTTTTTGCATTATCTAAACTACCTGTCCCATAGCGAAAGAAAAAAAGAAAAAAAAATATTCTAATTAATTAGCAATTAGATATATATATTGGGCATTATATGTTTTATGTTTCTGTATATAAAGCAATATGAAAAAGAATAAAGATTTAAACATCCATATTATCACTTTTCACTATATTTAAAAAAAAAAAAAAAAACATTCTGGACTATACGCTATAAGAGGATGAGTAAGCTTTTTATAAGAATAACGAACAAAACCTTTCAACTTATTGAGATTGTTTATAAAGTTTGTCGTTTATTAGAAACTAGCAAAGCCCCGGTTCGGGAACGAACCGAATTCCGAATGCGGGAAAAATTTCAAAATCAAACTCGAATTGTACAAAACTCGACCTGATGCTGCTTGCGTGCCAATCGATAAAATTTTGTTGACGAAACCATTCTTTAATTCATGAAATCAATGAAGGTAGTGAACCAACAAAGGCTTTTCTCGCTTCGCTGGTCACTTATATTTAAAGGAAACTCTTTTCTATATCGCTTTACAAACAAAAATAAAATTTAAAGAAATAATGAAATTGCCTTAAAGCCCGCTTTGGTTTCCTGCTGCCTTCGGCAGCGACCCACTCATTCGCAGACTCTCGGTTGTCTGTCCCTATTGCCTGTGACAATAGCTTACTAGTGCGCTTCCATTTGGGTGCTTATGAAATGACAGTTTCGAAACGGACAGTATCGAAAAAATTGGATTAGCCATTTTATATTTGAATCTCAGTTACATATGGACAACACTATACGTGGTGTACATAATAGTTTCTTTCACGTTATTTTGTATATTTATTTGATTTATTCGATCACCCATAAAATGACAACAATTTCACATCAAATATAATATTACACCTATCGCATGAGACAATTAATTTTTGTTGTTATAACAGTAGTTGAGTTATTTAATAGTAGTTGGTATATAGGAAAATAAATAATGAAATACGTATACCTGATCATGATACAGCCTTAATGCAGTTCCCCTTGGCAACTTTTGAATTTTCGTCGTCACTTTAGACAAAAGTACATAATTTAAGTTATTTTTTTGTTTTTGTTTGTTTGTTTTCTTTTCGCTTTCCCTTCCTCTCTTTTTCTTTCTTTTCTGTTTTTTAATATTTTATAATTTATTTATATTTTTTATGCGCTATTTGGCTTAAAGTGGCTTTTACGAAAGTTGAGTCCTTGGCTAAAAATGTCCGATCCATTTTAGCATTAAAATTTTTAAAATTACACAGGATTATCAATAGGTAAAGCTCTTTAATGTAATGCTGAATTAGCTTTCATGCCAAGTGCGATTCATCCGTGCCTCAAACATACTATTTAAACAAAAGGGAAAAAATCTAAAATTGAGGGATATTATTATTATTATTATTATTATTATTTTATTTATTTTTTAACTCCATTTTCATATTTTTAATTTTTTATGTGTAGGAGCAAATTTAATATTTAATTTTTTTTTCTTTCGCGTAAAAGCATATTTCATTTTATGTTGAAAAAAGAAAAGTAATTTTTTGTTGGCAACAATTAAAAATTTAAATGCCCATTATTAAAGCTTTTACCAGGTTATTATTTCAACATTTTAATTAATTTTAAAAAATCTAATCAAAATTTCGTTACAAATAAGGTGCCAAATGAAAGGGGTATTTTTTTTCTGAATACGTCGGTTTAATTAACTTATCGATCGGACAATTTGATTTTTAAAATTTAACTAATGTATGAAAAGCTGGTGGCAACATGAGTCAACACACAGACAAGCAGACTCAAAAATCTCTTAGCCATTTATATGTAGAGAGATAATTATACGTAGTTTCTTTTTCAATCAACTGATTAAATGAGAATTTAAAATGTTTCAAGAGTGTACTAAAACTTTGCTTCAAAAAAAAAAAAAAAAAAAAAAAAAAAAACCTTTTTTAATTACACTGCTAATATATTTTCGTGCATACGATAAAAAATAGCAAATTTATTTATTTATTTATATATTTATTCATTTTTAATTCTAGACTATGCTGCCGTTTATATAAGTTTGTAATATCTCTCTATATATAAATGGCTAAGAGGTTTCCTTGGACTCTGTCTAAGTATTGACGCAGTTGCCACCAAAATTTCGTACTTTAGTTAATTAAAAAAAAAATCTAATTGTCCGATCGATAGGCTGTTTAAGCCGACGAATTCATAACATTCGCACCTTTCATTTGGTACCTTATTTGTAACGAAGTTTTGCTTTGATTTTTCAAAATTAATTAAAATGCTAAAATAATAACCTGGTAAAAGCTTTAATAATGGGCATTTAAATTTTCAATTGTTGCCAACAAAAAATTACTTTTTTTTCAGCATAAAATGAAATATGCTTTTACGTGAAAGAAAAAAAAAATAAATATTAAATTTGCTCCTACACATAAAAAATTAAAAATATGAAAATATGAAAATGGAGTAAAAAAAAATAAATACGAGGCTCCTACATACAAATTTTTTCTTCCCTATTGACTATCTCTATTGCAAAAAATACATATTCGTTTCATTTGGTTTAGTGCAGTCTATAGATGTTAAACTGTACTTACCTGCAATTTCCCACATACACGTGATGTATTTGAATACTTTTGAGTGTCCCTGTACACGAACCATTTGCTTCATCTCAACGAAAACTTACTGTAGCATTCCTATATGATTCAGATTTAGAATAGCAAGTTTGAAATTTCTGCTACTATTGTTCTTGAGATATGCTGATAACAGACAGACACACAGACCATTTGCCAAAAACATGATTTTCGTATTCAGGGGACCACAGAAGATGTAAATATAATAAAAACTCACGTTCTAAAATTTGACCCTAAAACAATACTTTCTCGCGCCTATGGGTAAGAGAAAGTAAAAAAATTACGAGTTATTATTATTATTTTTTTTTCGGCATTAAATGAAATAGACTTTCATGCGAAATATAAAAAGTTATAAAATATTAAATTTGCTCATGCATGTGAAAAAATTAAAATATGAAAATGAAGTAAAAAATCAACCATAACCTTTTTTAATATACCTCAATTTTAGATTTTTTTTTTTTTTTTTTTTTTTTTTTTTTTTTTAACTGTATGTTTTTGGTATGGATGAATCGCGCTTGGCATGAAAGCTGACTCAGCATCACATTAAAGAGCTTTTTTATTGATAATCCTGGATATTTTTTTTAATTTTGATGCTGAAATAGATCGGCCATTTTTCGCCAAGGCATCTAATTTAGGGAAAGCCACTTTAAGCCAAGTAGCGCATCAAAAGTATAAATAAATTTTAAAATATTAAAAACAGAAAAAAAAAGGAAAGGAAAGGAAAAAGAAAAGAAAGAAACAGAAAAAGTAATCTTATGAATTATGTATTTTTGTCTAAAATGGCAATAAAAATTCAAAAGTTTCCAAAGGGAACTATATTAAGTCTGTACCATGATCAGGTTTACATATTTAATTATTTTTCTATATACCAACTACTATTATCTAACTCAACTACTATTATAACGACAAAAAATTGTCTCATGCGATAGATGTAGCCGATCATAGCATATTGTAATATCATATTTGGCTTGAAATTGTTGTCATTTTGTGGTTGGTCGAATAAATCAAATAAATATAGAAAATAACGTAAAAGAAAATATTATGTACACCATTTATAGTGCTGTTCATATGTAACTGGGAAGAAATATAAAAATGCTACTTCAATTTTTTCGATACTGTCCGTTTCGAAACTGCCATCTGATAAACACCCAAATTGAAGACCACTTTATCACAGGCAATAGGGACAGCACCTGAGAGTCTGCGAATACGTGGGTCACTGCCGATAGCTTCGGTTCGTTCCCGAACCGGGGATTTTCTAGTTTATAAATAAAACAAAATATTTTCGCTACTCCAATTTTTACCTTGTAGGTAAAAATACAAAGGCTGATGCAAAATTATTAATTTTTCTTAAGATAAAAATGGAAGCATTTGACCATGCACAAACATCTTTCAGTCAATTCGAATTTTGTGCCGAAAAAATGTTTAACAACGAATATTTTTATAACCATTTTTTGTACATTTTAACAGAGACCTCATCTTTACGCTACGATATATTCAAGAAGTAAAATATAGAAAAACTCGAGAATTTATTTTCCATTTTAAAAGAAATTAAAAAAAAAAAAAATACTTTTAAGATTAGGTAAAATTTTTGAACATAAAAATTCGTAAAATGCAAAGATATTCCTGAAATTTCGAAGTCTACAATTTTTTCAGCTAACAAAAATGAAATATTTTGCAAAGTCTGGGAAACAGCCAAATTTATCCGATTTAGAAATTACAACTAGGGGTGGTTCGGAATCAAGTCATTACAATTAGGATCATCTGTTGTCCCCACTTAAAATGTTTTAAGAGTTATTCATTTTATTGAGCATGTGGCAAGATATATTTTACTTGAACAAGCTACCATTAATGTACACCACGGTTACAGAACCTACATAGTATGGCAAAAGTTCGGCAAAACCACACTCTAACAATTACACATCTCGCCAGCTGTCAGCGTGTCCGAGATTATTGCTGGAAAAACCAAAACTAATGTATTTATTGATATCTTACGTGCTCAGATCATGTTTATGACCAGACGAAACTTGAATGAGCGAATAAAATCTTATGCAAGTTAAAGATTTGAGCAAGAATTTCGATCACAGCGTTGTCTGAGGAGATTTAATTTTCTGAGCAGATATTTTAAGCATTACGATTATAAGTTTTACGGCACTGAATATCCTAAGCATTGTTATGCTCTAAGTGCTGTTTACGTTGAAATTTTTTTCTATGTAATCTTTAGTCTTTTTGTTATTCCTGGTAGCATTCCAATGGCTTTCAGCAAAAACAGACAGAAAAAAAAAAAAAAAAATGTTTTATGTGACTCAAAACAAATAAATAAATAAAAATACGAACCTTTAGTTAAACATACAGAATTTATTCATTTACACGCACGTAGATTTCTTATGAAAGATCATGAGCACTTCTTAGTTTATTTTAATTATTATAATCGACAATCCTTTTAACGCATCCCATTAAAAATGTCATTTGTATGGCTGCATTTATAAGATTATTCTTTGATTAAAAAATATAGATT
>OZ005659.1:11679825-11789825 GCA_963930645.1 Salticus scenicus | reverse complement strand
ATTTCTGCAGTCATTTTTAGCTTTCACGATTTGTGAAACGTAAAGATATCGATTTTTTTTTTTTTTTTTTTTTTTAATTTAAATACAAAAGTCTAATTTTATTATTATAGGTGTATTTTAAAGTAATATTGACTTATGTGAGATTATAATTTTTTCCCTGTTTCTAATAACAGATGCAATAAGAAAACGTATACTATTATGTAAAAGAAAAATAATACAATGTAATGCATTGAAGAGCCAAAAAATCTGGTACACCTTATTAATATCACGTAGAGCCCCTATGAACACACAGAAGTGCCGCAACACGACGTAGCAAAGACTCGACTACTGTGTGAAGGCGTGCTGAAGGTAATTCATACCATAAAAATCTTGCAGGACAATCAACAAATCCATAGGATTGAGAGCGGGGGAGATCTCTCATGAACAGCACGTTGCAAGGCATCCCAGATATGCTGAAAAATATTCATGTAAGGGAATTTAGGAGGGCCAATGGACATCACTAAAGTCAGAAGGTTGTTAATGGAACCATTCGAAAGAAAATCGCGACTCTTGGGGTGTCGCACTGTTCCGTTGAAATTGTTCAAGTCCTTCAAAATGCACAAATGACATGAATGGTTGCAGGTGATGCTTACGTATCTGTCAATTGTTAGAATCGTATATAAACGTATCAAGGGTCCCATATCACACCAACTACACATTTACCACAACTTGGCAGACCCTCCGACAGCTTAAACAATTCCTTATTGACATGTACAGTCGATGGATTCACCAGGTTATCTCCATATTCGTACACATCTATCCGACAAATACAATTGTAAAAGACCAGGCAACGCGTTTTCAGCCATCAAAAGTCTAATGGTGATTTTTGCGGGCCCAGGAGAAGCGTAAAGCTTTATATCGTTCGGTCATCAAAAGTACACGACTAGGCTTCCAATTCATAATTTGATATCAACGATGGTCCGTTGAATAAATCACGCGCTGGCACTTGTTGATGCTCCAGCATTCAAATCTGCAGCAATTCTACGAATGGGTTACACGTTTGTCATGTTTAGTGATTCTCGACAATCGTTATATCTCCATTCTTTCACAACCTTTTTCCGGTCACAGCGATGGCAGAGATTTAATTTTTTACCGGATTCCCGATATTCACGGTACTCTCGTGAAATGGTCGTACGCAAAAATCCGAATTTCATGACTATTTTGGAGATGCAATAACCCCTATTTCGTGCACCAGTTATAATACCATGCTCAAAGTTATTTAAATCTTCATAACCTGCCATTGTAGCAGTAGTAATCGATGTGACAGCTTTGACAGACAACTGTTAACTTAGATAAGCACTGCTGACCGCATCGCGTTACCCTCATTGGTTCCATACCTCTGTTATTTGCATATTCACGCCTGTATAAGCTTTGTGGCTTTTCAGTGTAATTAAAATAAATTAAATTACTACGAAAATTAAATTTTGATATAAACTGCGCTCGGTAAAGTGTCTCAGATGATCTTCAAGAAAGTTAAACATGCTTCTGTTGTCACTCGTTAAAATTTCCAAATTTGTTTATTCCAATAAAAAGAAACTAGTTTTCTTTTCCTCAACAAATTTGAAAAAAAAAAAAAATCACATTTTAAAAGACAATTTACTCTTTATTTCTTCTGAATATCCACGTTCTAATATTGCGCTCATTTATTTTACTTATTTTAAAATAATAAGTGAGGCATATGTAATGAAATTTAAAGAGTGTTGCACTTTTAAAGACGAGTAAATCAAATAAAAAACAGTTTAAATTTTCTTTTGAAATATGTGCAAATATGAAATATTATTCTAATTCAACAATAAATATTATTGTAAATAATCGTATAAATATGTACGGATAATATTTATCATGAACATCACGGGCATTATTACTATTTATTATTGCTAATAAGGTACCTGTACCCAATATGGACACCCTAAGGAAAATGTATTTTTTTCACCCTCGTGTACACGTCATAGGACTCCAAAAATGTATGACCACTATCCCTGGAGTGTTGACTATCATTATTGAAATTAGCGACCTTGTAATTATTCTGGTTTAATTTAAATGATAAAAACAAAAAATGTTTATAAGTGTCCATATAAGGAACCACCTGTCCCTGTTATGGACATGCATGTCCATATTAGGAACAGGTGGCTCCATATTCACCTACTACACAGGTTGTATGAAAGAGCCACTCTTCCAAAGAATTTTAGAGAAGAGTAGATAAAAAAATATATCTTAAAGTATTGCGGGGGAGGGGGGGTCACAGTAAATATCATCAGAACATGCACTTCAGAAGGGAGGGGGGACATTTTCGGTTGTGGCTCTTCGAAGATCCATGCAAAGCACCTCAGTTATAAAAAATATTATGAAATAATATAGTTGCTTTTGCTTAGCTTTATTGCATCTGTTTGCAGAATTTACATCAGTCATTACTTAGTCCTCACAGGATGGACAAATAAAAACCTCTTCATCATGGGCGCTAAGTCCCACACAGTCCTCATGGGCATATCTGCCACATTTGATGCATGGCCGCATGTTTTCAACAGCATCAATACTGCATAAGAAGCAGCACCAGCTCTCCTTTGTTGAGGAAGTTATACCGCTGGTACCTGCCATTTCGCCAACAGATACCCTACTGAGGGGAGGCTTCTTTTGATTTTTTTGCAAGGGCTTTTTGGAGGATTTTTTTCTTGGAGGAGGTTTCTTGGAGGATTGTTCAGATGGCATCTTGTTGAACAAGGATTTTACCCCTTTGATGCCTTTTGAGTTTATCGCCTGGCGACGTTGTGTCTTCTTCCTTCATACAGTTGGAGTTGATAACACGATAGTGAAAGAATTTTCCATGGAAAATGATCTCGCAGGCGATGAAGGTGGGTCAATAACAGGAGAAGGCATGTTGTTAACAAGAGCTACAGCATCTGTACTTCCACTCTTAATTCGTAATGTAATCTACGGATACTCTAATTAAGATTAAAAATATATATAAATATTAATTTATTATGAATTAGCTAAATAAAATACATTAAACAGATATTTTACAAATTTTTGAATCTGAAGATTCACTTGCTGTACTCTCAATGTAGACATAAGGTGTCCATATTGGGAACCGGGCGTAGTTTTGCTAAATCTTGTAATAAATAAACAAAGAAAACATTTTTAAGCAATATATGCAATAGCAATCGAAAATATGTTTTATCAGCTTTCTAAAACACTCCACTTATCAATATTTTAAGTACTTTTACCATATCTAATAAGAATTTAAACTTACCTGTAATTACGATCAGCACACCCGAAAAAACAAGTTTCCTTCAAAATGGCAAACAGCGCGCTTTTTTGCGCTTTCCAGGCTAAATTATCTTTTCCATTGCTTTTCTTCACGGACATGTAGCACTATCTCTCGATAAAATTTGTTATTTTTAAAGATATTAGGGGTGTCCATATTGAGAGCACTGTCCATATTGGGTACAACTACCTTATTCGTTACAGACATACAAACACAACAACACATACACACACAGAAAAATTTCTGCAGTCATTTTTAGCTTTCACGATTTGTGAAACGTAAAGATATCGATTTTTTTTTTTTTTTTTTTTTTTAATTTAAATACAAAAGTCTAATTTTATTATTATAGGTGTATTTTAAAGTAATATTGACTTATGTGAGATTATAATTTTTTCCCTGTTTCTAATAACAGATGCAATAAGAAAACGTATACTATTATGTAAAAGAAAAATAATACAATGTAATGCATTGAAGAGCCAAAAAATCTGGTACACCTTATTAATATCACGTAGAGCCCCTATGAACACACAGAAGTGCCGCAACACGACGTAGCAAAGACTCGACTACTGTGTGAAGGCGTGCTGAAGGTAATTCATACCATAAAAATCTTGCAGGACAATCAACAAATCCATAGGATTGAGAGCGGGGGAGATCTCTCATGAACAGCACGTTGCAAGGCATCCCAGATATGCTGAAAAATATTCATGTAAGGGAATTTAGGAGGGCCAATGGACATCACTAAAGTCAGAAGGTTGTTAATGGAACCATTCGAAAGAAAATCGCGACTCTTGGGGTGTCGCACTGTTCCGTTGAAATTGTTCAAGTCCTTCAAAATGCACAAATGACATGAATGGTTGCAGGTGATGCTTACGTATCTGTCAATTGTTAGAATCGTATATAAACGTATCAAGGGTCCCATATCACACCAACTACACATTTACCACAACTTGGCAGACCCTCCGACAGCTTAAACAATTCCTTATTGACATGTACAGTCGATGGATTCACCAGGTTATGTCCATAGTCGTACACATCTATCCGACAAATACAATTGTAAAAGACCAGGCAACGCGTTTTCAGCCATCAAAAGTCTAATGGTGATTTTTGCGGGCCCAGGAGAAGCGTAAAGCTTTATATCGTTCGGTCATCAAAAGTACACGACTAGGCTTCCAATTCATAATTTGATATCAACGATGGTCCGTTGAATAAATCACGCGCTGGCACTTGTTGATGCTCCAGCATTCAAATCTGCAGCAATTCTACGAATGGGTTACACGTTTGTCATGTTTAGTGATTCTCGACAATCGTTATATCTCCATTCTTTCACAACCTTTTTCCGGTCACAGCGATGGCAGAGATTTAATTTTTTACCGGATTCCCGATATTCACGGTACTCTCGTGAAATGGTCGTACGCAAAAATCCGAATTTCATGACTATTTTGGAGATGCAATAACCCCTATTTCGTGCACCAGTTATAATACCATGCTCAAAGTTATTTAAATCTTCATAACCTGCCATTGTAGCAGTAGTAATCGATGTGACAGCTTTGACAGACAACTGTTAACTTAGATAAGCACTGCTGACCGCATCGCGTTACCCTCATTGGTTCCATACCTCTGTTATTTGCATATTCACGCCTGTATAAGCTTTGTGGCTTTTCAGTGTAATTAAAATAAATTAAATTACTACGAAAATTAAATTTTGATATAAACTGCGCTCGGTAAAGTGTCTCAGATGATCTTCAAGAAAGTTAAACATGCTTCTGTTGTCACTCGTTAAAATTTCCAAATTTGTTTATTCCAATAAAAAGAAACTAGTTTTCTTTTCCTCAACAAATTTGAAAAAAAAAAAAAAAATCACATTTTAAAAGACAATTTACTCTTTATTTCTTCTGAATATCCACGTTCTAATATTGCGCTCATTTATTTTACTTATTTTAAAATAATAAGTGAGGCATATGTAATGAAATTTAAAGAGTGTTGCACTTTTAAAGACGAGTAAATCAAATAAAAAACAGTTTAAATTTTCTTTTGAAATATGTGCAAATATGAAATATTATTCTAATTCAACAATAAATATTATTGTAAATAATCGTATAAATATGTACGGATAATATTTATCATGAACATCACGGGCATTATTACTATTTATTATTGCTAATAAGGTACCTGTACCCAATATGGACACCCTAAGGAAAATGTATTTTTTTCACCCTCGTGTACACGTCATAGGACTCCAAAAATGTATGACCACTATCCCTGGAGTGTTGACTATCATTATTGAAATTAGCGACCTTGTAATTATTCTGGTTTAATTTAAATGATAAAAACAAAAAATGTTTATAAGTGTCCATATAAGGAACCACCTGTCCCTGTTATGGACATGCATGTCCATATTAGGAACAGGTGGCTCCATATTCACCTACTACACAGGTTGTATGGAAGAGCCACTCTTCCAAAGAATTTTAGAGAAGAGTAGATAAAAAAATATATCTTAAAGTATTGCGGGGGAGGGGGGGTCACAGTAAATATCATCAGAACATGCACTTCAGAAGGGAGGGGGGACATTTTCGGTTGTGGCTCTTCGAAGATCCATGCAAAGCACCTCAGTTATAAAAAATATTATGAAATAATATAGTTGCTTTTGCTTAGCTTTATTGCATCTGTTTGCAGAATTTACATCAGTCATTACTTAGTCCTCACAGGATGGACAAATAAAAACCTCTTCATCATGGGCGCTAAGTCCCACACAGTCCTCATGGGCATATCTGCCACATTTGATGCATGGCCGCATGTTTTCAACAGCATCAATACTGCATAAGAAGCAGCACCAGCTCTCCTTTGTTGAGGAAGTTATACCGCTGGTACCTGCCATTTCGCCAACAGATACCCTACTGAGGGGAGGCTTCTTTTGATTTTTTTGCAAGGGCTTTTTGGAGGATTTTTTTCTTGGAGGAGGTTTCTTGGAGGATTGTTCAGATGGCATCTTGTTGAACAAGGATTTTACCCCTTTGATGCCTTTTGAGTTTATCGCCTGGCGACGTTGTGTCTTCTTCCTTCATACAGTTGGAGTTGATAACACGATAGTGAAAGAATTTTCCATGGAAAATGATCTCGCAGGCGATGAAGGTGGGTCAATAACAGGAGAAGGCATGTTGTTAACAAGAGCTACAGCATCTGTACTTCCACTCTTAATTCGTAATGTAATCTACGGATACTCTAATTAAGATTAAAAATATATATAAATATTAATTTATTATGAATTAGCTAAATAAAATACATTAAACAGATATTTTACAAATTTGTGAATCTGAAGATTCACTTGCTGTACTCTCAATGTAGACATAAGGTGTCCATATTGGGAACCGGGCGTAGTTTTGCTAAATCTTGTAATAAATAAACAAAGAAAACATTTTTAAGCAATATATGCAATAGCAATCGAAAATATGTTTTATCAGCTTTCTAAAACACTCCACTTATCAATATTTTAAGTACTTTTACCATATCTAATAAGAATTTAAACTTACCTGTAATTACGATCAGCACACCCGAAAAAACAAGTTTCCTTCAAAATGGCAAACAGCGCGCTTTTTTGCGCTTTCCAGGCTAAATTATCTTTTCCATTGCTTTTCTTCACGGACATGTAGCACTATCTCTCGATAAAATTTGTTATTTTTAAAGATATTAGGGGTGTCCATATTGAGAGCACTGTCCATATTGGGTACAACTACCTTAATGTAATTAATAAATATTCGAAATATGTTTTTCTGAAATTTTCTTTCCGTAAATTTTCAGCAGATTCGAAGTCGCGGTTTACAGTATTAGAGAAATATTATAGAAACTATGTAAGTTAATTTCTTTTTTCTTTTTATTATTATTTTTTTTTTTTTTCTTGTATCAAAAGCACTTAAAACTTCATATTAAATACACTACAAATTAATTTTAAGAATTTATCGTTCAACGTTGCATAATTTTTCAAATACGTTTTTTAAAGATAAAAAGTACAACATTAAACGAAGCACGTTTGCTGAATCTAATATGGTTAAATATCCATTAGTTGAATTAATCGTTTAAGTAGAACGCGCTCGATTAAGTGTCTCAGGTGATCTTGAAACAGAGTTTTGAGAACGTTATGCATACATATTTTCGGATAAGTAGTTAAAAAAAAAAAAAAGTCATCTTTATAGCTATAATGAAAACTATAATTTATTTCTCCGATATTTATACTTTAAAGTATAGATTTCCATTTGATAAATGATCTTCATAAATAACAAAAAGTAGCTATTTTGATTTAAAAGAAGAAATAATTTGCATTTTTTTTTTAATATGGATGTTTTAAATATGGAACTGATATTTTGCAATAAAATAGGTGAAATAATTGTTTCATAGATTATTTATCATGCAAAGCACTTCCACATGTACCTGTTCATGGGAATTTTTGTTAATAAAATTGATGTGAATATGTAAAAATGTTTTTTCAAAAATAGTAAGAGCATTCCAATTATTTATGTGTCATATTTTACTTTATTTTTGCATAGTAAGCGTAGGTGGAATAGTCTCGGTTAACTATAATATATTTGATCTAATGAAACTGATGTATTGAGAAAGGGTTATAAAGCCGTATTGACATACATGCGGTCTTAATATTATTTTTAAATATCTGTCTATTAACAAAAAGAAATGTACTACATTATCTAAGAGAGAAAAAAAGCGATATAAAATATAAAATTATTATTATTATTACCACCATAACATTCCTTATAGTTACCATAACTGTTCATATTACATTTACAAATTGTTAAAAAAAAAAATTGTAATATTTTTATTTTAATATATTTTGAATAGATTAAAAATTATAGTTTATATTCTTTACATTAATTATGAAAAATAGGTCTTTTTTTTTTTTTTTTTTTTTTTTTTGTTCAAACCAGGTAACACATAACGTTGTTATATCGTTGCAAAAAGTCTGAACAGTGAAAAATTGGTTACGTTATTTTATGTCCGTTGAAAAATAGTTTTCATTTCGCAATATTCTCACTAAACAATTTCGAATATTTATTCAGTAATAAAGAAAACCTATAACAAACGTCGTTTTATGGTTGTACTTTTCCTGTTATATTTTCGACGTTTTAAAATATGTATTTTATTAGTTTTTGTTTTCCTTTTTGATTCTAATAAAAAATATGTTTTTTCAACGAATTAATAGGTACTTTTTATAAGTCATTATTTCCGTCAAATAACGTTGAATCTCTTCAGCTTGATATCGATACACGATTGTGAATTGGCAGGATGTGCGTATTATAATTTTCTTTAGAGTTTTAGAAGATGGTGTGCTGCGAAAGAACTTCAAACATGATAAGAAGGGAAGCTTTCGGCAAAGTAATTAACTATAGTAGTAAATGGATGTTCTTTGGCTTTCGGAAACCGTAACTAACAAAACGTACCATATTGTACGCTTTCTCCCGTTCTACATGCAAAATCGCCAAGTATATTGTGGCAAACCTTAAAAGCGTCTCTTACGACGCGTGCCATTTTGAAAGTGAATGTGATGTGAATAAAGTTATCGCTTTCCTGTTAAATTGGTATGTTTTCTATGAAAGAATACATAATTAAACGCAATTTAGAACTCTTTCATCGAAAGATTAGTGAAAGGTAATAAAATTTGCTAGCTGGATAGCTCCTTAAAAGCTCAAAGTTGTAATATTCTTTGGCTTTGGGTTTGTTTAACCTGCTAGCATAATATTAAAAATTCTCGTCTAATCGATGATGGTGCATACTTATTTAAACAAGATTTTTCAAGTAATGAAGTAAGTGTTTCTTTTTTCCTTCTTTAATTAGTTCCCCATCATACTATAGGTATGGGGAACTTAGGTAATCGTGAAAATTTTCGACCTCGGTTTTTTGACTTTTCTACACGTTTTCAGGTGTGAGGAATCCGAAAATGACAAAATTTCTATGGTGTCTGTCTGTAGGGTGTCTGTTAGTGTGTTAGTGGGTTAGTGTGTTAGTCTGTTAGTGGGTCAGTCCGTTAGTTTGTTAGTCTGTGTACACGATATCTCAAGAACAAATTGTCGCAGAGAGGTCAGATCAGTTTTAAAATATTACTTTCGACACTGGCAAGAACCCTATTGATTTGCAACATTCGAATTTAAAAATTTCGTAAGTTATTAGAAATTTACGATTTTCTTAACATGGGAGAATAGGACAAAAATTCACTTAAACGTGCATTAAATGGAAACGTTTTACTGTAAAAATATCAGACCAGTTTTAAAATATCAGTTTGGATGCGGGAATGAACATCAGTAACTATAAATATGCTACTTTGAAAATTTCGCAAGTTATTGGAAATTTACGAATTTCTTAACATGGCAGTATAGGGCAAAATTTCACATAAACGTCAATTTTTAGAGATATTTTCATCGTAAAGATGTCAGATTACTTTTGAAATATTATTTAAGACACTGGCATGAATATTAATGACTATGAATTTTCCAATATAAAGATTTCGTAAGTTATTGGAAATTTACGAATTTCTTAACATGTTAGAATAGAGCAAAATTTCACATAAACGTCAATCTTGAGGGATATTTTCATCGAAAAGATGTCAAACCACTTTCGAAATATTATTTAGGATACTGGCATGAATATCATAGACTATGATTTTTCCAATTTAAAAAAAGTCGTAAGTTATTCGGAATTTACGATTTACTTAACATGTCAGAATAAGGCAAAATTGAGCATAAATTTCCATTTTGAGGATCCTAAATACATTAGACAACTTCAAAATTAAGTTTATGATATTTGTTTGAACAGGATTGAATACAAATATTCTACTAGGAAATTTTCGTAAATTATTCGTAATTTACGATTTTATCAACATAGCGAAATTGTAAATATTTCATATAAATATGAATTTTGCGGTTTATTGCATTGGAAATAGTAGCATGAAAACTAAACAACAGAAATGACCCTGATAAAATAAATTAATATATTAGAATAAGATAATTATATCGAAGTGAACGGTGGATAGCCTATTAGGCGGGGATTTCATTCTGTCACTGTATCAAGCTTTGGTCAAATTCATTTCTTTTAACATGATTATAATATGTCTCGCACTAGAAATTTCTGAGAGCATAAATATGATGGGGAACTGAGCAGAGTCCACCTATGCCAACTAGTTTTATGTTTGAATTCTTGTCTTAAATATTCAGGGGTCGGTCTAACTTTAAATATTTAATACTCTTTTTTAAAACAGTACTTTTGTAAAATTTTACTTTTTTCATATTTACTGAAAAAATATATCTATATATAATGTAACGCTACTATTGTTTTATTGAACTAAGTATATGCAATAATTTTATATTATTAAAATCAGGTCTTATGTACACAAAAGTTATACTTTTTAAAAATCTTGTTTTCTACGAATTTAAATTTTGTGCAGGGAGCAAAACTGACATTCACAATTTCGGCTTAGATTTATTTTATTTTATTATTATTAATAAAATTACATTTTTGATTTTCTTTTAATTGAAGATTTAAATTTTTGTTTACATTGATTAATATTCCCAATTTCCGCTTTGATTTAATTATTTTATTTTATTATTAATAAAAGTATAACCTTTTTGATTTTCGTTTAATTGCAAACTGTAATTTTTGTTTACATTAATTAACATTCCCATTTTCTGCTTTGATTTTATTTATTCTATGATTATTAATAAAATTGTTATCTTTTTGATTGTCTTTTAACTGCAAATTTTAATTTTTGTTTACATTAATTAACATTTCCAATTTCCGCTTAGATTTATTTATTTTATTATTATAATCACAAATTATTATCATTTTGATTATCCTTTAATTTCAAATAAATACTCTTAGCTAATAAATAGACAATCACAGGGATCTAAATGTTGGTTTATGGAAATTTTAAATATTCGATTTTTTAGCTTTATTATTATTAAATTGTGTGAATTAAAACTAACTAGAGTTTACATAAATAAAATAATTTTAAAACAATATATATAATTAGTATAGTATTTTTTATTGAAATCTATGAATTTTATCTATGAACTGTTTTCCACATAGATACATCTCAGCATCTGTTGATTAAAATTACACCAAATTTCATAAACAATTGATTAAGAAAATTAGTATGTTCTATCTAAAAGCGCCACTTGCAGTTATTTAACATGCACTAAAGTTTTATATAGTTTCTCAGAATAAAGGTTTTATATACAGAATTTGCAGCAATTTTAATTAACAGATGTTGAGATGTAGTCATGTAAAAAATCTCTGAAAGTGAGTAATGAGAGCATCGCCTGTCGGCTGATACACACTCTTAACTAATTCAGCATTCGTTTTTATATTGGTTGTCTCACATATCAAATTTAGTGCAGTTGTATGTGCTATAAAATTTAGCTTTCCTCGAAAAACAGAAGTTAAAAATTTTTACGTATCTAATATTTTCGCATATTGAGTATCAAAAAAGTAATAAAATTAATCATAAAAAAAGTCTAAATATTAAGTAAAAAAGAATGTTCCAAAACTTTTTTAACATGGGAACTTTTTCTTTTTTAAATTATTAGCAATATTTTAGAAACGAAAATTCAATGGATATATAGAGCTAGCTATTTTCCTTGGATTTCAACGTTTATAAGACATAAGAAAAACCGTTGAAAACTGATATAAAAAACACGAGAGTATTGCGATTTTGAACAACCCTTTTACAACGATTTTTTTTACGTTGTAAAATGTATTAAAACAACCGTTGAAAGATGAGGAAATCAACGAGACATATTTTCAGATTATTAACGTTACGGAAAAACGATAATTCAACGGAATGCATTGCCGTTTGTTCAACGTTGAAAATACCATACGGTGCTACCTAGGAAAATATAGCAGTATTAGGTTGATTTATTTAGAAATCGACCTATTGCAATCACTTCGTTTATCTATCTATCTATCTATCTATCTATCTATCTATCTATAATGAAAATTTTGTCATCACGATAACTCCCGAAATAATACTGGAATACGAACCAAATTTGGACAGTGAAATAATCTTATAAATATCTTGGACGAGTTCGTTAACCAAGTTGCTCCGACTTTTTGTTTTCAAGTGGCAGCCACTTCAAAATTTCAAACCGACATTGTAAAAAGCATATTTAAAGCAAGATTTGCTTGAATTTTGTTGTAAATACAGGTCACATGAGGGCCTCAATGATGTTTATTAATGAAGTTTATCCGCCATTTTCAATAAAGTGGCAGATATTTTAAGTTAAGCGGGACCACTTGAAATCAGGCTACCACTTGAAAATTTAAAATCCCTATAACTTCCGAAATAATACTCCAAATCGAACCAAATTTGAACAGTGTCTTAACTTATCTTATAAATATCTTAGATGAGTTTGTTAACCAAGTTGCTCCGCCATTTTGTTTTCAAGTGGAGACCACTTGAAAATTTCAAATTCAAATTGTAAAAAGCGTATTCCGAATTTTTTTTTAATTTTGATGTATACATAGATTACACAAGTGTCTCAAATAACTTTATTAATGAACTTTATCCGCCATTTTTAATAAAGTGGTGGATATCTTAAGTTAAGCGGGACCGCTTGAAATCAGGCCACCACTTGAAAATTTAAAACCATGATAACTTCCGAAATAATACTCCAAATGGAACCAAATTTGAACAGTGTCTTAACTTATCTTATAAATATCTTACATGAGTTTGTTAACCAAGTTGCTCCGCCATTTTGTTTTCAAGTGGAGACAACTTGAAAATTTCAAATTTAAATTGCAAAAAGCGTTTTCCGAAATTGTTTGAATTTTGATGTAAATACAGACCGCATAAGGATCTCAATGAAGTTTATTAATAAACTAGCCGCCTTCGGCGACCAGCTGGTTCGCGATCCCTGAAAAATCCAACTTTACGAAACTCCCGCTCGGTGGCCCCTGCGGCTCCTTTTTTCCCGTTTCAGGTCTAATAACAGCTTATTGATATATCGTGAAAATAGCTTATTGAAAGCGCAGTAAATTCCCGTGCGGTAGCGCCTTCGGCGCCCTCTTCCCTTTTCAATATCTGAAACAGCCTGTTCGCTCACCATGTTATGATCTTTCAAATTTCTGACTTTAGCTAAGTCCCTCTCGGCGACGCCTGCAGCGCCTTATCTCCGTTTTAGAACTTGCAACACCTTCCTCGCTCATTAGAATTTAAAATATTGAAATTTTAAAATATTACAGCGCCATCTGGCGGTAGAAAATTCTGTAATATATTGTTCAATTCCAAATCAACAAAGCTTTCAAATGATGTATTACTTATGAAATTATTTTAATAAGTAGCTGAGATACAAAAGAAAACCTAATCAGGACACCTGAAAACGCGTAAATCGGGTGAAATCTGGAATTACATTTTCGATAATGTAAAAGTACTTTAAAATGTGTATCAACTAAACAAAACTTTCAAATGATGCATTTCTTATGAAATTATTTTAATTAGTAGCTGAGATACAAAAGAAAACTGATTCAGGACACCTCAAAACGTGTAAATCTGGTGAAAACTTTCGATAATTTAAAAGAACTTTAAAATATCTTTCGAATGATGTGTTAGAAATAATTTAATCATAATTAGAAATTGAAATATTGAAATTTTAAAATATTACAGCGCCATCTGGCGGTACAAATTTCTGTAATCCATTGTTCGATTCCAAATCAAAAAAGTTTTCTAATGATGTGTTACTTATGAAATTATTCTAATTAGTAGCTGAGATACAAAAGAAAACCTAACCAGGACACCTCAAAACGTGTAAATCGAGTGAAATCTCGAATTCCATTTTCGATAATGTAAAAGTACTTTAAAATGTGTATCAGCTCAACAAAGCTTTCAAATGATGTATGTACTTATGAAATTTTTTTAATTAATAACTGAGATACAGAAGATAAAGGATTCAGGAGACCTCAAAACGCGATTAAAAATAATTTAATTAGAATTTGAAATATTGAAATTTTAAAATATCTGGCGGTAGAAAATTCTGTAATCTACTGTTCAATTCCAAATCAACAAAGCTTTCAAATAATGTGTTACTTATGAAATTATTTTAATTAGTAGCTGAGATGCAAAAGAAAACCTAATCAGGACATACTAAAACATGTAAATCACGTGAAATCTCTAATTCTATTATCTACGGTAGTTGTTTAATGGAAGTAAAAAGAAAAATAAATATTTTTTAGGTCCCCAAAACCTATATATACCACGGTAGTCGGGTAATGGAAGTAAAAAGAAAAAGAAAAAGTATTTTTTTAATTCCCTCAAATGTATTTTGTTGCTATGGAAACTCCTATCGTCTATTGAAAGACAGATTACGTGTTAGAATAAAATTTTATTTGCAATTAAAATGTAACTGCTTTGTTTATTCATGAAAATTGATGAAATTTTAACTGCAGGTTGGTTTTGTGCTGAATAGGTTGTATATTAAGTGTTGTGTGGGAAAAAGAAAATTTGAAGCACTTTGAAATTTGCAATTTTTAACTCCAGTTCAAGATCATGTGACATTAATGACTTCCACATGTTTCGTTCCCGTTCGAGACAGCCGTTAAAATCGTCTGCGGATAGAATGCCTCTTTTTAAGCAATAAGGATTTTTGGTCAGTTTTCGATCGACATGGGTCAACATTTTAATTAATATCTCCGCAACTAATTAAAATTTTTAAATTCTGTTTTCACTATCCCCTCGGGAAGGCTTCTGAGCACCCGTATGTCAAATTTTATACTTCTGCGTTCAGTAGGGGCTGAACGTATAGAATAGATGCTCAGACAGACAGACAGACATCTTCTTTTATTATTATAGACTATATCCGCCATTTTTAATAAAGATCAGGCTCCCACTTGAAAATTTAAAATCACGATAAATTTTGAAATAATACTTCAAATCGAACCAAATTTTGACAGTGATATTATCATATAATTATCTTGAATGTTTCCACTAGGCAACTTGTCCCGACATCTTGTGTCTAAGTTCCAGCCACTTGAAATCACACTGCCACTTGAAAATATGCCATCACGATAACTTTTAAAATACTAAACTGATTCAAATAAAAGCTGGTTAGTAAACTTTTGGTTCAAATATCTAGGATAAGTTCACTTGATGACTTGACCCGCAATTTTATTTTCAAGTGGCGGCCACTTGAAAATTTGTCATTATGGTAACTTTAGTAAGACAGAATCAATTCGCTTCAAATTTGGGTAGTGGATTTATCATTCAAATATCTCAGATAAGTTCGCTAGGAATCTCACTCCACTTTTTTACTTCCATTACCCTACTACCGTAGGTAATGGAAGTATTGTATTCGGTCTGAAAATTCGATATCGGGTTTTCACCTGATTTACACGTTTTAAGGTCCCCTGAGTCCAAAAAAGTGGTTTTTGGCAATTGGTCAGTGTATATGTATGTGTGTATGTTTGTGTGTATGTATGTGGAGAATCTTCTGGCTATTATAGCTCAGAAACTAATAAAGATAGAGCTACGAAACTTTAGAATTGAAATACGTCTGGCGTACAGATGAAATTTCCAAATTTTGGTGAAAATTGAAAAACCGGAAGTGGGACATCGGAAACCGGAAGTTGGACCGTAAGTCCGTATCTCAAAAACGGCTCTAACGATTTTCTTCAAACTTGCTATATAAACACTCTATTAGATGTCCTTTCGAATGATATAGTTGGTTAGTTCAAGAAAATTGATAGGCGTCCTGTATAAATAGCTCAATTTCAGGCCTCCCAAGGGCGTTCCTTTAAAAACGGTTGTACGGATTTTTTTCAAACTCGCCATTTTAACTCAATTTTAAATATGCTTTTGTATGTAATTATTGTTTTCCTGTCAATAATTGAGTTTAACCGGAAATGGGACATCTGAAACCGGAAGTGGGACCGTAAGTCCGTATCTCAAAAACGGCTCTAACGATTTTCTTCAAATTTGCTATATAAACACTCTACCAGATATCCTTTCGAATGATATAGTTGGTTAGTTCATGAAAATTGATAGGCGTCCTGTATAAATAGCTCAATTTCAGGCCTCGCAAAGGCGTTCCTTTAAAAACGGTTGTACGGATTTTTTTCAAACTCGCCATTTTAACTCACTTTTAAATATGCTTTTGTATGTAATTATTGTTTTCCGGTCAATAATTGATTTTTTGTGAAAGTTGGCATCTCAAAAACGGCTCTAACGATTTTCTTTTTTGGTCACTTTTATGTTTTCTGATCACATTATCTCTCAAAAATGCATATAATACATGTAATAGCGGGTAATGGAAGTCGTGTGGTTGTTTCACACCAGATTTTTTTTACAAGTGGTGCTACCTGAAAATTTCTTATGATTATAATTTTTGAAATTCTGATTTAATTTAAACTAGAACTGGACAATGAACTTATCGTACAAATATACTGGATGATTTCGATGGGCAAGTTGTTTTGCTATTTTGTTTTACAAGTCGCAGCCACTTAGACTGCCACTTGAAAATTTGCCATAATAATAACTTTTGAAACACGGCACTGATTTAAACCACAGTTGGACAGTAACCTATGCTTCAAATATCTTCGATGTGTTTGCTGGAACTTTAGAAATACTTAATCAATTCAAATCAAAGTTGAAAAATGGATTTATCATTCAAACAACAAAAATTTAGAAAATTCACGTAACTCATGAACCAATCACGTTATTGCGTCCATCTTTGGTATATCGATAATAAGTATTTTCTCGCCAAAAGTCGCCAAAAGAGTCGCCATAGGGGAAAAGTCGCCAAATTTGGCGCCAAATCCATTACATGCGTTACTGGATCTTTTTAATGCGTTTTTAAGGTAAAATTAGACTATTTTAATGCTAAAACAAACTAGAAATGCAGGAAACTAACATTTTATCAACTTACTAATCCTCTTTGAAAGAATTTCTACAAAAAAAAATTATTTTCAAATTTGCAACGATATCTTAGATGAGCAACTTTCTCTGCCATTTTTATCGAAGTGGCAGCCACTTAATTTTTCAACACAATGACTTTTGAGATTTTGAATTAATTCGAACTATGTGTGTACAGTACACTAATCTCACAAATGCATTTCATATATTTGTCAACTTAACCCACCATTTTTTTTCCTAGCGCCGGCCACTTGAAAATTTTAAATTCACATAAAAGTGTATTTATGAACCGATTTGCTTAAAACTCCATATGTGCATAGCCTACATCAATATTTCTACCAAGTGCATTAATAATTTGTAGCCGCCATTTTGAAACAAAATGACGGCTACTTGATAAGGAAAAAGAAATCAACCTACCCTTCCGAAAAGCCGGAAGGTCTTGTTTTTCGTTTCTTTCGTTTCTCTCCCTCTCTTTTTTTTTTTTTTTTCCATAACAAAACTATTTATAAATAAACATTGTATTAAATAAACTGCAAATTCATTCTAAATATTTATCGCTTAATGTAGCATTATCCTTTTTAAAGTACATACATTAAAGACATAAACAAAAGTATTAACGAAACACTTTGCAAAATCTATCATTGACACTTTGGATAAAACAACTATTAGTTAAATTAATCTGTCAAACACAATGACTTCAGTTAAGTTTCTCAAATGAATTTGAAAAAATAATTTTGGGAATGCATTATAAATTTTACGGTAAGTAGTTGGGGAAAAAGACAGCTATATATTGATAATGAAAAGTATTATTTATATCTCCGATACTTTTACTTAAAAATACTGCTTCGAATTGGCATGATATATTTCTATTTGGTAAATGATCTTTTAAATAGCAAAAGTAGCTATTTTGGTTTATAAGATTTGAAGGAAAAAAACAAATTGCTTTAAAAATTAAATAAATAAAGCTTCCTTTAGAGATTAATAAAACATTCGAAAAAATTATTTCATATTTGATTTATGAAGCAAATTAATTATCCGTAAAGTCATTTATGTAAAATTTTGATAATAAAATGAATGTAAAGACGTAAATATCTAAAAACGGATTTAAACGAGATCTTAATATAATTTTCTTGTCGTACAGCAGAAGCAATAAAAAAAGGTGCTGTTATTTAAGAGAAAAAAAAATGTTATGTATATAAAATATGTTTTTAGGGTAATTAAATTTTTAAATAGACTGTGCTCGATTAAATTTTTCAAACGATTTCTTTTTTTTTTTTTTTTTTTTGGGGGGGGGGAGGATTTCTATGTAAAATTGCTTTCACTGTCACTCATTAAAATCTTTGAAATCTTTTTTCTACAATATATTTCCCCCCCCCCCCCCACAAAATAAATAAATAAAATAAAAATAAATAAATAAAATCATACATTTTACAGTACAAAGTATACTCTTTGTTCCTTATGAAAATTCATGTTCTAGTGTTCGACCCTATTACTAATTTTGGGAAAAGAAATGAAACACATTCTAAAGTAATCAAATCGAATGAGTATTATAATTTTAAAGTTTTACCATAGCCTCCTAAACAATAAAAACTAAACTATATAACTAGATGCCTTCCGCGTGGGTCGGAAACTTCGCAGCTGTAGTTACTTAAGAGACAGAAGTTACTTACTTACTTTTTTAGTTACTTAAGAGAATTTTTTAAAGATATATGCAACAAAAATTATGCATATTCTCTCGTCATAGTAATTAAAGAGGATTTTGTGAGTTGATACTTTCGTGTACAATATAATAGACAATAGAAAAACATAAAAGGAATTCTAAGACAGAAAGAAAATAAATGTACATCGTATAAAATTATAATAATCATTACAACCATTGCGGTATCATCATAGTTTATAACATTAGATATTTTTTACATAAACGAGGACTTTATACAAATAAATCTATTTCGTTTTTTACGTTAATTTTTTTTTTTTTTATCCAAAGCTTTTAAAAATTCGTTTTAAATAAATTACACCATTATTTGAAATATTTTTCTTTTAAAGTAGCATTATAATTTAAATTCATATTTTAAAGACATAATAGTATACCATACACTTTTATATTAATCTATATACTATATATTATTCTATACTATATACTATTCCTATATATATTCCTGTATAATAATATATAAAATTACAACTCTAATCCGCACACACGCCATTTTATGAAATACGAGGTTCTGTATCTTCTTGTTAAGGTTTTGGTATAGATTATGGTGAAATTTTCAATTAAAAACTTTCAGGAAGTATTTTGTCAATATTTTATTTGTTTCTTTTCATGGTATTTTTATTGTAGGTCCATGCTATCTCTCGGCATTTTGTTTGAATGCTTGCCGATAACAGAAAACCTACAATTCTGTGCTTAGTGCAACAGGGAAAGCAGTCCTATTGCATTTTGAGCCTTTTAATGAAATTTCCATCATGTTTTTTTCATTTGGTTCTTTTTTTTTTTTTTTTTAAGTTGTTGTCTGTCTCAACTTTAAATTTTTTTTTCATTTATTAAGATCGATATTTCCCATTTTAGTGTTCTCCATAACTATTCTAATCTTCTAATGTATCACAATGCATGGTCCTTTTTTTCTGTTTTTAACTGGTCTTTAAATCTTATAAATTAATGTACGTAAAAGTTTTTTTTTTTTTTTTTTTTTTTTTTTTTTTCATAAATATAAATTTAATTCGGATAACTTGTTACCTTATTTGCATCTGTGTGTTTTTGTGGTATTTATATGATTATCTCATCTTCATTCTCAATCTTTTCATTTTAATCACAAAATTCAACATTACATAGATATTATATATACATATATAATTATAATAATAAACGAAAGAATGTTGACGAATATAATTTGGATACTTTATAGAAAACATCCATTACTTGAATTAATCGTTTAAATGAAACGAGCTCGATTAAATACCTCAAATGGTCTCGAAAAATAATTTTCAAAATTTTCCAATAGATTCTTATAAAAAATCCATTTTATAGCCATGGTAATATATATATATATATATATATATATATATATATATGTATATATATATATATATACATATACATATTTATTTCTCCATATTTTACTAGAATCTGCTATTGAAAAGATGCATGATAGAATTCCCTTTAATAAGTAATCTTTATAAATAACAAAAATCTCTGATATATTGGTTTATAAATTCTGAAAGGAGAAACAAATTGCATTGTTTTTAAAATATTCATGCTTTAAATATGAAATTTATATTTTGCAATAAAGTTAGCAGGAAAAACTATTTTATAGATGATTTATCAAGCAAACTAATCACAGATAAACGTTCTTATGGAATTTTTCCGAATAAATGTGCTATATATATATAAAAGTATATATACACATAAATATTTGGACACTTTCAAATTTAGACGTTTTGTGAAATACCTAGAAAAATTCTCTAGGAATTACCTTAAATTTGTGGGCGTATAAAGAACAAGCTATATTTCATATATTTAAGCAAAAGTCTTGTCCTAAAGAGGAAATGGGACCAGTAAAAAATTAGACAAAAGTCAATGTGCTTTGGATTACCCTGTAAAAAGTAATGCTTGAAACGCGTTTTTGGTGTAGCATGTGATTTTGAGGATTGTTTTAATTATTTGTATAAATTTTTATTACGCTACAGATGTAAAGTTTTTTACAGATTAACGTTTCTACAGATATAAATTTTATTATGCTACAGATATAATGTTTCTTATAGATTAACGTTTCTACAGATATAAATTTTATTAAGCTACAGATATACTGTTTCTTACAGATTAACGTTTCTACAGATATAAATTTTATTAAGATACAGATATAATGTTTCTTTAAAAAACTGCCACCTTCTTGATTATAACATGTAGATTATTAGACAGAGTGCAAAGTCATTTTTAGGGAACTTGGCATACTACAAATTAGACACAACATACTGCGATCAGAGGTATAACATGTTCTTTATACTCCCAAAGTTTCAAGATAATTCCTGAAGAATTTCTCTAGATATTTAACAAAACATATATATTCAAAAGTGTCCAAATACTTATTGGTAGATAGTGTATTAATATATGAAAGGTTTTTTTTCTCTTTTTTATGAAGAATCTTTTGAAACAAAAATCTTTTTAAATTCTAGTTAGCACAGGATTTTTCATCTCTATTCCTCATGACACAATCATTTCCATGAAATTTCCGCATTGAAAAAGACGTTGAAAGCGTTTTGACTTAAGTGAAACATTAATATTGTTTTCCTTTGTCTTACTAGAGGGTGTAAGAATGCGTACTATTATGTAAAAGAAAAATAAAATAATGTTAAATTAAATTAAATTAATTTTTCAAAGCAAATTCTTTTTTTAAGTGGACTGAGCGCTATTCATTGCATCAAACATTTAAAATAATAGTTTAGAGAATCTTATATAATATTAAGCAAGAGGCCTCCCGAATAGTGTCAGGTACGATCACTCAATTAAAAAAAAAAAAAAATGCTCTGGACCGCGATTTTAATCTGATTAAATGAATATCATAATATGTCAGGTTTTAATTTGCTATACAAAGAGCACAGTTCAACCGATCACGACGAATATTGGTACATTTATTAATCAAAACAAAATCTAGCCAACATCGTATTTTTTAGTTCAATTGGATAATTGGTTCCAAAAATATTAAATAAAAATCTTATTTTAATTTTAAAATTTAAGACAAGTGTTTCCGGCTCATTCGGAAGGGTAGGTTGATTTCTTTTTTCTTACCAAATAGCAATTTCTTACAAAATACTAATGGACACATAACCACGGTTTTGAAACAAAATGGTGGCTACAAATTATTAATGGACTTGACACAAGTAATGATGTGGGCTATGTACATAGGGAATTTTAAGCAAATCGGTTCATAAATACCTTTTTATATGAATCTGAAATTTTCAAGTGGCCGGCACATTTTTGGAGTACTTTTGGCTTCTTAAATTTTCAATAGATGGAAAAAAATAATCAATCAAATTTGAAAATTATTATATAATGAATACAAAATAATTTGTTTTGTATCTTGGTTTACAACAATATAAACGTTTTTTACCTTTTAAAAGGTTTTTAAAAATTCTTATTAAATTAATAAAAAAATTCTTTCTAAATATTTTTCGTTTGATGTGTAGCATGATCGTTTTTCAAAACCGTACTTAAAAGGTACAAAGTATAATATTAAACGAAGCATGTTTGCCAAATCTAATGTGGACACTTTGGATAAAACATCCATTAGTTGAATTAATCGTTTAAATCTAATGTGCTCAATTAAGTGTCTCAAATATTTTTGAAAAAGAAATTTGAGGGTATTATGCATATAAATTTTCCGATAAGTAGCTATAAAAGTAAACTTTACATCTATGATGAAAAGTATTTTTATATTTTCGATATATTACTTTTAATTACTGCTTACAAGAGGCATAATAGTTTTCGATTTAATAAATGATTGCAATAAATAACGAAAAGTAACTATTTTGGTTTATAAGCTTTGAGGGAAAAAAATATAATAACCACATTAGTTTTAAGTTATGCCTCAAATATGCAATTTATATTTTGTAATAAATTATTTGGAAGAATTCTTTTCACACCTGATTTATAAATCAAATTACTTTCACATGATTTTGTTTAGGCAAAGTTTGTTGATAAAAAATATATAATTATATTCAACAGTTTATTTATTTATTTATTTATTATCGATTTGTTGTATTTATTTATTTATTTACTCTTTTTTTTTTTTTTTTTTTTAACTAGTTAGAGTATTTTTCTAGGTTACTCATCACACATTTTTTCTCATAAATTTTATGCATTGGAAGAAACTTTTCAAGAATTTGGACATTTGTGAGATCTTAATGTTATTTTCTATTGTCTGCTTAGAAATAAAACTGACACATAATATTATCTAAGAGAAAAGTTTATTAATAAAAATATGAAGCTATGAAAAAATTTAACGGATATTAAATGTTTAAATACACTATGCTTCATCAAGTGAAGCAAATGAACTTGAATTGTAGTTTAGAGGATCATATGCATAAGTTTTTCTGTCAAAGGATCATATGCATAAGTTTTTTTATCAGATACTATCAGGTCTACACAGAATTGCATAGGTTAAAGTAGAGTGTATAGAATTTTGAAACCAGTGAAAGAAGTAAGCAAAAAAGGTGTAAAGTGGAAATCATTTCGCGAAGTATTTAATAGTAATCAATGCAAATGAATAAATGAATTTTTTAAAACCTTATAGTTCTATAAATTTCCAGTTTTATAATATTCGCAAAAAAAAAAAGAAAGAAAGAAAAATCAATAAACAATAAATTATAAAAAGGAACTAAACTCTAAAATATAATCTCAGTTTAATTTTTATTATCTGTTTAAAATTAAGGTGAGAACATAAAAGAATCTCATAAACTGCACATAAAGTATTAATAAAAACAATTTTTTATTACTTTAAATTATTACTTTATTTTAATACATTACATTTATCTTATTAAATTTTTAATAGATATTTTTTACAAAAATTATGCAAAGTAAACCGTTATATTTTTGTTCAAAATAACAAATCATTTTTTCTAATCCACACGCTTTTAAATTCTGCACAAAATGAACCGCAAACTTATGCTAAGTATTTATCGTTTAAAACTGGCATTATTATTTTTCAAATCTGTACTTTAAAGCTATATATTATGACATTAAACACGCAGTATGTTTGTCAAATTTAATAGGGATACATAGGATAAAACATGCGTTAAATGAAGCGATCGTTTAAGTAAAATACGTTCTGTTAAGTGTCACAAATTATCTCGAAAAAATTTTTTTGGAAACGTTACGCATACAAATTTTCCGATAAGTGGTTATAAGAAATCAGATTTATTATTAAGATGCGAGAAAAGTATTATTTATTTCTTCGTAAGTACTGCTTAAAAGAAGTACTGCTTAAAGTACTGCTTTATTAAGTACTGCTTAAAAGAAGCATGATAGAATCCTGATTGATAAATGATATCTAATTGAAAAATGTAGCAGTTTTAGTTGGAAAGCTCTAAAAAGAGAAAAAAAATGAATATTTTTCTTTTAAATATGGAATTTGTATTTTGCAATAAAACAATTGGAAAAACCCATTTTATCAAGTAAACTAATCACAAATAAACCTATTTACATAAACCTGTTTATGTAAATAGTTATGATGTTAATGTATGTAAACTAAGTGTATGTCAAAAAATTATGAAAACTTACGCACTTTTTGTTTCTTTTTATCTTTTCTTATGAAAAATTTCTGACAGCATTTTTTTAAATTTTAGATAACATACACAGACTGTCCTATATCTCTAAATCTGATGAAAGTTTGAAATGTTCGAAAGATATCACATTAAGTTGGGTATACACCTAAAATCCTAACAAGTGTTGTTGAATTCCATTAATCCGTTCTCATGTGATATTCGGACTAATGTAGCGTTACAGACATACAAACACAACAACACATACACACACAGAAAAATTTCTGCAGTCATATGTAGCTTTCACGATCTGTGAAACGTGAGGATATCGTTTTTTTTTTTTATTTATTTATTTATTTTTATTATTATTATTATAAAAAATTTAAAGACAAAAGTATAATTCTATTATTATAGGTGTATTTTAAAGTAATATTGACTTACGTGAGATTATAATTTTTTCCCTGTTTCTAATAACAGACGCAGTAAAAAAGTATACTTTTACCTAAAATAATATAATGTAATGCACTGAAGAGCCAAAAATATCTGGTACACCTTATTAATATCACGTACGGCCCCTATGAACACGCAGAAGTGCCACAACACGACGTGGCAAAGACTCGACTACTGTGTGAAGGTGTGCTGAAGGTAATTCATACCATAAAAATCTTGCAGGTTAATCAACAAATCCATAGTATTGAGAGCGGGGGAAATCGCTTATGAACAGTACGTTGCAAGGCATCCCAGATATGCTGAAAAATGTTCATGTAAAGGAATTTAGGAGGGCCAATGGACATCACTAAAGTCAGAAGATTGTTATTGGAGGCATTCGGAAGCAAGTCGCGACTTGTGAGGTGTCGCACTGGCACTGTTCTGATGAAATTGTCCAAGTCCGTCAAAATCACAAATGACATGAATGGTTGCAGGTGATGCTTACGTATCGGCCAATTGTCAGAATTGTATATAGGCGTATCAGGGGTCCCATATCACACCAACTATATATTCCCCATAACATGGCAGACCCTCCGACAGCTTAAACAATCCCCTATTGACGCATATTTTTTTTTCCCAACCGAGTTTTGCCATATAGACCGTATGCTGCAGTCTGATTGGCTATTACTCTGATCATCAGAGTGATGTTCTTGGCGAGAATTGTGCTTGGCGAGCGAGAGGGAGATATCCAAATTCGAATGGAGAATGTGTTTACTCGTTCGAGATTCTGTTCCGCTTCGTGGTTTATATTCATTATGAAATAAAAATTTGAACTAGAAGCATCTTTTGTAAAAATGATATTTAGAATAAACAATTTAAACACCTTTAAACATTCACAGTAATATATTGCTTTAAAGCTATTTATTGCCTATTACAATTTTCTAAATGACATATTTATATAATGTTATAAATGATATATGCAATATTACTTTTCTCAAATCGTAAATAAACTAATATAAAAGTATAACTTTTTTTTTTTTTTTTTTTTAATCAGACCTCAAATATTTTATTAAAAAAGAAATTTAATATTTAAATAAAATTAATAAATTTTATCGAATATGTTTTTATTTTTTAAATACGTTATAAAGATATTTCATCAAATTAAATTTTCTATAACTAGACTATGTTTTCTTCTTGATTGATTTCATCAATTTATTTTTTTATTTATTTATTCATTTTTAAACAAGCTAAATTATATTGTTTGCATCTGTTTCACAATTGTTTTAATGCTATTATTTGTAAATTAATCTTTTGATAAGATGTTCAACACTAAGATGATAATTATAGTTGTATATTTACAAATAAGCTATGTTTGGCGATATAATTTAGTAAAAAATATTATCTCTACAGCAAAAAAATATTTTTTATATACAATTAATGAGTTGTATAACACTCAAATTAGATAAATATTTTCAGATGACTTTTACTGAAATAAAACAACTGTAAAATGCATTTTGATTAAATTTAAAAGCTCACATAAAATAATCACAATTTTATAAACAGCAAGCATTAAGCAAGAAGCTTTTATTATTATTGTAATTATTATCAATAATAATAATAAACTAAATAAGCTATCTATTTGTAGGTTTTCTTGAATCACTTAGAGTTCTTAAATAGTTTATCATCAATAGCTGTTTTTTTTTTTCATTTAAAAATAGATTACAATAATTCATGTAATTCATAATAATGTATTCAATATCAATTCTTATCTTTTTTTTTAATGAAACAGCGAGAGTTTTCTTAACATCTTCAGTTGATGTTTGTTAGTTATTAAATTTCCTAATTGATTTTATTTTGAACTATATGTGGGCATACCCAGTATATTTTTCTTGGGGAGAAAAGACACCACAAATATATCCTATAATTGTCAATTAAACAGCATTTTCATATGGGAAAAAAAAAAAATCGATACTTTTGTTTGAAATCATCTCAAATCTATGGTTCAACCATTCGTTTTAAAGGTACTGACGAGTTCTTTTGAAAAATACCCATATTGAAATTTTACACCCCTCTCGGGGGGGGGGGGGCGGACATGCTTCTATATGCACGATTTTTTTTCCTAGTTTACTACCACTATTTTCAATAATTTACATTAATTTTACAATTACACATTAAAAATAACTCTTATTATATGCATTTATACGAAATTTTGTCCTATACTGTCAAGTTAAAAATTTAGAAAAAAAATGGGATCACAACGCTACCTGTTGAGCGATGGATCCCCACTTGTAATCAGCACCAGTTTAAACGAGGATCCAACTACATACGAAGTTTGGTTAAATTTCGTTCATTGTTCGTGAGATACAGTATCTACAAAATTTGTGATGCACACACAGAGACAGGTAGATATTTTCAAAAAACTGTCAGATTGTGTTCAGGACATCTCAAAACATATAAATTCCTCGAAAAACGTAGTTCGAAAATGTTCCCGAATCCAATACTTTCCTCTTATATATAAAGAGAGTAATAATTAAATAAAATTTAATTCTTTAATATACAGAGTTGTGTGTGTGTGGGGGGGGGGGAGGGATAGAGACATTTTCTGCAGGAGGCTATACTTTGTTACAATGGTTAAAAAAATAAAATAAATAAATAAATTATCAAGTGGTTTCAATCCCTGTAGTCATTCCTTGTATATAGTACATATTTATTATTTAAGTGCCTTGTATGCAACTAGTTGGCTTTTTTCTAGCAAGAGTACTACAGATGTGGGTGTATGTTTTATGATTTATCTAAACGCATGACCTTGATCTGGGTGTATTGGCCTCTGTGTGGGGTCTTTTTAAAGAGTACCTACTCATATTCACTGAAGTTTAAGAGAAAACCATAGAAAATTCCGTCTAAGCAATGGCTGCTATTTGGATTTGAACCTGGCACCCATTGTCTGGAATAAAGGAACACAATAAGAATATGTAAATTCCTTTTTGTAAGATATTTTAATTTCAACAACAATGTTAACTATATACAGCAAAATTTTATTATTCATTAAAAATTTTTCATGTATACTGTATCACAGAAAGTTGGAAATACTCTGAAGAAAGCTAAATTTTCCTTTCTTCTTTATAGTTAAGAAGAAATATTGGATTTATAAAAATTTTCAATGAATTTAGACATTATGAAATGTCCTGAAAACATTCAATTATTTTTAGAAAGATTTTGTCTGTCACATGTACAAAAATTTTGTAGATGCTGTATCTCACAAACCAATGGACAAAATTTATAGACCTGACACAAATTGATGCTGATTAGTTTTTAGATATATTGTCCAAAAGATTATGCTGCAATTTATCCTGCAATTTATAGTTAAATGAATGCTATTTCCTGCAATAAATATAGTTCGCTATAATTTTTTTTATAATATTAAATTTTTTGCTTCAAAAGTCAAGATGCTCTTTCATTCACATATTCAGTTTTTTAATGGTAACTTTAATAAATTTTTCATGTAATGCAACATAAATTTAACTTGATTTACATTTCCACCACTGTGTATTGTATAAGGTTTGAGTGATTCGAAATTCTTATTTCTTATACTACTATATAACAGAAACCTTTCAAGAAATATTTTAGAGATAATTAACAAAATTTTATAAGCGAATATAATTATATCCTTTTGTAGTAAAAGTTCCATTATTGATAAGTGAAAATTTTTATGCTAATTGTCTATTAATTTCTAATTATGAAAATCAAAAACTGAACTTTTTTCATAAGCCCCTTTTCTTTTCTACTTTTCACTTTTTTATTTATTTATTTATTATTATTATTATTATTATTATTATTTTTTTTTGGGGGGGGGGGGAGGGTGTAAATTATGCTGTATCTAAAATTTAAAAAATATATAAAAATAAAAATACTTATGATTGCATGCATTATTTATGATTCTCATAAATAAATTACTTATGATTTCCATTTTTGTAAAGTTAAAATAAATATTAAGTGTGTTAGCTTAATAAAATGCCGTGAACTTGAATTAAACATTTTTTAAATAATTAATTTCACGCAATTAGTTTTCCACATAATGCAGAATAAATCTGAACACACAGGCAAATGTATATATATATATAACTATTATGTTGTGGAACTATTATGGCATGTATAGAAGCCACTACATGACTGTCTTCTATATTTTCTATATCTATTGAAATTCACTCATTAAAACTATTATTTATAAAATTATCTATGAATATGATGAATGCTAACGATTTCCATCTTAGAGAAATAGTACAACACTAAATATCCGAAAAATGTCAATTTTATTCTGTATTGATATTGACAAAAAGAAATATGAAATAATATGTAAATAAAATGATAATTATGAAATAATAATTATGTAAATAAAATAATATATAAAGTAATTTGCAGGCCGTTAGCTGACGATGTCGTCAAAAGAAGATAAGAGAAAACTATCATTCTCCAACAGTAACATTTAAATCAGAAAATTGCACATACAGTAAAAACAAGAAAACTAGAAGTTTCCCCTTTTAAATCTAGAAAATTCCTGTTCTATTACTTCTTCCTTTTAATCCTCCCCTCCCCCCTTTCCCTTTAACAGTGCTTTCGCCAGACGTTTATGCGCCAAACATGATACTCGCCAAAAGCTCTAACCAATCAGATCACGCGGTACTGTGTTAATGGCAAAAGTCGGTTGGGAAAAAAAAATATGCCCTATTGACATGTACAGTCCATGGATTCACGAGGTTATCTCCATAGTCGTACACTATCCGACCAATAAAATTGAAAATGACCAGGCAACGTGTTTCCAGCCATTAAAAATCTAATGATGATGTTTGCGGGCCCAGGAGAAGCGTAAAGCTTTATATCGTGCGGCCATAAAAAATACACGACTGGGCTTCTAGCTCCAAAAGTTGATATCAATGATGGTCCGTTGAATAAATCACGCGCTGGCACTTGTTGATGCTCCAGCATTCAAATCTGCAGCAATTCCACGAAAGGGTTACACGTTTGTCATCTTTAGTGATTCTCGACAATCGTTATATCTCCATTCTTTCACAACCTTTATCCGGCCACAGCGATGGCAGAGATTTAAATTTTTACCGGATTCCCGATATTCACGGTACTCTCGTGAAATGGTCGTACGCAAAAATTCGAATTTCATGACTATTTTGGAGATGCAATAACCCCTCTTTCGTGCACCAGCTATAATAACATGTTCAAAGTTATTTAAATCTTCGTAACCTGCCATTGTAGCAGCAGTAATCGATGTGACAGCTTTGACAGACACCTGTTATCTTAGATAAGCACTGCTGACCGCATCGCATTACTCTCATCGGTTCCATACCTCTGTTATTTGCATATGCACGCCTGTATAAGTTTTGTGGCTTTTCAGTGTGTGTAACATAAATTAAATTACTACGAAAATTAGAAATGATGTAAACTGCGCTCGGTAAAGTGTCTATAAAAAAACTATTTTTCTTTTCCTCCACAAATTTGAGGAGAAAAAAAAAGTTCATATTTTAGAGGACTTTATTTCTTCTGAATATCCACTTTCTAATGCTGCGCTCATTTATTTTACTTATTTTTAAATAATAAGTGAGGCATATGTAATGAAATTTAAAGAGTGTTGCACTTTTAAAGACGAGTAAATTAAATAAAAAACACTTTAAATTTTCTTTTGAAATATGTGCAAATATGAAATATTATTCTAATTCAACAATAAATATTATTGTAAATAAAAATGTAAATAGGTACGTATAATATTTATCACGAACATCACGGGCATTTTTACTATTTATTATTGCTAATAATTTAATTAATAAATATTCGAAATACGTTTTTCTGAAATTTTCTTTCCATAAATTTTCAGCAGATTCAAAGTCGCGGTTTACAGTATTAGAGAAATATTATAGAAACTATGTAAGTTAATTTCATTCTTTTCTTTTTTATTTTTTTTTCCTTGTATCAAAAGCCCTTAAAACTTCATATTAAATAAACTACAAATTAATTTTAAGAACTTATCGTTCAACGTTGCATTATAATTTTTCAAATACGTTTTTTAAAGATAAAAAGCACAACATTAAACGAAGCACGTTTGCTGAATCTAATATGGTTAAATATTCATTAGTTGAATTAATCGTTTAAGTAGAACGCGCTCGATTAAGTGTCTCAGGTGATCTTGAAACAGAGTTTTGAGAACGTTATGCATACATATTTTCGGATCAGTAGTTGAAAAAAAAAGTCAGCTTTATAGCTATAATGAAAACTATAATTTATTTCTCCGATATTTATACTTTAAAGTATAGATTTCCATTTGATAAATGATCTTCATAAATAACAAAAAGTAGCTATTTTGATTTAAAAGTAGAAATAATTTGCATTTTTTTTTTTTTTTTTTAATATGGATGTTTTAAATATGGAACTGATATTTTGCAATAAAATAGGTGAAATAATTGTTTCATAGATTATTTATCATGCAAACCACTTCCACATGTACCTGTTCATGGGAATTTTTGTTAATAAAATTGATGTGAATATGTAAAAATGTTTTTTGAAAAATAGTAAGAGCATTCCAATTATTTATTTGTTTTATTTTATTTTATTTTTGTAGTAGCAAAAGTAGCTATTTTGGTTTATAAGATTTGTATGAAAAAACAAATTGCTTTAAAAAATTAAATAAATAAAGCTTCCTTTAGAGATTAATAAAACATTCCGAAAAATTATTTCATATTTGATTTATGAAGCAAATTAATTATCCGTGAAGTTATTTATGTAAAATTTTGATAATAAAATGAATGTAAAGACGTAAATATCTAAAAACTGATTTAAACGAGATCTTAATATGATTTTCTTGTCGTACAGCACAAGCAATAACAAAACGTGCTGTTATCTAAGATAAAAAATCTGGAGTGACTCCACTCGACTTTCCGAACATTGAGTAACTAACAGTTTTGTAGATAAAATAAAGAAAGAGGAATTGCTAAACAAACAAAAGAGAGAAAACCATAATAGAGTGTTTTTTTTTCTCCATATATCACACGAGGTTTTATTTAACGCTACTGAACTTTGAGCCCTTAGATCATAATGATAAAGAATTTTTCGTTTTGTCCCTTTAAAAATCTATAGATGCTAGATTCACCAAAATGCTTATAGTTAGTGCAACAGTGATTTATAATATTCATACAAATTTTCAGCTCAATTGAATAAGGCGTTTAGATGCTATCGCACTTTTAAAAATTTGGTCTCATAGGCCATAATGATAAAGAATTTTTCTTTGTGTCCCTGTAAAAAAACTGTAATGCTAGATTCACCAAAATCTATACAGTTGGTGCAAATGCGACCTATAACATGTGTACAATTTTTTTGCTCAGATTAATAAGGCGTTTAGACGCTATCACACTTTTAAAAATTTGGCCCCATTGGCCTTAATGATAAAGAATTTTTCTTTGTGTCCCTGTAAAAAAACTATAAGTGCTAGATTCTCCAAAATCTATACAGATTGAGTATCTGTGACCTATAATATGGGTATAAAATTTTTGCTCAATTGAATAAGGCGTTTAGATGCTATCGCACTTTTAAGATTTTGGTCCCATAGGCCATAATGATAAAGAATGTTTCTTTGTGTCCCTGTAAAAAACTATAAGTGCTAGATTCACCAAAATCTATAGGGTTAGTACTATGGTGACTTACAATATACGTACCAACTTTCAGGTTAATCGAACAAAGCCTTTAGACGCTAGCGTGTTCACAAACATACACACATACACACATACACACACACATACATACATCATCGTAAAAATAGTGAAAACGGACTCAGGGGACCTCAAAACGTATAGAAACATCAAAATCTCGAATTCGGATTTTTGACATGATTACAATACTTTCCTCACTATACATAGCTGCCAATATTTTAATTTATTCCGGAGTATTTTTAGCCCCGCCTTTATTTCGTACCACTTATTTTTTAAAAGTAATTTAGTCTTATTTTATCGAAGTTATATAACGGAGAAAATTTGTCTATAAATAAAGTGGTGTGAAATAAAGGCGGGGCTAAATGTACTCCGGAATAAATTAAAATATTGGCAGCTATGACTATAGTGTTCGGAAAGTAAAAATAATGTTATGTATGTAAAATATGTTTTTAGGGTAATTAAATTATTAAATAGACTGTGCTTGATTAAATTTTTCAAACGATTTTTCTAATTGTCTGGGGATAACTATGTAAAATTGCTTCTGCTGTCACTCATTAACATTTTCGAAATCCTTTTTCTACAATATATATATATATATATATATATATATATATATATATTTAATTTTTTCCCACAAAACAAATAAATAAAATAAAAATAAATAAATAAAATCATGCATTTTACAGTACAAAGTATACCCTTCGTTGCTTACGAAAATTCATGTTCAAGTGTTCGACCCTATTCCTAATTTCAGGAAAAGAAATGAAACACATTGTTAAGTAATCAAATCTAATGAGTATTACAATTTTTAAGTTTTACCATAGCCTCCTAAACTAGATGCCTTCCGTGTGGCTCGGAAACTTCGTAACAGTAGTTACTTATTTACTTTTTTAGTTACTTAAGGGAATTTTTGAAAGATATGCAACAATAATTATGCATATTACTTCGTCATAGTAATTAAAGAGGATTTTATGAGGTCATACTTTCGTGTATACAGTATAATAGACAATAGGGAAACATAAAAGGAATTCAAAGACAGAAAGAAAATAAATGTACATCGTATAAAATTATAATAATCATTACAACCATTGCGGTATTTTTTTTTTTTTACATAAACGAGGATTTTATACAAATAAATCTATTTCGTTTTTTACGTTAATTTTTTTTTATCCAAAGCTTTTAAAAATTCGTTTTAAATAAATTACACCCTTATTTGAAATATTTTTCTTTTAAAGTAGCATTATAATTTAAATTCATATTTTAAAGACATAATAGTATACCATACACTTTTATATTAATCTATATACTATATATTATTCTATACTATATACTATTCCTATATATATTCCTGTATAATAATACATAAAATTACAACTCTAATCCGCACACACGCCATTTTATGAAATACGAGGTTCTGTATCTTCTTGTTAAGGTTTTGGTATAGATTATGGTGAAATTTTCAATTAAAAACTTTCAGGAAGTATTTTGTCAATATTTTATTTTTTTCTTTTCATGGTATTTTTATTGTAGGTCCATGCTATCTCTCGGCATTTTGTTTGAATGCTTGCCGATAACAGAAAACCTACAATTTTGTGCTTAGTGCAATAGGGAAAGCAGTCCTATTGCATTTTGAGCCTTTTAATGAAATTTCCATCATGTTTTTTTCATTTGGTTCTTTTTTTTTTTTTTAAGTTGTTGTCTGTCTCAACTTTAAATTTTTTTTTCATTTATTAAGATCGATATTTCCCATTTTAGTGTTCTCCATAACTACAGTAGAGTCTCGAAAGTTCGAGTCTCAGAATTCCGAGGTTCCGCTTAATTCGAGGTGCCAAATTTTCCCCCTAGCAACCAAAAGCTCTTCCCATTTCCTCTCGCAACCGAAAGAATGCAGGTCTTATTTTTCGTTTCTTCCTGGAAAGAATTTCAGTAACCCACCACCTTTTGTTCTCTTTGTTTTTGAAGGTGGCTAGGTAGGGGTTGGTTTGAAAGGAATTTTCAAACCAGATCTACAAGAGTTTTATTCTTCCAAGTTCAATTGTACTAGTAGCTTAGATGCTAGTTAGGGACTAGCTGCGTTGTTAGTTGCTCTGTTGCTCATTTAAATTCAATACACGTGCTTGATCCTTATCATTTTGGAAACTTATTGCTGTTGAAAGTGTTGCGTTAAGGTGCCTGCTGCGAAAATGAGTGGAAAAAATAAGAGAAAATTTGTATCTATGATAACTAAATTGAACGCTATAAAAAGATTAGATGCAGGTGAAACAATAAAAAGTGTTGCTACCGCAATCGAATAAAAATTGGCGCCGCAATCGAATAAAAATTGAGCAGTTTTGTTCACAGAAGTGCAATGAGACTCCAGGAGAAAAAAGAAAATCTATGAGAACATCAGACTATGAAAAAACTAACAAGGCTTTATTTCTTTGGTTTACTCAACAGCGTAGCAAAGGTACTCCTATAAGTGGCCCTATTCTTCAGGAAAAAGCTGTGTTTCTCAGAAATCAGTTCAAAGAAGGAGAAGAAGATTTCGCAGCAAGCGTTGGTTGGTTAGACCGTTGGAAAAAACGATATGGTGTACGTCAACTAAATATTTGCGGTGAAATACTCTCGGCTGATACGTCAGCTGTGCAGGCATTTCAAAAACGGATTGAAGACATTATATTGACGGAAAAGCTCACACCTGACCAGTTATATAACTGTGACGAAACAGGTTTGAACTTTAAGATGTTGCCCTCAAAATCCCTTGCTTCAAAAGAGGAAAATTCAGCTCCAGGTCACAAAAAACGGAAGGAACGATTAACCATTTTAGCATGCGCCAATGCATCTGAAAATCATAAAATGAAACTGACTGTGATTGGGAAATCTGCCAAACCTAGAGCCTTAAAAAACATCACTGAAGAAGCCTTACCAGTACATTACACAAATCAGAAAAGTGCATGGATGAATCGACAAATTTTCAAACAATGGTTTCTAGAACATTTTGTTCCAGAAACACGGAAGGCATTGAGAAAAAAAAATTTGCCTTGCAAAGCAATTTTGTTTTTAGATAACGCTCCATCTCATCCGGACGATGATGAGCTACGTTGTGGTGAAATCCGTGCTATATTTTTTCCTGCCAATGTTACAAGTTTGATTTAGCCAATGGATCAGGGCGTACTGGAAAATTTAAAGAAAAAATATCGACGCCGTTTGTTACAGCATTTAGTTCAGTCTGATGATGAAAGTGTTGCGGATGTTTTGAAGAATGTAAGTATGAGAGATGTTGTCTACTGGATAGTAGATTCTTGGAAAGAAGTTCAACCTACGACAGTAATTAAATCGTGGACTAAGTTTCTACCTGAATTGGTTACGCCTATTGAGAAAATTAATGATGATGATAGTGAAACAATTGTTTTGAAAGATTTGGTGAAGGAATTACCAGGCTGCGAAAACTCTAATGCAGTTGATCTAAATGAATGGCTAAATAGTGACGACAAGCTGGAAATAACAGACTCAAATATTATAGAAATGGTGGAAGATGAGGAAGAATATGAAACAGAAGAAAACAACTCTCCGTTATCAGAAAAAAAAATAGATCATAGTGAAGGTTCTGCAGCCTTAGAACTAGCCTTAAAATATGTAGAACAGCAAACTGAAGCCACCCCTGCAGATGTTTTGCTTTTGAAGCGTTGGCTGACTATCGCATCAACAAAGAGAAGTAATATACTGAAGCAACAAAAAAACAATTTTTTTAAATTGTAAAGAATCTTTTACGTCATTAAACTAAAGAATAAAGGATTTTAAGGTAATGTGTTCATTTTATTTAATTTCATTTGTAGTTGTTAAAAATTTTCTACTTTTTCGGAAAATCCGAGTTTTCAGTAATCCGAGGTAGTGTCAGCCCCAATTACCTCGGACTTTCGAGACTCTACTGTATTCTAATCTTCTAATGTATCACAATACATGGTCCTTTTTTTCTGTTTTTAACTGGTCTTTAAATCTTATAAATTAATGTACGTAAAAGTTTTTTTTTTTTTTTTTTTTTTTGTTCATAAATATAAATTTAATTCGGATAACTTGTTACCTTATTTTCATCTGTGTGTTTTTGTGGTATTTATATGATTATCTCATCTTCATTCTCAATCTTTTCATTTTAATCACAAAATTCAACATTACATAGATATTATATATACATATATAATTATAATAATAAACGAAAGAATGTTGACGAATATAATTTGGATACTTTATAGAAAACATCCATTACTTGAATTAATCGTTTAAATGAAACGAGCTCGATTAAATACCTCAAATGGTCTCGAAAAATAATTTTCAAAATTTTCCAATAGATTCTTATAAAAAATCCATTTTATAGCCATGGTAATATATATATATATATATATATATATATATATATATACATATTTATTTCTCCATATTTTACTAGAATCTGCTATTTAAAAGATGCATGATAGAATTCCCTTTAATAAGTAATCTTTATAAATAACAAAAATCTCTGATAAATTGGTTTATAAATTCTGAAAGGAGAAACAAATTGCATTGTTTTTAAAATATTCATGCTTTAAATATGAAATTTATATTTTGCAATAAAGTTAGCAGGAAAAACTATTTTATAGATGATTTATCAAGCAAACTAATCACAGATAAACGTTCTTATGGAATTTTTCCGAATAAATGTGCTATATATATATAAAACTATATATACACATAAATATTTGGACACTTTCAAATGTAGATGTTTTGTGAAATACCTAGAAAAATTCTCTAGGAATTACCTTAAATTTGTGGGCGTATAAAGAACAAGCTATATTTCATATATTTAAGCAAAAGTCTTGTCCTAAAGAGGAAATGGGACCAGTAAAAAATTAGACAAAAGTCAATGTGCTTTGGATTACCCTGTAAAAAGTAATGCTTGAAACGCGTTTTTGGTGTAGCATGTGATTTTGAGGATTGTTTTAATTATTTGTATAAATTTTTATTACGCTACAGATGTAAAGTTTTTTACAGATTAACGTTTCTACAGATATAAATTTTATTATGCTACAGATATAATGTTTCTTATAGATTAACGTTTCTACAGATATAAATTTTATTAAGCTACAGATATACTGTTTCTTACAGATTAACGTTTCTACAGATATAAATTTTATTAAGATACAGATATAATGTTTCTTTAAAAAACTGCCACCTTCTTGATTATAACATGTAGATTACTAGACAGAGTGCAAAGTTATTTTTAGAGAACTTGGCATACTACAAATTAGACACAGCATACTGCAATCAGAGGTATAACATGTTCTTTATACTCCCAAAGTTTCAAGATAATTCCTGAAGAATTTCTCTAGATATTTAACAAAACATATATATTCAAAAGTGTCCAAATACTTATTGGTAGATAGTGTATTAATATATGAAAGGTTTTTTTCTCTTTTTTATGAAGAATCTTTTGAAACAAAAATCTTTTTAAATTCTAGTTAGCACAGGATTTTTCATCTCTATTCCTCATGACACAATCATTTCCATGAAATTTCCGCATTGAAAAAGACATTGAAAGCGTTTTGACTTAAGTGAAACATTAATATTGTTTTCCTTTGTTTTGCTAGAGGTTGTAAGAATGCGTACTATTATGTAAAAGAAAAATAAAATAATGTTAAATTAAATTAAATTAATTTTTCAAAGCAAATTCTTTTTTTAAGTGGACTGAGCGCTATTCATTGCATCAAACATTTAAAATAGTAGTTTAGAGAATCTTATATAATATTAAGCAAGAGGCCTCCCGAATAGTGACGAGAAACGATCACTCAATTAAAGAAAAAAAAAAAATGCTCTGGACCGCGATTTTAATCTGATTAAATGAATATCATAATATGTCAGGTTTTAATTTGCTATACAAAGAGCACAGTTCAACCGATCACGACGAATATTGGTACATTTATTAATCAAAACAAAATCTAGCCAACATCGTATTTTTTAGTTCAATTGGATAATTGGTTCCAAAAATATTAAATAAAAATCTTATTTTAATTTTAAAATTTAAGACAAGTCTTTCCGGCTCATTCGGAAGGGTAGGTTGATTTCTTTTTTCTTACCAAATAGCAATTTCTTACAAAATACTAATGGACACATAACCACGGTTTTGAAACAAAATGGTGGCTACAAATTATTAATGGACTTGACACAAGTAATGATGTGGGCTATGTACATAGGGAATTTTAAGCAAATCGGTTCATAAATACCTTTTTATATGAATTTGAAATTTTCAAGTGGCCGGCACATTTTTGGAGTACTTTTGGCTTCTTAAATTTTCAATAGATGGAAAAAAATAATCAATCAAATTTGAAAATTATTATATAATGAATACAATATAATTTGTTTTGTATCTTGGTTTACAACAATATAAACGTTTTTTACCTTTTAAAAGGTTTTTAAAAATTCTTATTAAATTAATAAAAAAATTCTTTCTAAATATTTTTCGTTTGATGTGTAGCATGATCGTTTTTCAAAACCGTACTTAAAAGGTACAAAGTATAATATTAAACGAAGCATGTTTGCCAAATCTAATGTGGACACTTAGGATGAAACATCCATTAGATGAATTAATCGTTTAAATCTAATGTGCTCAATTAAGTGTCTCAAATATTTTTGAAAAAGAAATTTGAGGGTATTATGCATATAAATTTTCCGATAAGTAGCTATAAAAGTAAACTTTACATCTATGATGAAAAGTATTTTTATATTTTCGATATATTACTTTAAATTACTGCTTAAAAGAGGCATAATAGATTTCCATTTAATAAATGATCGCAATAAATAACGAAAAGTAACTATTTTTGTTTATAAGCTTTGAGGGAAAAAATATAATAACCACATTAATTTTAAGTTATGCATCAAATATGCAATTTATATTTTGTAATAAATTATTTGGAAGAATTTTTTCATACTGATTTATAAATCAAATTACTTTCACATGAGTTTGTTCAGGCAAAGTTTTGTTGATAAAAATTATATAAATATATTCGACAGTTTATTTATTTATTTATTTATTTATTAGCGATTTATTGTATTTATTTTTTTATTGTATTTATTTATTTATTGTATTTATTGTATTTATTATTTACTTATTTATTATTATTATTATTATTATTATTTTGAACTAGTTAGAGTATTTTTCTATGTTACTCATCACACATTTTTTCTCATAAATTTTATGCATTGGAAAAGACTTTTAAAGAATTTGGACATTTGTGAGATCTTAATATTATTTTCTATTGTCTGACTAGAAATAAAACTGACACATAATATTATCTAAGAGAAAAGTTTATTAATAAAAATATGAAGCTATGAAAAATTTTAACGGTTTTTAAATGTTTAAATATACTTTGCTTCATCAAGTGAAGCAAATGAACTTGAATTGTAGTTTTGAGGATCATATACATAAGTTTTTCTGTCAAAGGATCATATTCATAAATTTTTCATCAGATACTATCAGGTCTACACAGCATTCACAGGTTGAAGTAGTGTTTATAAAATTTTGAAACCAATGAAAGAACTAAGCAATAAAGGTGTAAGGTGGAAATCATTTCGCGAAGTCTTTAATAGAAAACAATGCAAATGAATAAATGAAATTTTTTAATCTTAAAGATTTATAATTTTACAGTTTTATAATAGCCCCCCCCCCCACCCACACCCAAAATAATAATAATAATAATAATAATAATAATAATAATAAACTCTAAATTAGAAAAAATAAAAACAAATAAAAAAATTACTAAACTCTATATTATAAATTAATAATCTAAATTCTTAAATCAATAAACTCTAAGTTATAATCTCACTCTAATTTTAATTATCTGTTTAAAATTAAGGTGAGAACATAAAAGAATCTCATAAATTGTACATAAAGTATTAATAAAAACGATTTTTTTATTATTTTAAATTATTACTTTATTTTAATACATTACATTTATCTTATTAAATTTTTAATAGAAAGAAAATCATAATTAAAAAACTCGAAAATTTTTATAAAAATTACACAAAGTAAACCATTATATTTTTGTTCAAAATAACAAAACATTTTTCCTAATCCACACGCTTTTAAATCTGCACAAAATGAACCGCAAACTTATTCTAAGTATTCATCGTTTAAAACTGGCTTTATTATTTTTCAAATCTGTACTTTAAAGCTATATATCTGTACTGATAAGTATAAAGGATTTAAGTCTATTCTTGATTTTTCAGGAGACGAAAAATAAAGTTAAACTGACTAAAAACTAATCAGCAGAATCGATTAGGAAAAAGGAATTATGTTGGTTTATACGCTTTATACCATTCAATGATTGTCAATCATCATTTATTAAAGGGAAAAAATTGAATTAAACATTTTATACCAAAGATTAATGCTAAATTTCTGACGAATCTTTTTTTAGCAATGGATTTTCTGAAAGACTAAATGACATGGTTTTAAATCCTTTATACCAATCGATAGAGATTTTTTTTCTGAGTCTGACTATGTACTTAACTCAAAATCGACATTTTTGGACTTAAATCCTTTATACTTATCAGCACAGGTATTACGATATTAAACGCAGTATGTTTGCCAAATTTAATAGGGATACATAAGATAAAATATCTGTTAAATGAAGCGATCGTTTAAGTAAAATACGTTCTGTTAAGTGTCTCAAATTATCTCGAATTTTTTTTTTTTTTGGAAACGTTGCGCATACAAATTTTCCGATAAGTGGTTATAAGAAGTCAGATTTATAGTTAAGATGCGAGAAAAGTATTTGTTGATTAATTATAACTAGACTCATGCATAAAGAATTGACCTGCATCAAAAACATTTTACTAAAACGAAATAAGTTTCAGCATGCATAATATTAAGAAAAGCTAACTCACCTCTCTCCTGCATTTCCTGTAGTCGCTTGAAAAAACATTTTAGGCCATACAAGTCAATAAAGATGAAATCCGATTGCTTACTATAGTTGTTTTTAATCAGAGATTTTCTTTCAGAATTTTATGAATAAAAACAGAATCTTTCACAAACTTTAGCACAGGTTTAAACATTCAGAATACGTATAAAGGCATTTTTTTATGCCTTGAATGAGTTATAAAGAATAAACAGAAGAATACTTATTGTTTTAATAATATAACAATTAATGGATTACTTGGCTGTACGAATGCAGCCTGAATATTAGAATGTCAATTCAAGAATAAAGTTACTTCAGTTTTTTTAATAGTTCAGAGAGAAAAACAGAATCAATAATAAAAAAAGAAAAAGAATGGGTTTTGTTTCACTTTCTGGTCACATGACTGTCTACTTCTGATCGGCTGTCGCCTTTACCGCTTCCCATGAATCAACAGTATTATTTATTTCTCCGTTATATGATTTTAAAGTACTGCTTAAAAAAGGCATGGTAGAATCCTGATTGATAAATGATATCCAATTGAAAAATGTAGCAGTTTTAGTTCGAAAGCTCTAAAAAGAGAAAAAAAAATGCATTTTTTTCTTTTAAATATCCAATTTGTATTTTGTAATAAAATAATTGGGAAAATCCCTTTTAGCAAGTAAACGATTCACAAATAAACCTATTTACATAAACCTGTTTATGTAAATAGTTATGTTGTTAATGTATGTAAACTAAGTGTATGTCAAAAAAAGATGAAAACTTATACACTTTTTGTTTCTTTTATCTATTCTTATGAAAAATTTCTGACAGCATTTTTTAAAATTTTAGATAACATACACAGACTGTCCTATATCTCTAAATCTGATCAAAGTTTGAAATGTTCGAAAGATATAACATTAAGTTGGGTATAAACCTAAAATCCTGTCAAGTGTTGTTGAATTCCATTAATCGGTTCTCATGTGATATTCGGACTAATGTAGCGTTACAGACATACAAACACAACAACACATACACACACAGAAAAATTTCTGCAGTCATATGTAGCTTTCACGATCTGTGAAACGTGAGGATATCGTTTTTTTTTTTTTTTATTATTATTATTATTTATTATTATTATTATAAAAAATTTAAAGACAAATGTCTAATTTTATTATTATAGTTGTATTTTAAAGTAATATTGACTTATGTGAGATCATAATTTTTCCCCTGTTTCTAATAACAGACGCAGTAAAAAAGTATACTTTTATCTAAAATAATATAATGTAATGCACTGAAAAGCCAAAAATATTTGGTACACCTTATTAATATCAGGTAGGGCCCCTATGAACACGCAGAAGTGCCACAACACGACGTGGCAAAGACTCGACTACTGTGTGAAGGTGTGCTGAAGGTAATTCATACCATAAAAATCTTGCTGGGCAATCAACAAATCCATAGTATTGAGAGCGGGGAAGATCGCTCATGAACAGCACGTTGCAAGACATCCCAGATATGCTGAAAAAATATTCATGTAAGGGAATTTAGGAGGGCCAATGTATATCACTAAAGTCAGAAGCGTTAATGGAGCCATTCGAAAGCAAATCGCGACTTGTGGGGTGTCGCACTGTTCTGTTGAAATTGCCGAAGTCCATCGAAATGCACAAGTGACATGAATGATTGCAGATGATGCTTACGTATCTGTCAATTGTTAGAATCGTATATAGGCGTATCAGGGGTCCCATATCACACCAACTACACATTTCCCATAACTTGGCAGACCCTCCGACAGCTTAAACAATCCCCTATTGACATGTACAGTCCATGGATTCACGAGGTTATCTCCATAGTCGTACACATCTATCCAACCAATATAAATGAAAATGACCAGGCAACGTGTTTCCAGACATCCAAAGTCCAATGATGATGTTTGCAGGCTTAGGCGAAGCGTAAAGCTTTATATCGTGCGGTCATCAAAGGTACACGACTGGGCTTCCAGCTCCAAAAGTTTATATCAATGATGATTCGTTGAATAAATCACGCGCTGGCACTTGTTGATGCTCCAGCATTCAAATCTGCAGCAATTCCACGAAAGGGTTACACGTTTGTCATCTTTAGTGATTCTCGACAATCGTTATATCTCCATTCTTTCACAACCTTTATCCGGCCACAGCGATGGCAGAGATTTAATTTTTTACCGGATTTTCGATATTCACGGTACTCTCGTGAAATGGTCGTACGCAAAAATCCGAATTTCATGACTATTTTGGAGATGCAATAACCCCTCTTTCGTGCACCATTTATAATAACATGTTCAAAGTTATTTAAATCTTCGTAACCTGCCATTGTAAAAGCAGTAATCGATGTGACAGCTTTGACAGACACCTGCTATCTTAGATAAGCACTGCTGACCGCATCGCGTTACTCTCATCGGTTCCATACCTCTGTTATTTGCATATGCACGCCTGTATAAGTTATGTGGCTTTTCAGTGTGTGTAAAATAAATTAAATTACTACGAAAATTAGAAATGATATAAACTGCGCTCGGTAAAGTGTCTATAAAAAAAACTATTTTTCTTTTCCTCCACAAATTTGAGGAGAAAAAAAAAGGTCATATTTTAGAGGACAAATTACTCTTTATTTCTTCTGAATATCCACGTTCTAATGCTGCGCTCATTTATTTTACTTATTTTAAAATAATAAGTGACGCAAATGTAATGAAATTTAAGGAGTGTTGCACTTTTAAAGACGAGTAAATTAAATAAAAAACACTTTAAATTTTCTTTTGAAATATGTGCAAATATGAAATATTATTCTAATTCAACAATAAATATTATTGTAAATAAACACGTAAATATGTACGGATAATATTTATCACGAACATCACGGGCATTATTACTATTTATTATTGCTAATAATGTAATTAATAAATATTCGAAATATGTTTTTCTGAAATTTTCTTTCCATAAATTTTCAACAGATTCGAAGTTTACAGTATTAGAGAAATATTATAGAAACTATATGTAAGTTAATTTCTTTTTTCTTTTTTTTTTATTATTATTTTTTTTTCTTGTATCAAAAGCCCTTTAAACTTCACATTAAATAAACTGCAAATTAATTCTAAGAATTTATCGTTCAACATAGCATTATAATTTTTCAAATACATTTTTTAAAGATAAAAAGTACAACATTAAACGAAGCACGTTTGCTGAATCTAATATGGTTAAATATTCATAAGTTGAATTAATCGTTTAAGTAGAACGCGCTCGATTAAGTGTCTCAGGTGATCTTGAAACAGAGTTTTGAGAACGTTATGCATACATATTTTCGGATAAGTAGTAGAAATAAAATCAGCTTCATAGCTATAATGAAAACTGTAATTTATTTCTCCGATATTTATACTTTAAAGTATAGATTTCCACTTGATAAATGATCTTCATAAATAATAAAAAGTAGCTATTTTGATTTAAAAGCTGTATAAAAAAAAAAAAAAAAAAAAAAAAAAAAAGCCTCTTTTTTTTTCTTTTTCTTTTTTTTTTTTTTTTTAATATGCATGTTTTTCATATGGAAAAAATGTTTTGTAATAAAATAGCTGGAAAAATTGTTTCATACGTTATTTATTATGCAAACTACTTCCACATGCACCTGTTTATGGGAATTTTTGTTAATAAAAGTGATGTAATTATGTAAAAATGTACTATACAAAAATAGTAAGAGCATTCTAATTACTTATTTGTTATATTTTATTTTACTTTTTCCTAGTAAGGGTAGGTAGAATAGTCTCGGTTAACTATAATATATTTCATCTAATGAATTTCGTGCATTGAGGAAGGGTTATAAAGCAGTATTGATATACGTAAGGTCTTAATATTATTTTTAAATATCTGTCTATTGACAAAAGAAAAAATAAAATACTTTATTATCTCAGAGAGAAAAAAACACTGAGAACAAAATATACCGCCTTCCACTTGAATGAATAAGTGGCCATTTTCTAAATCCCTTAACTAGAAATATAGATTTCCGAGCTATGCGCATAAGGCACACCAATAAACGGAATAGACGAAATTATCGAGAATTTCTAGTGTACACGTTTCTAGATGGCGAAACAATATTCTGAATACTCTAAATATTCTGAATCATTTGTATAGCGATAAATTCTCGCTTGATTTTCTAGAATTTGGTAACAAACCAAAATTATGGTTGCTGAAACCCGCTTCTTGTAGTCTCATTTATTTGCAGAGATTTTTAAATAACTTTGCCTTCGAAAATATAGGCAAACTCTCTAGAATTATAATAGGGGCTTCTAGAACTCGCTTTCCAAGGAGACTAGAATTTATAAGGATGACATAGAACTATTTTTTTCTAGAGCCACAATTTAGATTCTAGATGTCAGTTACAGATTTTTTTTCTCGGTGAAGCAATATAAAATATAAAATTATAATTATTATTACCACCATAACATTCCAATTCCTTATAATTACCATAACTGTTCATATTACATTTACAAATTGTTAAAAACAAAAATCGTAATATATTTATTTTAATACATTTTGAATAGATTAAAAATTATAGTTTATAACACTAGAAATTCTTTACATTAATTATGAAAAAAAGGTCATTTTATTTTTTTGTTCAAAATAATGAAGTATTTTTCGTTACTTTCGTTTCTTTCTTTTCTCTCTCTCTCTCTCTCTCTCTTTTTTTTTTTTTTTTTTTTTTTTTTTTTTTCCCATGACAAAACTATTTATAAATAAACATTGTATTAAATAAACTACAAAATCATTCGAAATATTTATCGCTTAATGTAGCATTATCCTTTTTAAAGTACATACTTTAAAGATTTAAACAAAAGTATTAAAGATACATTTGCAAAATCTAATATTGACACTTTGGATAAAACAACCATTAGTTAAATTAATCTGTCAAACACAATGACTTCAGTTAAGTTTCTCAAATGAATTTGAAAAAATAATTTTGGGGATGCATTATAAATTTTACGGTAAGTAGTTGGGGAAAAAGACAGCTATATATTGATAATGAAAAGTATTATTTATATCTCCGATACTTTTACTTAAAAATACTGCTTCAAATTGGCATGATACATTTCTATTTGGTAAATGATCTTTTAAATAGCAAAAGTAGCTATTTTGGTTTATAAGCTTTGAAGGAAAAAACAAATTGCTTTTAAAAATTAAATAAATAAAGCTTCCTTTAGAGATTAATAAAACATTCGGAAAAATTATTTCATATTTGATTTATAAAGCAAATTAATTATCCGTGAAGTTATTTATGTAAAATTTGGTAATAAAATGAATGTAAAGACGTAAATATCTAAAAACTGATTTAAACGAGATCTTAATATAATTTTCTTGTCGTACAGCAGAAGCAATAAAAAAAGGTGCTGTTATTTAAGAGAAAAAAAATGTTATGTATATAAAATATGTTTTTAGGGTAATTAAATTTTTAAATGTGCTCGATTAAATTTTTCAGACGATTTTTTTTTTTTTTTTTTTTGGGGGGGGGGGGGGGAGGGAGGGATTTCTATGTAAAATTGCTTTCACTGTCACTCATTAAAATCTTCGAAATCTTTTTTCTACAATATATTTTATTTTTTATTTTTTTCCCCACAAAATAAATAAATAAAATAAACATAAATAAATAAAGTCATACATTTTACAGTACAAAGTATACTCTTTGTTTCTTATGAAAATTCATGTTCTAGTGTTCGACCCTATTACTAATTTTGGGAAAAGAAATGAAACACATTGTTAAGTAATCAAATCGAATGAGTATTATAATTTTAAAGTTTTACCATAGCCTCCTAAACAATAAAAACTAAACTATATAACTAGATGCCTTCCGCGTGGGTCGGAAACTTCGCAACTGTAGTTACTTAAGAGACAGAAGTTACTTACTTACTTTTTTAGTTACTTAAGAGAATTTTTTAAAGATATATGCAACAAAAATTATGCATATTCTCTCGTCATAGTAATTAAAGAGGATTTTATGAGTTGATACTTTCGTGTACAATATAATAGACAATAGGAAAACATAAAAGGAATTCTAAGACAGAAAGAAAATAAATGTACATCGTATAAAATTATAATGATCGTTACAACTATTGCGGTATCATCATAGTTTATAACATGAGATATTTTTTACATAAACGAGTATTTTATACTAATAAGCCTATTTCGTTTTTTACGTTATTTTTTTTTTTTTTTCTCTAAAGCTTTTAAAAAATCGTTTTAAATAAATTACAACATTCTTTAAAATATTTTTCGTTAAAAGTAGCATTATAATTTAAATTCATATTTTAAAGGCATAATAGTATACCATACACTTTTATATTAATCTATATACTATATATTATTCTATACTATATACTATTCCTATATATATTCCTGTATAATAATATATATAATTACAACTCTAATCCGCACACACGCCATTTTATGAAATACGAGGTTCTGTACCTGTTTGTTAAGGTTTTGATATAGATTATGGTGAAATTTTCAATTAAAAACTTTCAGGAAGTATTTTGTCATTATTTTATTTGTTTCTATTCATGTTATTTTTATGTAGGTTTATGCTATCTCTCGGCATTTTATTTGAATGCTTGCCGATAACAGAAAACCTACAATTCTGTGCTCAGTGCAATAGGGATAGCACCTGTTAAGTCTTATTGAATTTTGAGCTTTTTAATGGAATTTCCATAAAGTTTTTGTTGTTTGGTCCTTTTTTTTTTTTTTTTTTTTAATATATTGTTGTTTGTCTTAACTTTAAATGTTTTTCTTTCATTTATTAAGGTCGATATTTCCCATTTTAGTGTTCTCCATAACTATTCTAATATTCTAATGTATCACAATGCGTGGTCCTTTTCTCCTGTTTTCAACTGGTCTTTTAATCTTATAAATTAATGTACGTAAAAGTTATATATATATATATATATATAAATTTAATTTGGATAATTTTTTACCTTATTTCCATCTGTGTGTTTCTGTGGTTTTTATATGATTGTCTCATCTTCTTTCTCAATCTTTTCTTTTTAATCACAGATTTCAATATTACATATATATTATATATACATATATAATAATAATAATATACGAAAGAATATTGGCAAATATAATTTGGATACTTTATAAGTAGTAAACACCCATTACTTGAATTAAACGTTTAAATGAAACGCACTCGATTGAATACCTCAAATGGTCTCGAAAAATAATTTTTAAAATTTTCTAGTAGATCCTTATAAGAAATCCATTTTATAGCCATTATATATATACATATTTATTTCTCCATATTTTGCTAAAATCTGGTACTTAAAAGATGCGTGATAGAATTCACTTTAATAAATAATCTTTATTAATAACAAAAATCTCTGATAAATTGGTTTATAAATTCTGAAAGGAGAAACAAATTGCGTTGTTTTTAAAATATTCATGCTTTAAATATGAAATTAATATTTTGCAATAAAGTTAGCAGGAAAAACTATTTTATAGATGATTTATCAAGCAAACTAATCACAGATAAATGTTTTTATGGAAATTTTTACCGTATAAATGTATATATATACATAAGTATATATACACATAAATATTTGGACACTTTCAAATTTAGACGTTTTGTCAAAGACCTAGAAAAATTCTCCAGGAATTATCTTAAATTTTTGGGCGTATAAAGAACATGCTATACCTCATATATTTAAGCAAAAGTCTTGTCCTGTAGAGGAAAGGGAGACCAGTAAAAAATTAAACAAAAGTCAATGTGCTTTGGATTACCCTGTAAAAAGTAATGCTTCAAACGCGTTTTTGGTGTAGCATGTGATATTGAGGATTGCTTTAATTATTTGTTTAATTTTTTTATTAAGCTAGCATATATACAGATATAACGTTTATTTAAAAAACTGCCACCTTCTTAATTATAACATGTAGGTATTAGACAGAGTGCAAAGTCATTTTTAGAGAACTTGGCAAACTACATTAGACACAGCATACTGCAATCAGAGGTATAACATGTTCTTTATACTCCCAAACTTTCAAGATAATTTCTCAAGAATTTTTCTGGATATTTAACAAAACATCTATATTAAAAAGTGTCCAAATACTTATTGGTAGATAGTGTATAAATATATGAAAGTTTTTTTTTTCTTTTTTTATGAAAAATCTTTTGAAACAAAAACCTTTTTAAATTATAATTAGCATAGGTTTTTTCTTCTCTATTCCTAATGACACAATCATTTCCATGAAATTTCCGCATTGAAAAAGACGTTAAAAGTGTTTTGATTTAAGTAAAACATTAATATTGTTTTCCTTTGTTTTGCTAGAGGTTGTAAGAATGCGTAGTATTATGTAAAAAAAAATTATAATATTAAATTTAATTTAATTAATTTTTAAAAGCAAATTCCTTTTTTAAGTGGACTGAGCGCTATTCATTGCCTCAAACATTTTAAAAAGTAGTTTAGAGAATCTTATATAATATTAAGCAAGAGGCCTCCTGCATAGTGTTAGGTACGATCACTCGAAAAAAAAAATGCTCTGGACCGCGATTTCATTTTGGTAAAATGAATATCATAATATGTCAGGTTTTAATTTGCTATACAAAGAGCACCGTTCAACCGATCTCTACGAATATTGATACATTTATTAATCAAAACAAATCCTAGCCAACATCGTATTTTTTTTTAGTTCAATCGGATAATTGGTTCAAAAGATATTAAATAAAAATCTAATTTTAACTTTAAAATTTAAGACACGGCCTTCCGGCTCATTCGGAAGGATAGATTGATTTCTATTTTCCTATCAAATAGCAATTTCTTACAAAATATTAATGGACACATAGTCACGGTTTTGAAACAAAATGGTGGCTACAAATTATTAATGGACTTGGTACAAATAATGATTTGGGTTATGTACATATGGAATTTTAAGCAAATCGGTTCATAAATACCTTTTTATGTGAATTTCAAATTTCCAAGTAGCCGGCACTTGGAAACAAGATGGCAATCAAGTATATCAAATGTATTTGTGAAACTTGTCTACTGTACAAATTTAGTTCGAATTAATTCAGAATTTGAAAAGTTATGTGTTGAAAAATTAAGTGACCACCACTTGATTCAAAATGGCGAAGCAAATTGTTGAGTGAACTAATTTTTGATAATTATAAGATAAGTCCACTGTCCGACTTTGGTTCGAATAAATTCAGTTTTTCAAAAGTTATTGCGATAAAAAATTCTCAAGTGGCTGTGTTGTGGCCGCAACATGTAAACAAAATTGTGGAGAAAGTCGCCCACTGAAATAATAGATATTTGGATGATAAATCCATTTTTCAACTTTGGTGAGAACTAATTAAATATTTCAAACATTATCGTGATAATAAATTTTCAAGTGGCCGCCACTTGGAAACAATAAGGCGGATGAAGTTACCCAGAAAACTCATCCAAGATATTTTAAGCAGAAGTTCACTGTCTCAAATTTGGTTCGAATCAGCGCAGTGTTTCTAAAGTAATTGTTATGACAAATTTTCAAGTGGCAGTCCAAGTGGCTGCAAGATTGCCTATTGCGCAGCACTAGTGCGACATAAATATCCAATCAACCAACCAATCAATACAAATTGAAAAGAAATTGGCAGAGCAACTTGTCCAGCGAAATCATTCAAGATATTTCTATGATAAGTTCACTGTCGAACTTTGGTTCAAACTAATTCAGCATTTAAGAAATTATCGTGATAAGAAATTTTCAAGTGGCAGCGTGATGTCAAGTGGCCGCCACTTGGAAACAAAAACAAAAATAAATAAATAAATATGGAGTGAGATGCGCAGCGTGATTATCTGAGATATTTAAATGATAAATCCACTACCCAAATTTGGTACGAATTGATTCAGTATTACAAAAGTCATCATAATGACAAATATTCAAGTGGTTGCCACTTGGAAATAAAATGGTGGAAAAAGTTACCATTGTAACTTATCCAAGACATTTGAAGCGTAAGTTCACTACCCAACTTTGATTTGAATGAGTTTAGTATTTTAAAAATTATCGTGATGTCACATTTTCAAGTGGCGAGCCTGATTTCAAGTGGCCGCAACTTGGAAACAAAATGTCGGAACAAGTTGCCCAGTGAACTCATCCAAGATAATTATATGAAAAGTTCACTGTCCAACTTTGGTTCGAATCGAATCAGAAATTAAAAAACTATCATGACTATAAATTGTCAAATGGTACTCTGATTTCAAATTGTGCCGCTTAGTTTATATCATACGCACTTTGTTAAAAATTGTGCATAAAGTTCATTGATAAACTTTGTTGAAACCCTCATGTGGTCTATGTATACATCAACATTCAAGCAAATCCGGTCTTAAATAAGCTTTATGCAAAGTAAATTTGAAATTTTCAAGTTGCTTCCACTTGAAAAGAAAATGACGGAGAAACTTGATTAACAAACTCATTCAAGATACTTAAAGGGAAATTCGCTGTCTAAATTTGGTTCTATTTGAAGTGTTATTTCGGAAGTTAATGTGTGATTATAAATTTTCAAGTGGTATTCTGATTTCAATCAGCCACAACTTGGAAGCTAAATGTCGGAACAAGGTGCCTAGTGAACTCATCTAAGATATTTATATGATAAATTCACTGTCGAACTTCGGTTCGAATTGAATCTGAATTGAAAAAGTTATCATGATTATAAATTTTCAAGTGGTAGCCTGATTTCAAGTTGTCCCGCTTAGTTTATAGCGTCCGCACTTTGTTAAAAGTGGCGGATAATGTTCACTAATAAACTTGGTTGAGACTTTCATGTGGCTTATATATACATTAAAATTCAAGCAAATCCGGTCTTAAATACGCTTCTTACAATGATAATTCCAAGTTTTCAAGTGGTCTTCGCTTGATAACAAAATGGCGGAGCAACTTGGTTAACAAACTCATTCAAGATACTTATAAGGTAAATTCTGTCGAAATTTGGTTCTGTTTGGAGTATTATTTCGGAATTTATCGTAATTATAAATTTTCAAGATTTTCTAGTGGTAGCCTGATTTTAAGTGGCTCCCCTTAGTTTAAGATATCCGCCACGCAAAAGGGCAAATAAAGTGCATTAAAAAACTTATTGGTTGAAAACTTTATATAGTCTATGTATACATCAAAATTCAAACAAATTCGGAATACGCTTTTTACAATGTGAATTTGTAATTTTCAAGTCGTCACCACTTGAAAACAAAAGGCCGGGACAACGGGGTTAACAAACTCATCCAAGATATTTATAAGATAAGTTCACTGTCAAAATTTCGTTCAATTTGCTATTATTTCGGAAGTTATCGTGATGTTAAATTTTCAAGTGGTTGCCTGATGTCAAGTGGCCCCCGCTTAATTTAAGATATCTGCCACTTTGTTAAAAATGGCGGATAAAGTTCATTAACAAGCTTTGTTGAGACCCTTGCGTGGTCAAAATTTAAATCCTAATTCATGCAAATCTGGCCTTAAATACATTCTTAACAAAGTGAATTTTAAATTTTCAAGTGGCCTCCACTTGAAAACAAAAAGACGGACATCTTGGTCAACAAACTTATCTAAGATTGTTACAAGACACGTTCGCTGTCTAAATTTGTTTCAATTTGAAATGTTATTTCGGGAGTTATCGTGACGAAAAAATATTCATTATATATAAATAGATAGATAAAAGAAGTGATTGCAATAGGTCGATTTCTAAAGAAATCAACCTAAAATAATAAGTGATGAGATAAAAAGAACTCTTTAATTTCATAAAATAAAATACTTACAACTTCTTATTTATTTATTTATTATTACACATAAGGAAACATTTATTTACATGTGAAAAGAAAATTAAAATTAAAATTAAATTTAAATTTAAACCTGTATTATAAAAATTTTCTGATAAAACTGACGTCATTATAGCTTTATTTATTTGCTTTATTTATTTATTTTAAAATATTAATTTTAATTAATTTTTTATTCTTATATATTTAATTTTTTAGCTCCCTATCACACTATATGTATGGGGAACTTAGGTAATCGTGAAATTTTTCGAACTCGATTTTTTTACTTTTTTACACGATTTCAGGTGTGAGAAATCCAAAAATATCAAAATGGGTATGTGTCCGTCTGTAGGGTGTCTGTTAGTCCGTTAGTGTTTTTTGTTAGTATGTTAGACTGTGTACACGATATATCACGAACAAATGATTTCAGAGATGTTGGACCAGCTTTAAAGTATTAGTTATGACACTAGCAAGAACCCTACTCATTCGCAACATTCTAATTCAAAAACTTCAGAAGTTATTGGAAATTTACAATTTTTTTAACGTGGGAGAATAGGGCAAAATTTCACTTAAAAGTGCACGAAAAGAAATATTTTTATCGTAAAGATAAGAACAGCTTTTAAATATCAGTTTCGATACCGGGATGAACACCATTAACTAGAAACATGCTACATTGAAAATTTCGCAAATTATGTCAGAATTCAGCAAAATTTCGCATAAGTGTCTCTTTTGAGTGACATTTTCATCGTAAAATTGTCAGACTACTTTTAAAATATTATATAAGATGCTAGTATAAAACAGCCTTGACTCTGAATTTTCCAGTTTAAAAATTTCGTAAGTCACTTGAAATTTACGATTTACTTAATATGGCGGAATAGAGCAAAATTTCGCATAAACGTCCACTTTGAGGGATATTTTCATCGTAAAGATGTCAGATTACTTTAAAATATCATTTAAAATACTGGCATGAACATCCCTGACTATGAACTTTTTTATTTAAAATTTTCGTAAGTTATTTGGAATTTACGATTTACATAACATGGCAGAAAGGGCAAAACAGAGCATAAACATCCATTTGAGGATCATAAATATATCAGACAACTTCAAAATAACATTTATGATACTTTTTTGAGCAAGATTGACTACAAATATTCTAACATGAAAATTTCGTACGTTATTCGAAATTTAAGGTTTTATCAACATAGCAAAATGGGGCGATTTTCCATATAAATATGCATTTTGGGGATTGTTGCATTGGAAATAGTAGCATGAAAAATTAACTACGCAATTGACCCCAATAAATTATATTAATAGATTAGATTAAGATAAATGCATCGAACTAAACGGTGGGTAGCCTATTAGGCGGGGATTTCGTTCTGTCACTGTGTCAAGCGTTTGGTCAAAATCATTTCTCTTAGAATTAATATAATTCGTTTTCTACTAAAATTTATGAGAACATACATATGATGGGGAACTGAGCAGAGTCCACCTACGCCAACTACTTTTTCTTGATTTTATTGTTACAAAGCTTTAGTATAGGACCTTCTTGGCGACTTTTATTTATTTATTTATTTATTTATTTATTTGGCAATTAAAATGTATATTGTAAATGAGTAAGTAAAGATTTTTGTGACAATCAAGCGGGCTACTTTGGTGCTAAATTTCAAATTCAGCCAAGGGGGTCATATACTAAATCTGTTCCCTAATGTGAACATTTAGTGCATTTTCAATTAAGCATGTTTCTAATCAACATAATGAAACTCAAATAAATAAATGTCATTTACATTTCATAATTATCTGTATATCATTGTACTTGACCGTGATTTTGATTTGCATGCAGTTGACAATCGAAATATATTTTTTTAAACATTTAAATTATTCATATTTTTTGGTGCGACATTCTTCCCGATAAGAGGTTTTTTTTTTTTTTTTTTTTTTTTTTTTTCACATGATAAAAATTAATGCAATTTTGAGAATTCATTAATTTTATGATTCATTTTAAAATAGTGACCAGCGAAGCGGGCGTAGCCTGCTAGCTATTCATATTTTTTAAAATCATTTACATATAATGACCAGCGAAGCGAGCGAAACCTGCTAGTATCATAATAAAATTCTTCTATTTTCTATTATTAAAATTTTCCAAATTTGTTTTTTCCAATATATATATATATATATATATATATATATATATATATTCGTAACTTCAAAAGAAAAATAATATTAATAAAAAAAATATTAATCAATAAAAATTAAAAAATTTCTGAAAGACAGAATTTAGTCTAGTACGGAGGACTATTCATTTTAATCTGTAAAATTTTTATTTTTAATTTTTAATTTTGATTTTTTACTTATTTTTTTTACCGTAAAACTGGGCCACGTACTTTTTAAAATGACTGAAATGAATAAAATGAAGTGTTTCCACCTAAATTTCATACTTCAGTTAATTTTAAGAAATCTAATTGTCGCGTGGAAAAACTGTCCCCACCCCTGGATTCAGAAAAATCGACCCTTTCATTTGGTACCGAATTTGTAACGATAGGACACGTATTTTTAATTTATTTTGGTGTTACACAAAACTGGTCTACGAAAACTCCAGATTGTAACTAATAGTCCTCCGTCCTAATAATAATCCCACATATTACAGCACACATTATGTCTGTGTCTTGTAAAATTTGCGTTCTAATGTTACAATCTTTTATGTTACTAATTTTAAATCAACAAGTGAAACATGTAATTAAGTAATCAAATATGAAGAATGCTATATCTATAAAGTTTCCATATCAAAACGAGTTGAAAATTAAAAAATAAAATAAATTTAACTTTGTTTTTGAAATATGTGCAAATATGAAATATTATTCTAATAAATAATAACTGTTACAGTAAAAAAAAAAAATCATAATAATTATGACCAGCATCTTGGTCATTATTAATACCATAGTTGCTAATATTATAATAATTAAATTTTCAAAATAATTTCTGCATTAATTTTGCATTGGTTGAATTCACAATGATTGAAAATCATACTTCATACCGTTAGAAATATTTCATACAAATTATGCAAAAATAAATTATTTTGTTTTTAGTTCAAGTAATTTAGTAATTGTTTTCCATTAAAAAAGCTTTTAAAAATTCCATACTAGGTAAAATGCAAATTTGTTCTTAACATTTATCGTTTAAAGTAACATTATCATTTTTCAAATCCGTACATTAAATATATACAGTATAATATTAAATGAAGCACGATTGCCAAATCTAATGTGAACACTTTGGATAAAACATCCATTAGTTGAATTAATCGTTTAAGTAGAATGCGCTCGATTAAGTGTCTTAAATGATCTTGAAAAAGAATTTTTAGACCGTCATGCATATCAATTTTCCGATAAGCAGTTAAAAAAAAAAATCAGCTTTATAGCTATGATGAAAAGCATTATTTATTTTTCCGATATTTTTACTAAAGTACTGCTTAAAAGTTGCATGATAGAATTCCATTTGATAAATGATATTTATAAATAACAAAAAGTGGCTATTTTGTTTTATAAACTTTGAAAAGAGAAACAAATTGCATTTGTTTATGAAATATGCATGCTTTAAATACGCAGTTTATATTTTTTCAATAAAGTAGCTGGAAAAGTCATTTAACAGATGATTTATCAAGCAAACGGGTTAAACCTTAACGTGTTTATTTAAAATTTTGTTAATGAGGATCATTTAAACATAAAAGGTTGATCAACGAAAAATTAAAAAAAAAAAAAAAAAAAAAGCGAAAATTGTAATTTAAAACCGATATACAGTCGAAAACATATATTTTGTAATATAAAAATAAAAACTGTATTTTATTTTTTTTTTTTTTAATCTGCAAAAATAATAAAAAAAATAATATGATTAATTTTATAACATTATATGAATTTTCATAAAATTAAAGATTTTTTTTTAATATAAATATTATGTGACCAAGGTATTTACATTTATCCCAAGCACCTCATATGCATGACGTATATATTTTTGCTTTGACTTTTCACATTTTTTTTTCATTCAAATCTCATATCCTGATCTTTTCTAAGGTTTCTTGGGGTGTTAAAATGTTTAAGAATTGAAGTACTTATCGTCGGAAAACTAATCGTCGAATTGAAGTACTAATCGTCGTTGAGTCGTTCGGAAAAGTTTGCAAATCTGTAAAAAGTTGAGAGGACCATATTCGAGAAAATTTTTACTGTATCTTGGAATTTGACTTTCATATCTCTTAGCTTATTGTAGTGTGTAGTATGTATGTACAAAAAAAAAAACCGAGGTTACAATTGCTCCAAATCATGGGGCAAGTACAACAATGAAACACAAAAATTTCAACAATTTTTGTTTTCATCATATGGCATATCATTAAATTATAAGCACCTCATATTTTAAAAGCCAATAAGTTGTAATTTATGCCTAGAAACTTTCAGAAGTATAAGTATAATGGCAACTGTGTAAAATACGATAAAAAACGAACCGTGCCAAAACATATTTACATTTACCCCTCTTCATCCTATAACACAGTTGCCAACATTTTAATTTATTGAGTATTTCTAACCTCGCCTTTATTTCGCACCACTTTAATTATAGAATAATTTACACAAATATATTGAATACGATAAAATAAGAAAACAATTCTCTTAAAAATAACAATAATAATAATGATAATAATAATAAATAAATAAATAAATAAATAAAAGTAATTACAAAAAATAAAAAATAAATAAAAAATCATGAAACAGCGAAATAAAAGCGGAGCTAAAAATGCTTCGGAATAAATTAAAATGTTGGCAACTCTGCTATAGCAAGATTTTATTGCCGAAACGTCAGTGGAGGCCCTCTGTTGAGACTCAAAAAGATTTTGGGTTCCGTCTGTGTGTCAGTGTTTGTCGCACGACAGCGGCCGCAAAAATCCCGCTATCGACTTGAAAACCTAAAATTTGGTATCTATGTTCATGATCCCCCCGAAATTAGCTGTATGTTTTGGAGTGTGCATTCCATTTGCAGTTCGTGTACAGGGACACGCCTAAGTTTTTCTTATCATTATGACCTATGGGAAGAATTTGTACAGTATCTTGATAGCGCCCGCAAAAACCACACTATTCACTGGCAATTTGGTACACATGTTCAAGAGCTCAACAGAAATAGCTGTATAGTGTTACGTGTGTATTACATTTGTCGTTTGTGTACAGGGACATGCAAAAGTGTTTCTTATCATTACGGCTTATGGGAAGAATTTGTATGTACCACAATAGCAGCCGCAAAAATCCTTCGATTAACTTGCAAATTGGCACAATCGTTCAAGCTTTGCATATAAATAGCTCCATAATTTTTTATTGCTATATTGTTTATAAACTGTGTACAAGGACACGCCAAAATTCTTAACATTTCGGCGTATGGGGTGAATTTCGTTTAAACGCATTTTAACACCATTACTTTGCAATCAAGAAAATGAAATCAGTGTACGTGAGTAAGATGCTTAAACTTATGTTGTTTGAAGAAAATATGTGCTCTTAGGCTTTCTAATTAATGTACAGGACTTTACAAAAGTGTTCTGACAATGTCACGTTGTCATCCAAAGGATGTTAAATTTGGAATAATTATTAGTTTTAAAAGCAAAATAAGCTGAATACTTTTCACTGGTGTATACAGTGGTTTTGGTTCGTTTACAGAGACACTAAAAAGAATTTATTGACATAGAGCCTATGGATAATTTTCTGTTTAAGCGGATGTTAATGTGTTTATGCTCCATTGAAAAGAATGAAATTAACAAACATTGTGAAGATACTTAAAAGCATGTTTACTCTTTAAAAAGATATGTATAGACTAAATAATTTATTTATGGGACCACACAGAAGAATTCCGATGACTTACTATAATCATCCAAATGATGTCAAATTATTCTGAAAAAATAATAAATTATAATTAATTAGGTGTATTCTTATTATTGCCGTATATAATAATTTTGGCTACTTTTCCGGGATACATAAAACAATTTCGTACTATTACGGTCTGCAGTCGGTATTTCTTAAAAGTGTATTTTAACGTGGTTACATCCCCATTAAATATAATGGAATTTTACTGCAATTGTAAAAGCATGTTTTTCGGTGGAAAAGTGGGGGAATAGAATTGATAATTAGTTTATAGAGTTACGCAAAATAAGTCCGATATGCTATGTAATCTTTTTGCATGAAATTTCGTACACATATTTCTGAATTTCAGGGAAATAATGCAAGACTGCCAATTATTAAGAACACATATATACGATATACAGATAGGTGCAGAAAAATAGATACAGCGGGAGGGTTGAGAGGGGCGGCAGACCCTCTCAGGAACGCATCTGTTTATGTAGCAAGTCAATCGAATCAATATATACATTATATAATAAGGAATAAATAAAAATGACCTGTTGAATAATGTGTGATGCAAATAGAACGTTGAGGCTCCTGAACTGCAGATCCACTAGTATATATATATATATATATATATATATATATATATATTTACATTTTCATAGTTGCTAACTTTCTTAACCCTTTCAGAGACAGTGTAATTAAGCTTATTTAAAATCAAGTACCACCAGAATTTGGTAAAAATATTAGAAGTAAAGAAATGATTTTTTTTCCTAGTAATGTTAAAAAAGAAAAATATTTAAAAATGTTTCGGGTTGGATGTTTTAAGCTGGGAATTAAAATTAGGTGGTATAAAATATATCCCACCGCCCAAGAAAGAGTAATTTTTTCCAAGGCACTCTTAGCCACTTTTATATTTCGCATCATCTTATTTACATAACGCTTTTTCCCCCCAATATACTACAACAGTTGAAGGATAAAGATATTAAGTATTGTATTTGAATATTGGGAGGGGGGGGGAGAGAGAGAGAGGGAGATTATGAACCGAATAAGTTTCGCGTATAAGTATTTTAAATAAGTTAACTACTTACATTATATAAAATAATATTAAATTTATTTGTTTAAAAAATGTTAAAACAGCATATGCAAGCTGCTTAAAGTAGATTCTATATGGAAAATTTGTTAAGTAGTGCAAATGTCTGAATTTTTAATTGTCAGAAATTTGAAATATCTGAATTTCTAAGCGCCTAAATTGTAAAATATCTGAATTTTTAGTGTCTAAACTGTAATATGTTTTAATTTCAAACATATCAACCTTATTCAGACACTTATCTCACATTATTTATAAATAGACACTTATGTGTCTTAATTTAAGATAGCATATGCGTCTGAAATTTTGCAATGTTTCAGACATTTATGTGCCTGAATTGGTATATATCAGGCATATTTCTGTCTGAATTTAAGACGCTTCTAGTTACAGTGTATGTGTTTAAATGATAAACTCTATTTTCTAGAGTCGAGATATATTCATTTTAACATTCGGATGCATCTTTTTAAGGCATCCTTACGATGGGAAAATCAGATACATAACTGAGAGATTTTACAGAAAAACAATCTAACTCAGTTGGCATATATCATTATTAAATTAATTTAGATTACGAATTGCTTTTCTTTCAATAAACATAAAATATTTTAACCAGATTAATATTGATATTATATTATGTCGTAGAAAAAGAGTTTAAATGAGTCAATTAGTTTTTTAATCGAGAGAAAAAAATCATTAGTATTTCTACGAAACACAAATCTGTCAACGCATAATCATCAAACAAGGAAATGAACGCAATTCAGTGTTGGGAAAGGTTGATTTATTATGAGTAATTTAATTCGATCTTTCGTAATATCAGAACTGGATGAAGTGACGAGCAATAGTGATGATTATTAAACACAAAGAAAACTTCTTTATCATTATGGCCTATGGGCCAAATATTTTATATGCGATAGCGTCTAAATGTCTTATCATCTGAGCTGAAAATTTATACACATGTTATGAGTCACCGACGTACAAAATGTATAGGTTTTGGTGAATCTAGCATTTAAAGTTTTTTACAGGAACATAAAGAAATATTCTTTATCATTATGGCCTATAAGCCCAATTTTTTTAAAATATGATAGCGTCTAAACGCCTTATTCGTCTAAGCTGAACATTTATATACATGTTATAGGTCTTAGTCGCATGAATTGTACAGATTATAGTGTATCTAGCCATCATAAATTTTCACAGGGATACAACGAAAAATTCATTTAAATTATGATCTATGGGCTCAAATTATTTGAAGTGTAATAGAGTAAAATTTAACAATAGAGGAAAATACTCAAGCACTTTATTATAATTTTCTCTATTGTTTATTTAACGAGTTGTCTCACTTTAATTTATTTATACAACCGTTAATCGCATTCGGAAAGTAGAGTAGAGTCACTCCAGATCTTTTAGTTAAAGGAATCAGTAGCGAACATTTAATATAAAAAGAGTCTGGTTACAGTTATTGAAGATCGTTTCATTGCAGAAAGTGATTATTGGTATGTGACATCGTATAAGAAAATAAAAACTTATAAAAACATTTTGATAGCAGTATGAGTTACATTAAAGGAAATCGATAAGTAACGCAAAGAAACAACTGGGTTAACCAATAAAAATAAAATGATAAAGTTCCAGAAAAATATTTATTATATCTTTCCTAAAGTCAATATCGTACATATAACTAAATTCGATTAAATGTGACGGAAAAATGAAAAGAATTTACTAGTTTAAAAAAGTTACAAAAATTTACTTACTAAATTATAAAAAATAAATACACTTCATTGAAAAACGTGTATTTTGAATGATATGCTTAATTTCATTTTTAATTCCATTACCCAACTACCGTAGGTAATGGAAATATCGTATTTAGTCTAAAAATTCGATATCGAATTTTCACCTGATTTACATGTTTTAAGGTTTTCTGAGTCCAAAAAAGTAGTTTTTGGCAATTAGTCAGTATGTGTGTGTGGAATTTTCTGACTATTATAGCTCCAAAACTAATAAAGATAGAACTACAAAGCTTCAGAATTGAGACAGGCATGCCTACAGATGATTTTTTGAACTTTTGTAAAAATTGGAAAAGTGAAAGTGGTACATCGGGAACCTGAAGTATCCATATCTCAAAAACAGCTCTAACGATTTTTTTTTCAAAATTGCTTTCTAAACACCCTATAAGATGTCTTTTCGTACGAATTAGTTGGTTAGTTCAGGAAAATTGATAGACGTTCTGTATAAATAGTTCAATTTCATGTCTCACAAGAGCGTTCCTTTAAAAACGCGTTTTTTAAAAAAATGCGTAACGCCGCGGCGTTACGCATTTTTTTTTTTTTTAACTCGCCATATTAACCCCCTTCTAAATATCCTTTTGCATGTAATTGTTGTTTTCCATTCAACAACTGGTTATGCCAAGTTTTGGTAATAGTCGGTATCACAATAACGGCTCTAACGATTTTCTTGAAAATTGTTCGACAAACCCATTTTAGATATCCTTTCTAATGTATTACGTGGTTATATTTCAGAAAAATTAACAGTCATCCTGATCAGGTAGGTCAGTGTAAGATCTCGGAAATTAATGTTCTGAAAGTTTAAAATTTCTGAATGCTTCAAATGTCTAGTTATTCGGGAAGTTGTATGATTGTTGAATCATATAAACGCTACCGAAGGCAGCGGAGACCTGGTGCAATTGGCTAAAAGAATTGAAAAGATACATTGTCACCATGTTCTGAGCAATTCTGAAAGTTTCCAATGTCTAGCTAGTTGGGAAGTTATATAATTGTTGAATCATTTAAACGCTTCCGAAGGCAGCGGGGACCAGAAACAATTGATTAAAAGTTTTGAAAAAAGTCACTGTCATCGTGTTCTGAGTTTTTCTAAAAGTTTCAAACTTCTAGCTAATCGTGAAGATATATGATTGTTGAATCATATAAACGCTACAGAAAACAGCGGGTAACAGAAACAATTGGCTAAAAATATTTTAAAAATGCATTGTTATCGTGTTTTGAGCTATTCTAAAAGTTTCAAATTTCCAGATAGTTGTGAAGTTAGTTGAATAAATTTTCTGTTGAATCATATAAAACGATACCGCAGACAGCGGAGACTCGAAACAGTTGGCAAAAAGTATTAAAAAATGCATTGTCACCCTGTTCAGAGCTATTCTGAAAGTTTCAAATGTCTAGTCGAGAAGTTAGTTAAAAATCGATTGCAAGATTTGTACTGAAGAAAAAATCAAACAAACAAACAAATAAACAAGAATCGAAGTTAATAAAAACATGGTAAAAGTCTCTAAGGTCTAAAACATGGTCGATAAGTCTCTATGGCATAATTCATAATATTTTTACTAAACGTATTAACAACATTCTTTTAATTTTGTAATTAAACATGTTAATAACATTCCTAATTAAAAAGTTTTTCTTGTATTTTTAGTAAACCACGATTAAATATAAAAAATTATAGCCCCTTAATTAAATGTTTACATGCGAAGCCTTTTAGGGTTACTTTAAAATATGAGTTAATTAATTAATTAATTTTATTTTTTAATTTTGAGTTCCTATATTTTTACGCACATTTTATTATATTTTCACCTCTATTTTAGAACAGTATTTTTAAAAATAATGTTATAACATTAAAAATTTCAAGAAAAATTTCTTATTAAAAACAGTGATGAAAAAAAAAAAAAAAAAAAACATGCGCAAAAAGGTAGGAAAGATTCTACCCTTGTTATTATGTAAAGAAACAGTATATTGGAAAAAAATTTAAAGGTCGTTAAGTCTGCATCATAATAAATTAACCATATTCGGAAATAAAATATTTTTGTTGAAGCAAATTTTGAATTATATTAAGCTTGTTTCATGTTAAATTAACTATATTCGGAAATAAAATATTTTTAATGTATATTATAATACGCCTTTCTGTCATTTGTAAGATTTTTCTTTCCACGAGTAGCAAAGCTGCATTTTTACTTTCTGCTGTATATATAAGAAGAAAATATAGGATTCTTGATAAATGTTTACCAATGGTTTTCTATGATTTTTTAAGTTTTGAAATCTACTTAACATGATTTAATAGTTATTATTATTATTATTATTATTACTGGAAATATGTGTCTGTATGTCTCTCTTAGCGTGTGTGTTACCAAAATGTTAGTGCACACTGTAACTCAACAATCAATAGACAGAATTCAACAAAACTTGATATTTAGTTGAACATTTACTTAAATTGGTGCTGAATATATTTGGGGATCAATCACTCATTAGATAACATTGGCATTTTGTTTTTATTTTTCATAATTTTTAATATAACAATATAGGACAAAATTTTACATAAATGTATTCAATGAAAATTATTTCTAACCAACCAATATGAAATTAAAAATGCATATATATATATATATATATATATATATATATTTGTAATCGTAATAGAAAGGCTCGTAGTATCCCTAAAGTTACAGAAAATTTAATATAATTTTACATATAACCTATATAATTTTATTATATTGTTACCACATTTTTTTTTTTTTAAATATCCTAAAAGTTTTAATGCTGTAATATTATTAAAAAAGTAATAAAAATGTAGTGTCAATACTCTCATGTTTGTTAAAATTGCAACATCATGAAAGAATTGTCAGAAATTAAGGATATTTATTTCACATATTACTGATAGTGGTACAAATAATCGATAAAATGTACATGACAAAAAACAACAACAAAAAAAAAGAAATCTGAAATGTACTTGTGTGTTCGCCACGCTGAACAATGGGAGCCTGTACACGTCGTGGCATTGAATCATTCAGGTTCTGAATGTAATCCTGGGAATGGCATCCCACATGCCTTTGACTTGAGGTCAAAGTTCAATCTTTCTGTGCGCCACACCTGTTGTCCTGCTCGATCCCAGACATACACGATGGGCGACACATCCGAGGAATAAGCAGGCCATGGAAGAAGCGAAACATGTGCACGGGCATTATCTTGCTGAAATACAGCATCCGAAATGCGTCGAAGAATGGGAAGGACCTCTGGCTCCATAATTTCCCTTATGTAGCGATCACTGTACAGGTTGTCCGTATGTGTCCAATGTGCACTAGAAGGGACCAATATATATACCCAATATCTCCCCACACCATGATGCTAGGCGTTTGTGCAGTATGACGCTGGATAACACACTGTGGGAGCAGACGTCTGAAGCGTACTTTTCCATCATTGTATTCCAGATTGTAGCCAGATTCATCGGAGGAAACAATTTGTTGCCACTGGGCACGCCACGTGCTGTGTTGCTGTGCCCACTGAAGTTGGAGGCGTCTGTGATTCAGCGAGAGTGGAATCCTGCGTAGTGGAACCATTGCACGCAGTTCATGCTGCAGAAAACGGCGACGAACCATGGAGTTAGACAACAAAATGCCTGTAGCCGTGCTCCAACGTTGTGCTAACACACGAGAAGACGCTGTACGGTCCGTCACAGCCATGCGCATGAGGTGTCTGTCGTATCGTGCCGTTGTTCTATTGCGTACTCCACTGCCAGGTTTTCGGCTTGTTTGATTCTCCTCTGTCCATTTCTTCCAAACATGCTTTACTGTTGGGGCATTACACTTCGTGCAGACTGCGATTTCTCGATACGAAAATCCACCCTCTCGCATACCAACGATGCGGCCGCGTACGAGCTCCGTTAGTTGTTTCTATGGCATCCTCCGCTTTTGACGAGGCATTTTGACAACCAATGAAACGTTTACCGCAGACACAGGACGATAAGCAGATTTCAACGCGCCTTTACAGTCCTTTATATACCTAGAACAAGCGATTGATAAGGAGTCGGTTGTTCGGACTCGTTCCACGCATGCGCAATCGCTTTGTAATTCTAATTATTTGCATGCCTTACCTCACTTTACATTTCCTGTAAGATTGATTCAATTTCCATAATCCCTTCATGGTGTTGCAATTTTCACAAACATGAGTGTATAATAACGTTCGCTTAAAATATTTGGAACGCTTAGAGCATCTGTAATAGACAACAAAGAAAAAAAATTGTAAATAAAGAAGAATCTTTTCCCTCCTCGAGTGAAATATCCCTTAACGAAGAGGTGTAAATTTTCAATATGAATATTTTTCAAAAGAACTTGTCTAAAACTTAAACAAGAACGAAAAATCATGCGGTACGCATTGATTATTAACACTTTCCAAGGTACGCATTGATTATTAACACTTTCCAAATGTACGTAATTGTTGTATCATATAATTTCCAATGCTTTTTGACCACGTAATCACGCAACGGAGAGACAGCAGTTTTTAAAGACATGCAGATAGACTTATTGAATTCCTAATCATTCTTAAACATCGTTAGGAAGTGTTAAAAATACTTAACACAAAAGAAAACGTAACCCTTATATTCTAATTGTAGCCCTTAATGTATCTGAATATTTTAGTGTAGTCCTGTAAATTTGAAGGTTAACTATATCATATTCTATACGAAATATTATTTCAGCATATTAACAACAAATGCTAATTTCTTAATGATTTTTACAATAGAAAGTTCTTTAATTGTAATTTATAAAAATGTCTTTCCTAAAATGCAATGCATTAGTATTATTTTGGCTCTCCCTGTACACAAACCATTTGCACAGGAACCTATTAATGCCATTTAAAATAGGGAACATTCCATAGTGAATTTAAATAATATATATATATATATATATATATATATATTAAATCTAAAAATATATATGGACGCTGGGGGCGGGCAGACAGACAGACAGATGGACAGTTAAACAGATAGATACACAAACTCAAATCATATTCACACTTAAAAAGTGTTAAAAAGTGTTAAATCGCTAAATGCAAACGAAAATGCAATTCCAGCAAATTAACAATAAAAGCCCTTAAAGTAACTGTGTGGCCCTGTAAATCTAATGCTAATCATACTACATTCTGTAGAAAGCATTCTTTTATACATATGAATAACATATTTCAATTTTATTAAGTTTTGTTCAAAGTAAAGCTATTAACATTTGGTTTATAAAAATACCTCTCATAGAACAAATGCTTTGGAATACTTTCGAGTGTCCCTCTACAAAACCAGTGGTAGTATTTACTTCATTTTCTACAGCAAATATCCAATAGTGAAAATGGTTAACATATTTCAATTTCATTTTGAAATTTCTGTATAATAAAGGAATTAAAATATAGTTCATAAAAATACCTCTCACACTGTAAACGTAAACGTCTTAAATTCAGTTAAAAAAGTGTCTTAAACGTATGGTTATTTTTTAAGCGAAAAAAAAATGTCTTACTTTTTAAGACACTTTTTTGCAACTAAAATTAAGACTTTAAAATGTCTTAAAACACCGCCATGTTTTTTAGGCTTAGAAATACCGCCATGTTAGGCTTAAAAACACCGCTATTTTAAGGCTTTTTAATAAATAAATAAATAAATAAAGGTGGCCTGCGATTCTTTTTTTCTGTTAAAAATAGATTTTAGAATTCTCTAGAGCATAAAAAAAAAAAAAAAAAAAAAAAAAAAAACATTTTTTAAAAAATGCCTTTTACCTAGCACTGGAATCGAACTCACATCAGTCGCGGAATACGAAACCAAGCATCGGAAGTCGCAGTTAATGCCATGTACCTTGCCAATCAAGCCACCATTTCACGCAGGAAGGTCCTTTTTATAATTATATGTAAGTCAGTATTAGCAAAATGCAGGTAATTATATGTTATAATTCTTATTTATTGTTATAAAACTATTAATAATATACTATCTAACAGTTAATATGCATTATTATATTAAATTTTGTATCTAGAGGTTTAGAATTTTTAAAAAATGCATATAAAATATGTGAAAAACTATCCTGATTTCACCCTCAATATTTTTGGATAACGATATCCTCCTTTAAATATTTTTTAAAAGAAGCAAATTATGAACATGAATACCTGAAAATTCGTTGTTTTACGCTTAAGAACAAGTAAATATGTGAAAGAGAACAGATTTTAAATCAAAATTAAGAATAATAAATAAAAAACAGTGATGCACAAATTATTCAAGATTCGCTTTCTTAGCTGTAAGTTACTTGCTTTCATATTAATACTTTTTATTTAAATATCAAATATTAGCTTTAAATATAACATAGTTTTTTTTTTTTTTTTTTTTTTTTAACCGAATAATTTTTGCGTTATAATATATTGCTTTATGACTTATAATAAACATAATTTCATGCGAATATACACATATCTAGAGTAATATTCATTAAAAATTTAATTTCATAAATTAATATTGTTTAAATTGCTTACGCTTTACAACTTAATATGTAAAAAGTATTATATTTATTGAATGAGGAAAGAAATTTAAATAGGCTAAGTATGTTGTTTAAAGTAGATTTCATATAAGAAAAAATGCCAAGAAATGCAAGTGTCTGAATTTCCAAAATGGACGAAAATTTAGACGCATTTGCTGTTTGAAATTTCTCATAGTCATGCATTTTAGATATTTTTTGTGTCTGAATTGGTATTTTAGACACATTTCTGTCTTAAATTAAGATATCTATAATGTCTTAGGTGTATATTAAGGCATTTACGTATCTTAAATGATTTTTCAGTTGTTTTTATGTCTTAAATAAAGACACCTTTATTTGCAGTGCATAAAGCACAATGTTTTGGAATAGTTTTGGGTATCCCTATACACAAGCCAGTAGAGGTATTCACTCCATTTTTAGTAGGGAACATCCGATACTGAACTTGAATATTATATATATGTTTCAAGAAATTCCATGAATATTTACGGGAGTAAAATTGCGTATAGACTGACAGACAGACAAACCGAAGATATTAACACTTTTCAACCTTAGTGGGAAGTGTTAAAAACATTCAGAAAGTGATAAAAGGGATTAATATAAACGAAAATGCAACTCTAGCAAATTTCCAATAATACCCATTAAAGTAACAGGATACTTTTGTGTGATCCTGTAAATCTAATGCTAAACATACTGCATTCTCTGGAAAGCATTCTTTTGTGCATATGAAAAATATATTTTAATTTTATTATGATTTGCACAAAGTAAAGTTTTTAAAATTTGGTTTATAAAAATACCTCTCACAGAACGTAATGCTTTGGAATACTTTAGGGTTTCCTTGTATACAAACCAGTGATGATACATACTCCATTTTCAATGGCGAACATCCAATACTGGATTTCAATAAAATATTTCAATTTCAGAAAGATTTGTGTAAAAGTAACGGTATTAAAATATGGTTTATAGAAATACCTCTCGTAGAACACAATACTTTGGAATATTTTCGGGTGTCCCTGTACACAAACCAGTAAAGATATTAACGCCATTTTCAATAGGGAAAATCCGATAGTAAACCTGAATAACATATATCAGTTTCAATAAATTCCATGAATATTTACGGAAGTTAGAGCGCGGACAGATAGACAGACAGACAAACAAACCAAAGTCATTAATACTTTTCAACTTTGTTGGAATGTGTTAAAAAGAATGGTTGTATCATAGATCTGTAATAATTTGAAACAAATTTATCATTTTTTTATTTTATTTTTATTTTTATTTTTTTTAAACGACAACAACAACAACAACAGTAATAATAACAATAATAAAATTAATAATCCTGAAGAAATACTTTTCCTCAGATGTCTTATGTAGGGCACAAAGTCGTCTTTATTTCAATATTTTGTGTTATATTTCTATGGGTTGGGCTGGGCTTGAGTTGTGGGGATTAAGGGCGATTGAGTACACTTGGGTCCTAGACCTGAGGGGGAGTGTCCTCCGTGGAGGTCCTTCTAAGGGGTCTTAGCACGTATTTACGCAAGTATCGGAGAAAACCATGGAAAACTCCGAACGGTTAGGCTGTCGAGTGCAGCCTAGGGCCGAACCCGGCACCATACGTCTACCAGTTTTGAGCACAGAACTGGTGGGCTTATATTTCTCTGGGATAAATTCGACTGCCTTCATCATTGAAAATAATTTTAATGTGCAATTTGCACTGATTGAATTTGTATAGGGAAATACAGAAAAAATGTTTTCCGATTGCCGTAACTTACTAGTTTTCCTTTCTCTTTAATATTATATAATACTTAATGCATCGAGGTAAATGAAATAGACAATTTTTATTTTAAACATTTTTTTCTTTACGCTTAAAATAAATAAAAACTTTTGATCGATTAAAATACATTTAAAATTCTATTTAAACAAATATTTTTTCTCTAAGATTAAAATCTAATAGGAAAAATCTAACTATCAGGAAAAAATTAGCATTTCTATTGTCCCTTTCTCTTAAATTCAAAATATTTTATATCGAATTAGTTATAGAAAATATAGATAATGACAAGTGATTTTCTCTAGTTATTTGAATTTCAAATGCAGTGTACTTGAAAAATAACTCTAGTGCAATTTGGCGGTTTCAAGAAACTCATTAAACAAAGAAAGAAGCTAGTGATGTATAAATAAGTGCTCATTATATAAGGATTTTATAAATCTTGCAAAACAGAATTTATTTATGAATTTATTTATTTTTTCGGGAAATTTAATAAAAGTACATAACTAAAAATATTTTCATAAAAATAATCATATTCAATTTTTTAAATAATTTTTACTAAGATTACTTTCAAAATTTTATGTGATGGTTCATGTTTATCTATGTTAAAAATTATTTCTATCTGTATAATATTGCAATCGAAGGTTATTACAATTATAAAAAATTATAATTCTTGAGTTTATTACAACTACAACTAAAATGATATGACATATCTATTTGACTTTCTATGTATGTCACTTTTTCCATTGCACTTACTAAGTATTGATAATTTTCCTTTCTTTGTTTTCCAAGAATATTCAGCAGGGTGTCCCTAAAATGGGCGAATTTTTTTTTTTTTTTTTCTTTTTTCAAATCCGAAAAGCATACTCTCTATTTTTTTCTTTCTGTTTGACTCTAAACACTTTTTAGCAAAATATCAGCTCTCTGAATTAAGGTTAACACGTGCCCAATTGTCGGCAAAGTCCTAATATACCTAAATATACGCAAGTGAAGTGTGACGTCCCTGGATGCAAGAAAAATATTTCCTATATTAATCACCCATTGGATTTATTGTAAAAAATTATTAATAACCGAGAGAAATTATTTGCCGATTTCAATCCCCATATTTAGGATTAGGTATGTATTAGTTATCGTGTATATGCGTTAAATTAAGTTGTTCTTTCTGTAAATTGATAAAATTTGAATTTTAAATTTCAAAAATCTAGAAAAAAATGGCAAACTTCCATATTCTATTGAAAACATAAACATATCATTCTAAAGGATGATATTTACACAATAAATATCCAACTAATATACTAATTAAAAGGAAAATGATAAATATTCTATCGTAATTTGAAATCAAATTTGTTTTCAAATGTCTAAATAAAGTATCTGATATAAGATACTAATATGTTGCAGCGGAATAGATTTCATATCTGTCATCGTTGGCCGAAAAAAATATCGCCAAATTATCTGGCGAACATATTTAATTCCTTTCAAAAAATCATGGTTATTTTAACAACGTATATGAAGAAAATAATCAATAACATGAAACAATATTTAGTACAATACATGTTACGAAAATATACATTTGACATGTATATTTTTGTATTACGTTTTTGATCGCCAAATACAAAAAATGCCAAGGACGACAGAGTCTTGAAATTTAAATTTAAAATTTTGTCAATTTGACAGCAAAACACATGCACTCTATAACTAATACATATCTATACCCAAATATGGAGATTAAAATCGGGAAATAATTTTCCTCGATTTTATTATTTTTTTACAAAAAATCCAATGGGCGCTTAACATAGGAAATCTTTTTCTTGCATCCACGGATGGTCAGTGACGTCATCACTTCGCGTGCGTCAGCATGATCCCAGGGAGCTGATATTTTGTTAAAAATTCTTTAGGGGGGAAAAATAGAGGGCGTATCGGATTTCAAAATAAATAATGAAAAAATAATGAAAAGAAAAAATGCCACCATTTAAGGAACACCTTAATATACAGGTTTCCTGTTGTCCGCATATTTTTATAACCATTTATTTGTATATGATTTTTTTTATCATTAATTCTGGCAGTATATTGTGAATTACTTTTTATTTATTTATTTATTGTTTCTAAAAAAAATATGGACTACAAGAATTTTTTATAATACTCTTCAAGAAAAGGTTATCACAAAGTATATCAATTTCAAAATTTGGCACTTTATACACAAAATAATTAAAATTCTATGTTCATTTACATTGAATACATCAAAAATATTACACTCAAATATGTACACTCGCAATGAATGCACATTGTATTTTTGTTGAAATTTTTATCAACAAAATTAAATCTACTAAAATTTTAGAAATATATATATATATATCGTTTCCATTATATTTTTTTATGTATTAAATTTAAAATATCTAACACGTACAAAATTTTAATTGCATTTCTTTAAAAAAATACAGAATTATGACGACTAATTTTCTTTTACATGTTTCAAGTGTGATGTACTTGAAAAATAACTGTAGTATTACTCAATGGTTTCGAGAAGCTCATTAGATACAGAAAGGAACTACAAATATTTCAATGGGTGCCTCATTATATACGATTTTAAATATCTCGTAAAACACATATTTTTTCATGAAATTTTGATGAACAATCCAAAACTAAAAGTGTTTTTCAAAGAATATTCAACTTTATATATATATGTATTTCAATTCGGATTACATTCTCTATTTTGTGCGGTTATCTATGTTTATCTTTGCAATTAAGGTTTTAATTAAGATTTAGAAAAATGATTTCTATTTTTATACATACAGAGAGGGTCAAAGTCCCTAATATATTTCAAACTTTAAAATAAAATGAAATAATCGACGTACGAGATTACACTTTGTGTTTTTAAATCTTTCTTACTTATGATTATTATTAGGTTTCCATTTTTTGATTACACTGAGAAAAAAATATGTGACTGAGATTTAGAATCTAAATTGTTGCTCTAGTAAAAATACTTCCATGTCCTCTTTATACATTCTCCAAGTTATTCTTAAGTTCTTTTTGCTAGCGAGTTTTAAAAACCCTTATCAGAATTCTAGACCGAATTCCAATATTATGGTGGTCAATCTCATTTAAAAATCTCTGTAAATAAATACGATTACAAGAGTCGAGTTTTAATAACTATAATTAAGTATAATTTTGTTTTATAACCGAATTATAGGAAATCAACGAGAATTTCTCGCAATACAAAGGATTCATAACATTCAGAATATTTATAATATTGTTTCACCATCAAGAAATTTGGAGACTAGAAATTCTGGATCATTTTCGCTGTCTAGTGTTTTTATTTACCTTATACGTATAACTGGGAAATCTAATGGGTTGTTCGGAAAGTAATTTCGTTTTTTCCCAGGGAGCTGATATTTTGTTAAAAATTCTTTAGGGTCAAACACACACACACACAAAAAAAAAAAAAATAGAGGGTGTATCGGATTTCAAAATAAATACAGAAAAAAAAAAAAAAAAAAGAAAAAATGCCACCATTTATGGAACACCTTAATATACAGGTTTCCTGTTGTCCGCATATTTTTATAACCATTTATTTGTATATAATTTATTTTTTAATCATTATATCTAGCAGTATATTGTGAATTATTTATTTATTTATTTATTGTTTCTAGAAAAATAGGGACTACAAGGATCCTTTATAACACTCTTCAAGAAAAGAATATCACAAAGTATATCAATTTCAAAATTTGGCACTTTATACATAAAATAATTAAAATTATATGTCCATTTACACTGAATACATCAAAAATAATACACTCACATATGTACACTCACAATGAATGCACATTGTATTTTTGTTGAAATTTTTATCAACGAAATTAAATCTACTATAATTTTAGAAAAAAATCTATATATCATTTCTTTTATATTTTTTTATGGATTAAATTTAAAATATATTACATGTACGAAATTTTAATTGCATTCCTTTAAAAAAATATAGAATTATGACAACTAATTTTCTTTTGCTTGTTTCAAGTGTGAGTACTTGAAAAATAACTATAGTATTACTCAACGGTTTCGAGAACCTCATTAGATACAGAAAGAAACTACAGATTTTTCAATATGTGCCTCATTATATACGATTTTAAATATCTTGTAATATACATATTTTTTCATGACATTTTGATGAACAATCCAAAAGTAAAAGTGTTTTTCAGAGAACAAGGTATATTCAACTTTATATATATATATATATATATATATATATATATATACAGTAGAACTTGGGTAATTCGAAGTTGAAGGGACCACAGAAAAATTCGAAATACCCAAAAATTCGAATTACATATACTATTTTGTCAAAAAAAGAGAAAATTAAAAAAATTAAAACTCTACGATCAAAGATTTAATACATAAACTTTATACCTAAGTATACTGCTACATCCCCCCCCCCCAATTAAATCAATATTTTTTACGAGCTTAATTATGCAACATTTTTAAAAAAATAGATATTTTTTATTCCTTCTTTAAGTACAATCCTTGTGTCATAGCATATGACTTGATACAAAAATAGAATCTTCTACATTGGACATGACTTTCAATTCAAAAAAACTTCGAAGTTCATGTATATTCACCACATCTTCTGATGCACTAGTTAGGGGCTTCTTTTGTATTTCCTTATCTTTCTTTTGAAAGACTGTTAAAATATATAATCCATTTTAGCTGAGAAAAATCTCGGGAACAATTTTTACTGTAATATTTTAAAGGTAATCGTAAGAAAAATTCGAAATATCCAAAATAGAATTCGAATTATCCACGATTTTTTAACATTATTTTAATATAAAATTCAAGGGACCGTGTAAAAAATTCGAATTATCCAGAATTTCGAATTAAACAAGTTCGAATTATTGAAGTTTCACTGTATATATATTTCGGATTACATTCCCTATTTTCTGCGGTTATCTATGATTATCTTTGCAATTAAATTTTTAATTAAGATTTAAAAAAGGATTTCTATTTTTATACATACAGGGAGGGTCAAAGTCCCTAATACATTTCAAACTTTAAAATAAAATGAAATAATCGACGTACAAGGTTACACTTTGTATTTTTTAATCTTTCTTACTCATGATTATTATTAGGTTTCCATTTTTTTATTACGCTGAGAAAAAATTATGTGACTGACATCTAGAATCTAAGTTGTTGCTCTATTAAAAATAGTTCCATGTCCTCTTTATAAATTCTACAAGTTATTCTGTAAGTTCCTTTTGGTAGCGAGTTTTAAAAACACTTATCAGAATTCTAGACCGAATTCCAATATTATGGTGTTCAATCGCATTTAAAAATCTTTGTAAATAAATGTGAACACAAGAGTCGAGTTTTAATAAGTATAATTAAGTATAATTTTGTTTTATAACCCAATTCTAGAAAATCAACGAGAATATCTCGCAAAACAAAGGATTTATAACATTCATAATATTTATAATATTGTTTCACCATCTAGAAAAGTGTCGACTAGAAATTCTGGATCATTTTCTCTGTCCAGTTTATTAATTTACCTTATACGTATAACTCGGAAATCTATTGGGATGTTCGGAAAGTAATTTCGTTTTTCCTTTGAAAATGAAAGATGATTTTCTTATATTGTATAAATATTTTATTGAATTATATATTCTCCGCTTTGATCGGTTTCTTAGCGATCTCACGAGTTATTATTTGGCAGTTTTCATAAATCAATACTTTATTTTGCTTCATCAGCATAAACTGGTTTTCCAATGCATCTTCAACGTCAAAATTTCCGGAACAAAATTTGGTAAACCAGTTTTGACACTGGCGTTCTTTAAATAAATTTTCTGAATACACATCGTATACTTTTCCTTGTTTGAACAGTATTTTCGCTTTTTTAACAGCAAAAACGAAATATGCCGAAAATGTCGCTTCCGATTTTCTTTATTTGATAGGACACCAATCAAAAGCTATTGAGCAGAATAAAAGGAACTTTTTCACAAGCAAGCCTTGCTATATCAGCTGTCACAATATACAATTGTAATGCAGCTTAATTGTGAAGTTGTGTAAAAAAAAAGTACTCTGCTGAGAAAAACGAAATTACTTTCCGAACAACCCAATATATTTCTGGTTGAGGGATTTAGAAAATGGCTACTTATTTATTCTACGTGAAAGCCATATATTTTTCTTCTCGGTGTAGTTCCAAAATTTCTTTTCTTTTCTTTTGGCACTGAAACTGAATTCCCACCATACATATAGTAATATATATATAGATCTATCATCCCCATATTATCGAGCAAAAAATTTTGATGCCGAAAAAAAGTTCTAAAATCAGCCATTAGAGAGTATTGAAATAAAAAGAATAAAAAGAAAAATGAATTTGAAACTGTATCTGGAGTTGTCATTCACCTTTAGTAAATAAATTATTCATAAATTTTGTTTGCTAAATTATCCGTGTGTATTCCTGTGTGTGATTTACTCGGGGAAAGGCAGCCATTAGAGTGACTTTTCCCGAAAAAAAAAGTATCACTTTTTTCCCCTCGCTGATCAATATACGTCTTATTACTATATCTATGCTTCCCACCCTGTCAGCCTTCATTTTCATGCACAGGCGAGACCATCGATATACTCAAAAATATTTCGAAGCATTTCTGAAGTACTCTGAGTATTTCGAAAGTCACGGCAGAGGAAGATGCGGGACATTGTCACAGGGGCTTTGAAATCGAAGTCAAAAGGACACTGAAATTAATTATTTTCGCTTTACATTTTATTCCTCGTCAAGGGTGTATTAGCCGGAAATATAAAATTTTTATACATAACAAAAATACAGGGTGGCCATAATTAAACTGAGAGTGCTTACAGTATTCTGTAGTGCTATCTAATTACAAGAATAGTACCAAAGTTTGTAGGAAGATTAAACAAGACGGGGGACGAATGATTCCGCAAAACAAAAGTTCCAAATTTTACCGCTAGGGGAAATTCATAATTGAAAATTAATAATTCCGCACTTTTTTTTAAGCACTGCTTTTGTCCCATTTATTATTTTTTAACTGGAGACATCGCTCTAATTTATTTTAATTTTAGCAAAAGTTTTACAGGGAAAAACAGCGCCACATATTCCTCTGGCGGTAAATTTTAAAACTTAATTTAATATATTTGTTTTTTACGGAATCCTTCGTCCCCCATCTTGTTTAATCTTCGTCCAACGTTTGGGGCTATTCCAGCAGTTAGATCACTTTACAGAATATTGTAAGCACTGTTAATTTAATTATGGCCACCTTTTACTTTAAAGGATAAAAATGTAAGTTGGAGTCTTATAAAAAGTATTTTTTCTGAAAGGAAAATTGGCAAAATAATACACAATTTCAAAAGACTTCAAGTGAATCCAAAATTGTTTAATACCTCCAATTATCTTAATATGTGTTTTATGAATATAGCTAAATATAACGGTTTATTGAATTTTGTATGATAAAATTATGTGACATTTATTTGTTAATATTCATACCGAATCTTAAAGGGATTGAATGAAAAAAAAAAAAAATGTGTAAAGAACATTAAGAGTAATGGGTTATTCGTAAAGAAACGGAAACCCGTATTTCAAATTTCACAGGAAGTCTGTGAACAATATTCCATAAACTCTAACGTAATATTATTTTAAAGTCTTATATCCTTTTGCACATTTTCTATTTGAAGGGTTTTATTTTTATGTACTTTTCTGTCTTAAATCTTTATTAAAAAAAATAAATAAATAGATCTTTAATGATTTTTTTATAAAATTCTTAACAAAAACAATATACTAAATCTTTTAGTTTCACGTATATGATAAAGAGTTTTAATATATTTTGTTTTTTAAATCAAGCAAAAACTCTTTTTAGAAAGTTTTTCTCTTTTAAGAAATTGAGTTAATACGCTCAGTTATTAAAGAAGATAAGTCTCTTAGAGGAGGATTACCTTATCTGCAGTTCACAGGATTGCTAAGGTATTAAACATTAAACAAAAATCTGAGCCAATCAACAAAATCTCTAAACTTGATTTTTCTTTTATTGTTCTCGTATAAAGTGAAACAGGCTGTGACTTCTCTAAATAGAAAATAAAAGAGTTTTCTTTTAAGTGATTTCAACGAAAATGTGTAAATTTTAATTTTGCTCATGAATGGAATAAACACTCGCTAGCAGATTAGAAAATGGATAAATGTCATCTCTAAGTTTTAAACAAGTTTAATCAGTAATTTCTTAATTTTAATAAATATTCGCTGTTTAATAATTTAAATTCTTTAATTAATAAATTAACTTAAGATAAATTTATATCATATATTCATAAATAAAGTGAGGAACAGGTAAAATATGCATGTTTCCCAATGATGTCAGAAATAAAAAAAGAAAAAGAAAAAGAAAACAATGAAAATTATATCGAGCAGTGTATAGTATCGAAGAGTACATTAATATTATCTATTGGAAACGATACATATGTTTGTAAGTCAATGGCTCAAAAACGGCTCTAACGATTTTCTTCAAAATTGCTGTATAAACACTCTATTAGATATCCTTTCAAGTTATATAGTTGGTTAGTTCAGAAAAATTAAAAGGCGTCCTGTATAAATAACTGAATTTCAGGTCCTGCAAGTGCGTTCCTTTCAAAACGGCTGCATGAATTTCTTTTAACTTGCCATATTAACCGTCTTTTAAATGTCCTTTTGCATGTAATTGTTGTTTTCTGGTCAACAATTAATTATGCTAAGCTTTGGTAAAAGTCGGTATGTCAAAAACGGCTCTAAAGATTTTCTTGAAAATTGATACGTAAACCTATTTCAGATATCCTTTCTCATGCTTTACTTGGTTATTACAGGAAAATTAATAGTCATCCTGATCAGATAGATCAGTTTTAGATCTCAGAAATAGGTGTTTCAATATATATATATATATAAATGAATAAAAATAAATAAAATAAGTAACTCCACCAATTTTCTTTTCATTTCTTTTTCTTAACCAAAAAAAAAAAAAAAAAAAAAAAAATCACTGTGTAATTTTTGTTTTATGTTTTTACATGTGTATTAACATTCTCTTACCTGGAAATTTATAGGTGTCTATTTTATTAGATGAATTCTGTCTTCTGATAACATTATCTCCAAAAAGTGCATATAATACGTGTAATAGTGGGTAATGGAAGTCTTGTGGTTGTTTCACACCAGGTGTTTACTTTTTTTTACCCATAAGATAAAGAAAATATTGTTTTTGTTACTTTTTTTTACCCATATGTTAGAGAACGTATTGTTTCGGGTCAAATTTTCGAAAGTGAGTTTTTGCTATATTTACACGTTTTGAGGTCCCTGAATCTGAAAAAGTTTTTTTAGCGCTTGGTCTGTCTGTGTGTGTGTCTGTCTGTCTATGTGTCTGTCTGTTATCAGCATATCTCAAAACAAATAGCAGCAGAAAGTCCAAACTTGGTATTATAAAATGTGTATCATATAGGGATGCTACACTAAGCTTTTCGTTGAGATGAAGCAAATGGTTCGTGTACAGAGACACTAAAGATTATTCAAACACATTACGTCTATGGGGAAAATTGCAGATAAGTAGAATTTAACATCTATAGACTGCACTAAACCAAATGAAATATATATTTCTCATATGCGTAAAAACATGCCTCGTGTGGAATATGGCAGGGAAATGATTCATTGTTCATTTACAGCGCTACACAAAAGAACTAGATGCGACACTAGCTGAAAATTGATGGAAGTGCATTTCAGGTTGTGCCGTATATTATATTTAGGTGCATTATGTGGTTTGTACTTAATCTTCAAAAGATATACATGACTGAAAATATTTAAGCGATAACATTCTTTTTTATTGTTAGTGGAAGTGCTTTACTCTAATATTTTGCCTTGTCCAGGAAAGCTGTTAAGAAATGGAAATGAATTCCTCAGAGACATATGATAAATAATGTATGTTTTTAAGCTAAATATTCATCGCTTGTGTTTTGTATATTTACACGTTTTGAGGCTTCCTGATTACCAAAATGAATTTTTTTTAAGTTTGATCTGTGTCTGTGTCTCTTAGAGTAACTTAAAAACGAATAATTTTAGAAGATCCAAAAAATTGTATTTTCAAATTAATTATAAGTATGTTACTGGAAAAGATCAAGACTGATAAGTTTCAAAAAACGTGGCGTGTGAAAGTTGTCTGAATAATTTTAAGTGACCTATTAATTTCAATTACAGATTTCAATTCTATATAAATATAGGTAAAGTAATTAAACATGGGGGTGAAGGTGGCGGTAGCCTCCCTCGCACAGAACTAATTATTATATAAAACTCTTCTGAAGCCCAATTTGAATTGTTTTAACATAGGTTTACATAACAGTACGCGTTGTGTTACCTCTTAATCTCCAACCTGTATTTATAGTATTAAATTTCAGGGTAAGAGAAAGTCGTGTGAGTGACACACCAGATTATTTCTGTTAAAATTGTTATTCTGCAATTTTTGAAATTGTCCGTTGATATCATAACTTCTATTTGTAAGCTGAGTTTTTTTAGAAAAGCATATACGGTTTTCCATTTTTATGGCTAAAATTTGGGAAAGTTGTATGGTTACTGTATACTTTCTACATTTACAGATAACCCCCTAACACATTTTTTACTATAACTCTATGAATACTAAAGATAAAGTATGGAAATAGTATACTTTGCCGCACTGCCAGACTCTCAGAAATTTGAATATGAAGTCCAAAGTTGGCACTCTTTTCAATATGTAGATAACCCCTAATTCAAAATTCGACAAAATTTTCAAAAAGTCCATTTAATTTCCTGTTGAATGGTGTCTATTAAATTTTTCTGCGTCAATTAAAAACGAAATAACATCAAGTTTGTGAATGTATCTCTCTGAATGTATTCATAATTATTAACTGGTAAAAGTGTAACGTATCTTTAAACTGTTTATGTGTATATTACTAACTACTATATACATGTTCTTGTGGTGAATACAGTGAACGCCAAAATGTGATTCTGCTTTAAAATTGGCTAAAATTTCTTATTATTCTTTTCTGTTGCATTGTCCTGTTAAAGTCTGAAAAATGCAGCAGTACGACATCGCAGTGCTTTCCCATCGCTTATACAACATATCCAGGAGATGTTTTTTGCATAAACTTGAAAATATTATTCTACTTTATTATTTTGATTAAGTTACTTTTTACAAACCCTCTGGAATAACGAATTAATAAATTTAACATGGGAAAGGTGATATTGTTCCCCGATCTTGCCAAATCACACTAAATCTAACTGGTGATCTTTACCTTCCCGACTCGACGCCACTGATAAATAACATTTTTACTTCCATTAGCCTACTACCGTAGGTAATGGAAGTATTGTATTTGGTCCAAAAATTCGATATCGAGATTTCACCTGATTTACAAGTTTTAAGGTCCCATGAGTAAAAAGAAGTGATTTTTAGCAATTTGTCAGTGTGTGTGTTTGTGTGTGTGTATGTATGTGTGGAATCTTCTGGCTATCATATCTCCGAAACTAATAGAGATAGAACTACAAAGCTTCAGAATTAAGACAGGTCTGGTGTACAGTTGAATTTCCAAATTTTGGTGAAAATTGAAAAACCGGAAGTGGAGCATCGGAGACAGGAAGTGGGATCGTAAGTCTGTATCTCAAAAACGGCTTTAACGATTTTCTTCAAATTTGCTTTATAAACACTCTATTATATGTCCTTTCGAATGATATAGTTGGTTAGTTCAGGAAAATTGATAGGCGTCCTATAAAACAAAGCTCAATTTTAGGTCTCGCAAGCGCGTTCCTTTAAAAACGGCTGTACTGATTTTTTTCAAACTCGCCCTATTAACTCACTTTTAAATGTTCTTTTGTATGTAATTATTGTTTACCGGTCAGTTATTGATGTTTTGTAAATGTTGGTAGCTCAAAAATGGCTCTAACGATTTTCTTGAAAATTGTTGTTTAAATTCATTACTTTTTCGTGTATTACGTGGTTATTAGAGGAAGATTAACAGTCTTCCTGCTAAGGTAGGTCATCTTCAAATCTCCGAAATTTGTGTTTCAAAATATAAATCTACCATTTTTTTCTCTTATTTTTTACCTCGCTATATGTAAGCTTCGTTTTATGTGTCTTTATAAGTTTTTCTTACCAGAAAAAATTTAGATTTCTACTTCTTTAGGCAACTTTTATGTTTTCTGATCACATTATCTCTCAAAAATGCATATAATGCGTGTAATTGTGGGGAATGGAAATCGTGTGGTTGGTTCACACCAGATTGTATTTTTTTTTTTTTCTAAATATATAAAACCTTTTTAAGTATTTTAATTTATAGAAGTTTGGTTAAAAAAAAAAAAAAAGGACAAAAAAAAAGGACAAAAATTGCTAATTTAACGCATTTAGCATAACAGTTCCAAAAAATTAAATAACTTGTATATATTTAATAATTACATTAAAATTAAAACCCGAATAAACTACTACGTCAGAAACGCCAAAGAAAAATATTGGAAATGCATACAGCTGTTTCGGTAGCCTTAAGCGTACCGTCTTCAGTGCAAAAAGGATTCTGAATCAGGAGAAGTGCTCGTATACATAGAAGAGGGGCCGAATTTAGTTCAACCAATAGGACTACGGGAAAGGTGGGGAGAGTGCCCAATAGGAATTTAGGAAAGTTAACTGTGTAAACAGTAGAAAAATTAAGAAAATGTGGACTGAATATAAAATTTCCAACAGTCAGCCAAATAGGGAATAGCGAAATCACAATTTACAAGGTTATTAAGATTTTTATAAATATGAAAAGCTTCAAAGAAATCGAGTTCATGAATGGATTTATGTCTGCAAAATATTTTAGCTGAATTAAATTTAATTCAGCTAAAATAATTCATTTTCCATTGCTGGGAGAAAAATCTTAATTTTAAATTTAATTCAGCTAAAATAATTTGCAGACCTAAATCCATTCATGAACTCGATTTCTTTGAAGCTTTTCATATTTATAAAAATCTTAATAACCTTCTAAATTGTGATTTCGCTATTCCCTATTTGGCTGACTGTTGGAAATTTTATATTCAGTCCACATTTTCTTAAATTTTCTACTATTTACACAGCTAACTTTCTTAAATTCCTATTGGCCACTCTCCCCACCTTTCCCGTAATCCTATTGGTTGAACTAAATTCGGCCCCTCTCTGATATATACGAGCATTTCTCCTGATTTAGAATCCTTTTTGCACTGAAGACGGTACACTTAATTCTACCGAAACAGCTGTATGCATCTCCAATATTTTTCTTTGGCGTTTCTGACGTAGTAGTTTATTCAGGTTTTAATATTCCAACGCCAAGTCTCCTGTTATTACATTAAAATTGGTTATTAAATGGTACACAATCACAAGAGAAAGGTGCAATGTTTGCATTACTATCTACGCATTCATACAAGAAAAAAAACCTTAAACATATGGAAGTATTTTTTTTTTCTTTCGTTCGAAAAGACAACTACGTACTTCTTTCTATATTTGAAACTTTTCTTCAAAACTTCACTAGTTAGTGTTATTTTAGGAAAACGAATTATTTTGTCATGGAGGAACAAGTTGCTGTAATGAATATAAGTTTGGTTTCGCCAAATATAAGGATTCCAGTGCTTAAAAAATAGAAATAAAAATTTTGTTTTTCAGGATATTCGTAAGTACTTTTTCCTTAGTCTTGAAGAAAATGAATGCTGAAAATTAATTTTGAAAGTAAAGAGTTAAACTTTGTATATTCTATAACACTTAAATAATTCTTGAGTGGAGCAGTCAAATTTAGTAATTATTAATTAAAAAAATACATATATTAATAATTTCAAACTTATATTTTTCTCGTTTTATTAATATTATAATTTTTTACTTGTATACTAGTACTCTTGCTTATACGTTCTACCTTTTTTTTTTTTTTTTTTTTTTTTTTTGTATTTCATATATATATTAAAATGTTGGGTAATCCATACAGGTATATATATTATCAATTTTATAGGAAATCATTTTTTTAGATTCATAATAATTTCTTTTAAAGTTTGAAGTTTTTGAGTTAGATAATTTAAAATGCACATGAATATATATACATTTTATCAACATATATATTATAAAAGTTCAAATAAATTTACCTTTTGAAAGAAAAATATAGAATATCTAGACTTAATAAGTAATAAATATTATAATATCTCATCTTTTTCACTTCTGAAAAGAGTGATGTTTAATTGCACATCTAAGATCAAGGCTGTTTATATCGAATAACAAGATAAACGAGTTAAATCTGTTCTCAGTATTTTAGGCTGAATTCTACATAAATTATATTGGCCTTTGTATTTGTTTTTTAAGTATTGTCTATTTATACATTGTTTTATATTTTTAAAACTTATTTCTAATTTTTATTTTCTTCATTCTTGTTTTACACTCAAACAAATTTATTTCACACATAGTTTACATTGTTGTCACAAATAGGCTAGCCCTTCGTTAAAATGTTCTCATATCTTCTGCTAAACATTTCAAAATACTTCAATTGTACATTATGGTTTTAGGCATCTTTTCTTTACATGTACATTGTATAACTTTCTCAAAAAAAAAAAAAAAGTTAAAATAATTTAAATAAGAATTCTTTTTTTCTCTGCAGTCGTTAGGGACTAGGTGTTTATAAGCGGTAGGTGAGCATTTCCCACTATTTACACACTTACAAACACATTTTTTTTTCCAAATACTTTGCATTTACACATTTCACATTTTCATAAAATTGATCTTTCAATTCTTGTGGGGAATATTTGTAATTAATCATCGATAAATTGATTTGTTTGGCTCATCCTGAAACTGTAAAAATATTTGTTTTTGGACGTTTGCATGAAATTTTTCTCTTACTTTAACACGTTTTTACATACTCTAATTCTAGGTTTTGATAAATGGTTTCTAGTTAAAAGTTTTTTTTAGTTTTAACGATAATTTAATTTGTACACATTATAATTTTTATTTGCTGCATCTCAAAAGTTTTATACGCTTCCCATTTTAAGATTTAAATTTTATGATTTTGTGCACCACTGTTGCATTTAATGACGTCTTGAATGTAATAGTGTTTGTTTTGTACTCGGGGTATATTTCTTTCTTTGGAAATCCTGGCCAGATTTCTGTATGGTGAGAGATCTGCCTTGATTACCTTGCATTGCAAAATTTTACTTTTGCTAGAATTTTATTTTCATTTATACGAAATATTTATTTTGCTAAATTAACAGTTCAGCATTTGTTTTCCATATACAAACATAAAAAAAAATAAAATAGGGTAATTAAATTGATAAACATTCATTCTTTATTTATTCAATATTTTTCGTATTTTTTACATTTGTTCACAGTATGCAAATGTAACAGGGTTATATCATTACAGTAAATTAGCTGTTGTTAATAAAAGACTTTCCTGCCCATAATATTTTACACTAGCCGCCTTCGGCGACCAGCTGGTTCGCGATCCCTGAAAAATCCGACTTTACGAAACTCACGCTCGGTGGCGCCTTTTTCCCGTTTCAGGTCTAATAACAGCTTATTGATATATCGTGAAAATAGCTTATTGAAAGTGCAGTAAATTCCCGTGCGGTAGCGTTTTCGGCGCCCTCTTCCCTTTTCAATATCTGAAACAGCCTGTTCGCTCACCATGTTATGATCTTTCAATTTTCTGACTTTAGCTAAAGTTAAATTTTCTGGCTTTAGCTCGGTGGCGCCTGCAGCGCCTTATCCCCGTTTTAGAACTTGCAACACCTTCCTCGCTCATTAGAATTTGAAATATTGAAATTTTAAAATATTACAGCGCCATTTGGCGGTAGAGATTTCTGTAATATATTGTTCAATTCCAAATCAACAAAGCTTTCAAATGATGTATTACTTATGAAATTATTTTAATAAGTAGCTGAGATACAAAAGAAAACCTAATCAGGACACCTGAAAACGTGTAAATCGGGTGAAAACTTTCGATAATTTAAAAGAACTTTAAAATATCTTTCGAATGATGTGTTAGAAATAATTTAATCATAATTAGAAATTGAAATATTGAAATTTTAAAATATTACAGCGCCATCTGGCGGTACAAATTTCTATATTCCACTGCTCGATTCCAAATCAAAAAAGTTTTCTAATGATGTATTACTTATGAAATTATTTTAATATATCAAATTTCTATATTCCACTGCTCGATTCCAAATCAAAAAAGTTTTCTAATGATGTATTACTTATGAAATTATTTTAATTAGTAGCTGAGATACAAAAGAAAACTGATTCAGGATACATCAAAACGTGTAAATATGGTGAAAACTTTCGATAATTTAAAAGAACTTTAAAATATCTTTCGAGTGATGTGTTAGAAATAGAAATATTGAAATTTTAAAATATTACAGCGCCATCTGGCGGTAGATATTTCTGTAATCCACTGTTCGATTCCAAATCAAAAAAGCTTTCTAATGATGTGTTACGTGAAATCTCGAATCCCACTTTCGATAATATAAAAGTACTTTAAAATATCTTTCGAATGATGTATTAAAAATAATTTAATTAGAATTTGAAATATTGAAATTTTAAAATATCTGGCGGTAGAAAATTCTGTAATCTACTGTTTAATTCCAAATCAACAAAGTTTTCAAATAATGTGTTACTTATGAAATTATTTTAATTAGTAGCTGAGATGCAAAAGAAAACCTAATCAGGACATACTAAAACATGTAAATCACGTGAAATCTCTAATTCCATTATCTACGGTATCTCTAATTCCATTATCTACGGTAGTCGTTTAATGGAAGTAAAAAGAAAAATAAATATTTTTTAGGTCCCCAAAACCTATATATACCACGGTAGTCGGGTAATGGAAGTAAAAAGAAAAAGAAAAAGTATTTTTTTAATTCCTTCAAATGTATTTTGTTGCTATGGAAACTCATATCGTCCATTGAAAGATAGATTACGTGTTGGAATGTAACTGCTTTGTTTATTAATGAAAATTGATGAAATTTTAACTTCAGGTTGGTTTTGTGCTGAATAGGTTGTATATTAAGTGTTGTGTGGGAAAAAGAAAATTTGAAGCACTTTGAAATTTGCAATTTTTAACTCCAGTTCAAGATCATGTGACATTAATGACTTCCACATGTTTTGTTCCCGTTCGAGACAGCCGTTAAAATCGTCTGCGGATAAAATGCCTCTTTTTAAGCAATAAGGATTTTTGGTCAGTTTTCGATCGACATGGGTCAACATTTTAATTAATATCTCCGTAACTAATTAAAATTTTTAAATTCTGTTTTCACTATCCCCTCGGGAAGGCTTCTGAGCACCCGTATGTCAAATTTTATACTTCTGCGCTCAGTAGGGGCTGAACGTATAGATGCTCAGACAGACAGACAGACAGACATCTTCCTTTATTATTATAGATGCATGATGTTCTCATTCTCACACATTGTTATAAATTTACATATTCATTCAAAATTCACTTTCTTTTTAATTTGCTATGCCTAGATTCTTTTTAACACTTTGTGCAATAACACATTTTTATCTTTTTGCACACATCAAATTTATTTATTTTTCATTTATTACAACAACTGAAGTCTGCTTATTAAACAAAATATATAAATAAAGGAACTGAGAAGCTAACAGACAAATAAATAAATAAACACTCTTTATATTCAGGCAATAGTGACAATATTTTGTTGGAACATAAATTTTCAGCATTTTTATTCTTTTTCAAAGATTAAGATGCACATCTATCACTCACCATGCAAAAGATAAAGGTGAATAAAATAATAATAAAAAAAGATAATGATAAAGTTTTATGTGTTTCTGTAAATATAATGGCACTTTGTTAAATAATCATATATACACTTATTTATTCATAATTGCTCATTGATATTTTTGGTTTATATTCTTATTCATATGTGTATCTTTTTATATTTTTATTAATATGTATTCATTAATATGAGTATATATATATATATATATATATATATATATATATATATATATATATATAATTACTAGCTAGTTTTATAACATCAGATATCAGGCCTTATGCGTATACGATGCATCATTTTTTTTTTTTTTTTGGAATAACATTTACTGCGCAACTTTTGAGCAAATATTTTTTGCTTTTTTTATAGATGTCAGCTGATTATGATTAATATTTTTGTCGACTTGATGAACAGTTTGAATTCATCTTTTATTGAGAAGTTATTTATACTTCCTTTACTCGAGTTTTTATAGAATTTGATATGAGCATTTATGACAGCCCTCGTAGCTAGTCTTTATATTGATTTTAAGCTCATTTTAAGAGGCCTCGTTGAACTCATTAGAAGTTTATATTGTCATGACTTTTTTTTTTAACAATTTCATGTGCACATTTTTTTTATTTCATTATTAATTAAAGACCTGTCATCAAAGATCATAAATAATAATATTGTGGCTATTTTTTTAATCAGTAATACCATTCTAGAATGTTTACGGACATAATTGAAAATTATCGACGTTTAAAAAAAAAAAAAAAAAAAAAAAAATATAATTAGTTTAACTATGTTATTGCGGCTTCTTGTTAAAAAATAAAAAATATATACATAAACACACACTCCCTGTTAACAGAATTGTATTGCTTTGGTCTATCTCTTATGCAGATTGTTTTTCTATAATGTGCTGATATTTGACTATAAGTTTAAATTTTCAACACCGAAAATTGTGTTGGGTAAACCACATCTTACATTAATCTTATTATTCGAATATTATTTTTTCAAGCAATCGCTAATTGTTTTATTTAAAAAAATATATACATTTAAAAATAAATAAATAAATAAACACATATTGAATTGATTATTTTACTGCATGTACTTGAATATAAAATATGTACACTTTCAACTCTTTCAACATATACACACTCATGCAATATTCATACATGTTTAAAATATATATATATATATATATAAAGTATATTTTTTTGTAATCATGAGCATATAAAGAAATAAATAATAATTCTGCTCAATTTTAAGTGACTGTATTTCAAAACGCAATAATACACAAATTATACTATTATTTTTGTATTTTTCTTTTCATTTTGAAATATACTAAGATTAAAATATGATTATAATTAAACATACACTTTATTTTAAGTTTATTAATAAAGTAATTATAGAGAATGTAATACTTTTTATTATAATATTTCTTACATGTTTGCAAAATAGTTGTGCCACTAAAAATATTGGATTTAAAAAAAAAAAAAAAAAAAAAAAAAAAAAAAAAACTTTTCACCTTACATACTTCAAGTTAAATTTTCAAAAATAAGTAACAGAATTGTGTGTTTCTTTCAGGATATATATTTTGCTGCATTTTGTACATGTGTTCTTATATATGCTTACTTTTAGGTCAGAACTTCATTGTCATTTGACTAATTTGGGGTACGGTTAAATGGCAAAATTTTTTCAATAGTTATTTTACACATTTTTACACGTTTTGACACATTTCACACATTATGGCATGTTTTAATTGGCCTCACAACCCAATTATTCAGCCATGTTCTCTTCTGAGTTTATACACTTTTCTCTGACTTAATTATTTGGCATGTCATGTGTTCACATGTCAGGTGATCAGCAATATTTTAATTTTAGTTTTTGTTATTATACTTTTTATAAAATATAGTTAGAGATTTATAACAGATAAATTATTTATAATAATAATAATAATACTGATAAAATTTTATCCATCTCACACATTATTTCACATGGCTTACCTTGCAATATTTTATAAAGAATAAACAAATAAACATACAATTATAACTAATGCTAACATTGTAATTTTATCAATTACTATTTGCTAATTTTATATTTCTTTGATACATTTTGAATAGTTGCTTGTACTTATTACATTTTCTTTTAATTTTTAAAGGATCTTTTATACTTCAACTTACGAATTTTACAATACATGTATACATAAAATACAGAATTACATTTTTACAATATCACATCTTTTTCTTTTTCTAAAAATTATGTATTGACATGTTTCTTTTTACACAGTTGCTTCATATGTGTACTTTTTCTCACACACACACATTTTATTTTGAATCTTGTACACACACATTCTTCTGATTGCATATCAATAATATTATTCTTCATTGAGATTTAAACAATGTCTTATACTGTTAGATATTTCAAATTTATCAAACTCTTGGGTGTTGTCACTTTCACACACATATACAAGGAATGAAAATCAATAAATAAATAAATATTATAAAACGTACAGGTTCTAATAATAAATAAGTCATTTACGCATCTTCGTCCAAGACGTAAGTGATCTAAACGCACACACACACACACACACACAAAAAAAAAAAAAAAAAAAAAAAAAACAGTATCATATCAAGGCATACTTAACAAGTTTAACATTTTGTATTTCTCAATTATTTAATGAGTATTCAATACAAACATCACGAATAATGCATAAAAGTATTATTAGAATTTGTCCATGTTGACAATTTACACTTTTCAATTGTGATTCATGTTTTATAAATTACTATATTTGTTAAGGAAAGGAGAATTAATAGTATATTGTATTGGTATCATTCTTCATTATTTTAAACCACATAATGTTTGAAAAATGAACTTAGTTCAGATTTTTTTCTTTAGAAATAATTAATTATAATTGAACATTAAAAAAAAAAAAAAAAAAAAAAAAAAAAAAAAAATCTAATTACATTTTTCTTTTAAAATTTTCCAGACTTCATACTTGTGTCCTATTACTTTTGATTGGGCTTTTTTTTTTTTTCAGTTTCGCAATTCACTTTACACAAACAAAAGACATTTAATTATGTCGTGTTGCAGGATGCTTGCTGTAATTTTATTTACACACAATATATGCCTCTTCTGCCTCACACCCTAACTCAGTAAGTTATTTTTGGCTGTGGCCTCACAACCCACAATGTCAATTATGATTTGTATACTGATTTACCCACACTGGCTCAATTTGTATAAATTTTAGGTCTCCACATATTGGCATTCTGGTACTTTCTTTATGTTCAAAAAAAAAAAAAATATTCTCATACCAAAATATCTCATCAAAATATTATTATATTGAAATTAATAATAAAATTAGTAAATAATAAATAATTCAAACAAATCAAGATATTGTATAAACTTGTGAATACATAAAATATTTTACATTTGTAATTATTGATTTATTTTTCCTTACTTTCAATTTGTCATACATTTTCAGGAAAAATTTGTTGAATAAATACATTGTCATACAGCTGTGAATTATTATAAATACTACATTGCATTGCTTATTTTATAATTATAATGTCATGATTTCAATATACATTCTTGCACCTTATGAAAGATAATTATGTCCTGTAAAAACAAGTTCTAATTACTTATTGGTGTTATACATTTGATGTTTAATTTTACATTGTCAGCCACTTTGTAATATGAAAAATATTTTTGAAGTAATATTGGTTTTATATAGAAAGTTATGTTGAAATTTGTAGTATGTATTTGTCTTGATGTGAGAGAGAGCGATATTTTTGGATTACCTTTCAATTTTTTTTTCTTTCCAGTCGAAGGGGAGATATATGTGTGAGTGTTCACACATATGTTCTTTAAAAGTTTATTTATTTATTCAAATTTAATATACAACAAAAGGAGGGATTAATATAGACAATATAAAAAAAATCTTTTTAAATTTATGTAATTCAATTAATTAATTATATAGAATTTCCCGTTTTATTTACAAATCAAAATCTTTCATGTAATAGCGTTTCTTTGTTCTTTTATTGTTACAAACACATAGCTCTCGGAATAATATAAGGCAATTTTTATATCGGGGTTTGTGAAAAATAATTGTGTTTATACTCATTCCCCGAAAGAAGTAAATCAATTTAGCTATAATTATTTATTTTGAGACGCTAATTTAAAAGTCATTATCTGAGTATTTATAGCATAAGTAGCTATTAATAAAATAAAAAACAGTTATTTCATTTCATATATATTACCCTCATGTTTAGATTAAAAGCTATTATTATTTCAAGCAGGTCATTATAGTTCTAAAAATAGATTTATAATGGATTTTCTCCGACTAAGTGGCGTCTATCAAAAGCGGTCGTTTTTCGTACGTTAAAGATGACTCATACCTGGCGATGCTTTTTATGCCAAATCGATGTAACGACATTTTTATATTCAAAATATAGTATTAATATATTTGTAAAGACAAAGAAATAGCTTCGCATTCTTTTGGCTGTTTTTCTAAAATTTGGCTCTTTTTCTTCAGACTTTTTCTTCATCGTTTAGTAAAGACTGAATTACTTTCGCTCTCTCCCCCATCTTATGCGACAATCTCAACGTTTAACCCTGGAATTATGTACTTCATTATAAAACGTTTTACAACGCTCTGTACCAACTTGTTTGAAATATTAATCCTTGAATTTTTTGGAAGATTTATTCAATAAAAGCATCTTGATGACAGCAAATGGACTTCTTTTTAATGTTAATGTATTGCTAATCTACCTTTCACTGCAGATATGGCCGCTAAACAAAGATCACCGCTGCGTCAAGGAACTATATAACATAAATTGGTGCCAAAGCACCAGGAGTTGAGATTGGTCGACATGGGGGAGAGGGGCTGTATTTATTCTTATGTATTTAGTCTTATATATAATTTGTTAAATATTTTTCGCAAGTTACTGCTTAAACTTTATCACGGAAAAGCTTCAAAGTCACGCTTTTGGTTTTGGAAAAACTTTCAGAGATTCTAGAAAGGTGCTTAGATTTAGGTGAAACTGAAGTAGTTGCTTTGGTGACATTAGTTTGTTACGACTTACAGAAACAATGGATTAATTTTCTGGATAAAAGACTTTTGTCGACTCTTATCTTCCAGTTCAAGCGACAGTACTTTTGAGGATTTAATGTCCTCTCGATTTACTAGCAGCTGTTTCTGTCACAAACTACTCATCATCATCCCGGGATGTTTTCTATTCAAACCAACCCGTTTTCTACATTTTTTTTTTGCCACCTGTGTTTTCTCCTGCAAAAACTTAAGAAAAATAATTTCCGCATCATATTTTATACCTCTTCAATCAAGATTCGTGAGCGAAAATTCTACGGTAATATTAAAACAGGATTACTGCGGCTTTTGTCGTTTTCTAGTGGTTGTGCATTTCCATCCCATGGCAAGGGCTGCGGTATTTGCATTCCTGTATCGATTCTCCCTGTGTGTGCTGTTTTATAGACAAGTATACAAACCATACTTTAGTTAACTCTGCGTTAAAAAAATTTTTATTAAAAATCGTCATTTGCGTACAATCACAAGAGAAAGGTGCAATGTTTGCATTACTATCTACGCATTCATACAAGAAAAAAAACCTTAAACATATGGAAGTATTTATTTTTTCCTTCGTTCGAAAAGACAACTACGTACTTCTTTCTGTATTTGAAACTTTTCTTCAACACTTCGCTAGTTAGTGTTATTTTAGGTAAACGAATTATTTTGTCGTGGAGGAGCAAGTTGCTGTAATGAATATAAGTTTTGTTTCGCCAAATGTAAGGATTCCAGTGCTTAAAAAAAAGAAATAAAAATTTTGTTTTTCAGGATATTCGTAAGTACTTTTTCCTTAGTCTTGAAGAAAATGAATGCTGAAAATTAATTTTGAAAGTAAAGAGTTAAACTTTGTATATTCTATAACACTTAAATAATTCTTGAGTGGAGCAGTCAAATTTAGTAATTATTAATTAAAAAAATACATATATTAATAATTTCAAACTTATATTTTTCTCGTTTTATTAATATTATAATTTTTTACTTGTATACTAGTACTCTTGCTTATACGTTCTACCTTTTTTTTTCTTGTATTTAATGTGTATATTAAAATGTTGGGTAATCCATACAGGTATATATATTATTAATTTTATAGGAAATCATTTTTTTTGATTCATAATAATTTCTTTTAAAGTTTGAAGTTTTTGAGTTAGATAATTTAAATGCACATGAATATATATACATTTCCTCAACTTTATATATTATAAAAGTTAAATAAATTTACTTTTAGGAAGAAAAATATAGAATATCTAGACTTAATAAGTAATAAATATTATAATATCTCATCTTTTTCACTTCTCAAAAGAGTGATGTTTAATTGCACATCTAAGATCAAGGCTGTTTATATCGAATAACAAGATAAGCGAGTTAAATCTGTTCTCAGTATTTCAGGCTGAATTCTGCATAAATTATATTGGCCTTTGTATTTGTTTTTTAAGTATTGTCTATTTATACATTGTTTTATATTTTTAAAACTTATTTCTAATTTTTTTTTCTTCATTCTTGTTTTACACTCAAACAAATTTATTTCACACATAGTTTACATTGTTGTCACAAATAGGCTAGCCTTTCGTTAAAATGCTCTCATATCTTCTTGCTAAACATTTCAAAATACTTCAATTGTACATTATGATTTTAGGCATCTTTTCTTTACATGTATACATTTTATAACTTTCTCCAAAAAAAAAAAAAAAAAAAAAAAAAATAAAATAAGAATTTTTTTTTCTCTGCAATCGTTCGAGACTAGGTGTTTATAAGCGGCAGGTGAGCATTTCCCACTATTTACACACTTACAAACACATTTTTTTTTTACAAATACTTTGCATTTACACATTTCACATTTTCATAAAATTGATCTTTCAATTCTTGTGGGGAATATTTGTAATTAATCATCAATAAATTGATTTGTTTGGCTCATCCTGAAACTGTAAAAATATTTGTTTTCGGTCGTTTGCATGAAATTTTTCTCTTACTTTAACACGTTTTTACATACTCTAATTCTAGGTTTTGATAAATGGTTTCTAGTTAAAAAGTTTTTTTTTTAGTTTTAACGATAATTTAATGTGTACACATTATAATTTTTATTTGCTACATCTCAAAAGTTTTATACGCTTCCCATTTTAAGATTTAAATTTTATTTAATCCTTGAATTTTTTGGAAGATTTATTGAATAAAAGCATCTTGATGACAGCAAATGGACTTCTTCTTAATGTATTGCTAATCTACCTTTCATTGCAGATATGGCCGCTAAATAACGATCACCGCTGCGTCAAGGAACTATATAACAGCATAGCTCGTAATCTATATTTCTGGTTTAGGAATTTTGAAAATGACTACTTATTCGTTTTAAATGAGAGCAGTATATGATTTTTCTTAAAACGGATGCTAACAACAAAGTTTTAAATTTATAAGTTAATTCAAAATCCAAAATCGAAATTTTTGTATGATTTTCGTTTTAGTGGAATTAAACAAAATTATTATCAACATAAATATATTTAAATGATTAAATGAAAATATTTTTCTTAGCGACAATTAATTTACTGTAATTGCAGTTTAAGGAAATATACTTCATTTTATCTTGCTTAAACTTTTGTCATATGGATAATTTCCTGTTTGTTTTGTAAGTATTTTAAAGTGAATTTTGTTACCATAAATTTTTTACGCATTTTTAATAAATTTAACGCAATCCCTACATCAATTTCAATATATAGGGTAGGTGCTTCAGTGATCGGCATGCTCCAGTAGTTGACAGATATACCGAAATAATTAATAAATAAGAAAAATAAAAAATCATATATTTTACATATAAGATTTTTAACATTTTATGTCAAACACTGGAGCATAGGGTGCTAATAACTGGTAAAATAAATGACTAGCAGTTTCAAACACTGGAACATAGGGGGCTAGTTACTGATAAAATGAAAAACTGGCAGTGTCAATTACTGTAACATTGAGTGGGTGTGAAATAAAAATTCATAAAAAAAAATAATTGTTATTAAATGTATATATTTTACCATATATGAAGTTCTGAATGTCTTTCATACCATGTATACTAACTTAAGATTTCTAAAAATATTTTCTCATGACAAGAACATTAAAAACATCAGAGATTGCTCTAAAAGTGTCAATCACAGGTGCACTTACCCTATATATATATATATATATATATATATATATATATATTAAAAAATATTTTTAATGATTACAATTAAATTTGCTATAAAAATCGTAGAGATATTTATAACCAAGTTTTAATATTAGAATTGAATCCAAAATGAAAATTTTTATATGATTTCTATTACGTTTAAATGAAACGAATGTCCTTTACATAAACACATTTTAATAATTGGGAGAAAATACATTTCTAAGAAAGAATTAATTTACAATAGATCCAATCTAATGAAATACGGTTGTTTTATCTTCCATTTCGAAAAGTCATTTCGCTCAAAGGCACCAATAAAGTTATTAAAATTTTATCTTCTTTACCTTGCTGATCTTATTTTTCCATTTTAATAAACCCAATGCGGTATTATTTCATCTTACTTAAGAAAACTTTTTAATTTGTTTATTTCATTTTAATGTAATATTGCCAGAAAAATCAGAACTATTGGAGGTATTAAGAATTTACAAAATTTATAATGTAAATGTGGATAATCAAATCAATTTATTTATAAAAGAATAAAAAAAATATTATGCTACAATTTCTGTTTATTTTAAATTTTAATACTCAAGATATGATGCAGGAATAAGCCTTTAGGAAATTTATTTTAAAGCTGTATCTGAAATATATACCAAAAATATTTTTTTAAACTATTATTACTTTTAAACTATTATTATTACTCAAATATAATAAAGAAAGTTCTAGTTTTGGGTGAATTTTTTTAAATTGAGATTTTATCAAAATTGAACGTTTTGACGTGCCCTGAAAGTCTAAATAAAGTTTTTACCAGTTGGTCTGTGAGTCTCTTTGAGTGTATGCACACGTGTTTGGCCATGAGTCTTTTACCATCAAATTCTGAAAACAAATATAATAAATCCAGATTCAATGTTCTAAATTTATATCATATGTTGTAAACTTTTTTCCCTCTTTTTCTCTCTCTTATTTTTTAAAATAAATGTAGGTACTGTATTTAAACGACGGATTGAAGGGGAAACTGTAGCCCCTCATACAGAATTACACATGAAATAAATCTGTTCCAAACCTATTTTACATTATTTTTTTAACTAGATTGAGGTTTGTTAACTTACGTAATGATATCACGACTTAATCTGCAATCTATCTTTATTATATTGAAATGCAGGGTAAGAGAAAGTCGCGTGAGTGACACGCCAGATTATTTTATTATTTTTTGATAAGTAAAAATATTATCACCACTTACTGTAGACCACCTTGATATATGTACATTATGAAATAATCTATTACACAGTTTAAAAGTTTAAAAATGCGTAAAGACAAGAAGCGTGAGTTAAAAATGGGACTTGAGTTATAAATTAACTTCTTTATATGTACATATATATATTTGTGTGTGTGTGAAAAATAAATACCTAGTAATTTTAAAAAAAAATCAAAATCACTGGAAAAGTGAATATTTGTAATAAAAAATACTGCCTAGCAACTAATATCGTTATTTAAAACTCGTATTTTTACTTTCTCTTACCCATAAGGTAAAGAAAGCATTGTTTTTGGGTCAAATTTTTGAACACGAGATTTTATTATACTTACACGTTTTGAGGTCCCCTGAATACGAAAATCATGTTTTTAGCAAATGGTCTGTGTGTGTGTCTGTCTGTTATCAGTATATCTCAAGAACAAATAGTACCAGACATTCAAAACTTGGTATTCTAAATGTGTATCATATATAGGTGCTACAGTAAGCTTTTCGTTAAGATCAAGCAAATGGTTCGTGTACAGAGACAATCAAGAGAATTCTAATACATTACGTCTATGGGGGAAATTGCAGGTAAGTAGAGTTTAACGTCTATAGACTGCACTAAACCAAATGAAACGAATATATATATTTTGTAATAGAGATAGTCAACTGCGAAAAAAAATTTGTGTATGTAGGAGCCTCGCTTCCTCCCCTGGGGGGGGGGAAGCCCTTCCTCGAGGGGAGTAAATTTTCTTGATGGGTATCTTTCAAAAGAGCTGCTCGCCAATACCTTTAAAACGAATGGTTGAACCATCGATCTGCAATAATTTAAAACAAAGTTATCGATTTTTTTCCCTTTTAACGAAAAAAAAAAAAAAAAAAAAAAAACTTAGTAAAAAAAATCATTTTTTTTTTTTTTTTTTTTTTTTAATATATTGAGAATAAAATGGACTTTTTTTCGGTATTTAGTGTTATACTACTTCTCTAATATGGAAATCGTCTGCATTATCATAAAAGATAATTTTTTTAAATAATAATTAAAAAATATTATTTTTTAAAAACAGAATTATTTTTTAATAACCGAATTAAATTTTATATAAATCTAGGTGCATTAATGAAACGATGGTTGAGGTTGGCGGTAACCCCCCCCCCCCTCACACAGAATTAATTATCATATAAAACTCTTCCGAAGCCTTTTTGAATTGTTTAACATAGGTTTACATAACATCGTTATCTTAATCTCCTCTTAATCTCCAACCTGTATTTATAGTATTGAATTTCAGGGTAAGAGAAAGTCGTGTGAGTGACACACCAGATTATTACTGTATTTAGACAAGATAAAAATACTTCGTGAATTTCATTCTTTTTTTTACTTAATCTTACCCTTACGGTAGAGAAAGTATTGTTTTAGGATCAAATTTTCGAAAGTGAATTTTTGTTATATTTACATGTTCTGAGGTCCCCTGAATACGAAAACCATGTTTTTAGCGAATGGTCTGTGTGTCTGTCTGTCATCTGCATATCTCAAGAACAAGTAGTAACAGAAATTCCAAACTCGGTATTTTAAATGTGTATCTTATAGGGATGCTACACTAAGCTTTTCGTTGAGATGAAGCAAATGGTTCGTGTACAGGGACACTCAAAAGTTTTCAAATACATCACGTCTACGGGAGAAATCGCAGGTAAGTAGAGTTTAACATCTATAGACTGCACTAAACCAAATTAAACGAATATATATTTTTTGTAATAGAGATAGTCAACTGGGGAAAAAAAATTGTGTATGTATGAGTCTCGCCTCCTTCCCTGGGGGGGGGGAGTCCCTCATCGAGGGGAGTAAGTTTTCATGATGGGTATCTTTCAAAATAGCTCGCCAATAGCTTTAAAACGTATGGCTGAACCATTGATCTGCGATAATTTAAAATAAAATTATCAATTTTTTTCATTAAAAAAAAAAAAAAAAAAAATGTAATATTGAGAATAAATTCAACCATTTTTTAGTACGTTGGATACACAAAAAAAACCTGCACTTTTTGATTGGAATATGCCACTTTCTGTGGCCATAGTAGATGCCAAAAGATAATTTTCTGGATAGGGAGCCACTTGAAAATCCGTGTAGAACACCCCGATGGCGGCTGCCGTCAACTGCCATATAGGGGCGCTAATTGTTTTGTATCTGAACTCCTAATGATCCGATTTCAATTTTCTTTTTTTAATACCTTGTGAATAAAATACTTTTTAAATTCTATACATTTATCTATGCATATTATATGGTGTGACACTCACACTACTTGTAGTACGTTGGGTACACGACAAAAAAATTCAAAAGCTACACTTTTTGATTGGAATATGCCACTTTCTGTTGTAATAGTAGATGCCAAAAGATAACTTTCTAGATAGAGAGCCACTTGAAAATCCGTGCAGAACACCCCGATGGTGGCCATAGTTGGACACCATCATCCGCCGTATAGGCGCACCAATTTTTCTTTGTATTTCAACTTTTAATGATCGGATTTTGATTTTTGATTTTTGATTTTTTTTTTTTTTTTTTTAGTTTGCATGTAGAGGGCACATTTTGTCTTATTACTTTTACCTCTACATGCTTAAAATTCCACGCAATTTTTTAAAAATCAATTTTTTAGGAGATATTTTTATAATTTACTGATTTCTCACGCACTCTTGAAATTTTTTTATTCCATTATAACGTTATTCTCATTTTAAACACTGAACTTTCTTTGTTTCAGATTGAAATCTTTTGAATTTTTTTGAAAATGGCTTCAGTACATTTGCGGCTGGCAGATTTTAAATCCGAATTTCCTCTCCTGCGGCATAGATTGGACCAAATGTTGTTTATGTCAAAAACATAGGGATGTAGAACTGATTTGCCCTGCCACACATACTTCTAAATCACTTGTTGGTGCTGGCTACAGGACGCTTGCAGAAAATTTAATGGAATTTCAGAATATCGGTTCAGTGCCCCTTGGTTTGAATTTAAACAATTTAAATGAAGGAGAAGGAATAAAAGAAACATCTAGAAAAAATAAAGCAAAGTGGCACAAAATGTGTGCCCTTAACTTTAACAAAACAAAACTTGACAGGGGAAAGAAACGCAACCATTCTTCGTCCGTGCCCAGTATTTCATCTCAGGGTAGTCCACAGTCTTTAATAGAACCAAATGAAAAAAAGACAAGGCCTGGTCTCCGTACAACATTATCTATTAAGATGAAAGATGAAATTTGTTTCATATGCAATGGAAAGGGCACTGCTCGGAGGCCTTTGTATAAAGTTGCTTCTTTACAAGACGATAAACTTAAGAAATGTGCCGAAATTACGAATAATGTTGAAATTAAAGCATTCCTCGAGGGTGGAGATTTAGTTGCTAAAGAAGCAAAGTATCACTCAAAATGCTACACAAACTTAACAAATTCTCTACGCCCATCAAGTGAAGTAAAAAAAGAAGAGGTCTGTCCTATCTGTAGAAGTATGGCTTTTGCTTCCGTTGCAGGATTCATAAGAGAGAAAATCTAGGCATTTGAAGCTGGAAACACTGAAATTCTTGACGAATTTGAGTCTACTAGCATTATTAACAGTACTGACGGGCTGGTTCACCATGAACAGTACGCTGCTTATCAGAGCAAGTTTCAGGACCAAATAGATGATTTAAAAAGAAGCTTTCATGAGTTTGGAAACTCATTTGAGGAAAACTCGTGTGATCTTGTGGTTTGGGATACAAAGTATATAATGGACCAAGAGCATGTAAAAGCTTTGGTTAATTCTGAAGAAAAAGCCTTACAACTGTACAACAACTATGTGGAAACCCGTTTGAGTAATGAAGCAAAAGTAAGTGTATTTTCTCCTCTGAAACAAACAAGGACTAAATTCTTTGGCTTTGCTCGTAAAAAGGTTTCCTCTTTCACAATATCAAACTTGAGAAATGATGTTGAACTTTTCTCTAGGGCTTTTATTGTAAGTCAAAATAGACACTTGGATTTGGACAAGTTTTTTGAGTATGAAAATACCAGTGCTCCGCCTTCGCTTTCCTCAAATGGTGTAATGCGGTCATGTCAGAAATCTCAGCTACTTAAAATCCAGGAAGAAGCCATTAATCCACCATATTTCAAAGGATTCTGCGATACAATCATTTACGATGGTAAAACACAAGCATATGCTGTTCCACCCAAAATATCACGAACCTTTGGAGAATACTGTGATACAGAATTCAAAAACCGAATTTTGAATGACGTTGAAAGGTTCCATGCAAACAGGATACACATTTCTTGGGATACTTACACAAAAACATGCCTTAAGAAACGTGTGAGAGATAAGAGAGGGGTTGGTTTACGTCACCAAGTAGCAAAAAGAAATATGCTACCAAAAAATTGGAACAATTTCCTCTGTTGCGATCAAAATAAGACAGAGTTCTTCAAGTTACTTGGGGATCACGCATTTTTGAAATTTGATTGGGTTCACATCATTACTGAGATTGATGGCGCTATACGTTCATCTCGGCCGAATGAAACTTCAGTTGATGGAGTACAAATTAGGCAGCAGGAAGAAGCAGACGGCAGGATTTTTCTCCACGCTAAAGACAGTGTTGAACATGGTGCAAAAAAAAAAAATTATTTACACAGTAGATACTGATGTAGTTGTATTGGCAATCTCTTTTTTTAATATTCTCAAACAGCTGGGCTTGAAGAAATGTGGATTCTTTTTGGTGTTGGGAAGGGTCAGAGGTACATGAGCATTAATGCTATGTTTGAAAGTATTGGTGAACAAAAAGCTGTTGCATTAAGAGGATTCCATGCATTTACTGGATCAGATGTGACGTCATCATTTGCGATGAAAGGAAAACAGACAGCCTGGAAAGTATGGAAATCATTTCCTGAAGCTACTGAAGCCTTAAAAACTATTTCTCTACCAGAGCAGTGTATTTCGGACAAGACTTTTCAAGTTCTAGAAAAGTTTACTGTTTTGCTTTATTACAAAGACGCAGAAAATTTCTCAGTTAATCATATTAGAAGATTTCTCTTTACCTCAAAAAGTCGCAGTCTACAAAGTTTGCCCCCAACAAAAGAAGCATTAAAGAAGCATTGTCTTCGTTCAGCATACCAGGCAGGACAAGTTTGGGGTCGTGCATGCTCAGTGATGGACAACATTCTAGGACCAGAAGGATGGGGCTGGACCATGACTGATGAGGAATGGACGCCTGTCTGGTCCTCCTTTCCTTCTATTATGGAAGCCTGCAGAGAATTGGTTAAATGTAGTTGCTCCACATGCCGCACACGATGCTCTTGTGTAAAGGCAAAGATTTCATGTAAACTATTTTGCACGAATTGCACTGGAGGTCAACAATGCAGCAACAAATACAATAAAAGGTATGCGTTAAATTGATTATTTTTAAGTTTGTTCCACAATTTCAAATTATAATAATTACTTGCTGAATGAATACCTTCATAAAATTATAACATATAATACATATTTTATTCCAGGAAAGAATTCGAAGATGAAGACTGTGATAGCATGATCTAAAGTCATAAGAGCAGGAGAAAAGGAATTAATTTAGATGGATAATTTCTTAATATTTATATTCTATTGATATTGTTTTTCTTTCTTTAAAATATTTTCCTAACGTAATAAATGTTTCCATAATAAGTAAAATTTCCTGTTGTTTATGAAAATGAATCTTTCTTGACATATCGTCGCTCTCATGACAAAGAGTCATAACTCAAAAAATAGCGATTTTGAGTAAAACAGTTAAAGTGAAATTTTAAGTAACTGAAAAAAAAAAAAAAAAAAAAATCACGATTTTGATTAAAGCCTTAAAAAAAAAAACCTAAGATGGCATCTATGGCATACAAAGATGCATAAATCAAACCTTATTGGCTGCCTAGTTATTATAAGGAATTTATGGATTGTATCTGAAAAATTAGTAATTTTGAGTTACGTTTGTTTGTAAAAAGAAGAAAAATACGCAGAACTCCACACACATAAACCCTTTGTTGGGAAGAAAGTAATATTGAGCTCAATTAAAAACTTATTTGTTAATAAAAATCATGAAAAAAATGAAATTTCAGGTTTTTCCAAAATGCGCATAGTCTTTAATGTACATAAATAAATGTATAGGAATAAAAAAGTATTCTATTCGTTAGATACATTTAATATATATATATATATATATATATATATATATATATATATATATATATATATATATATATATATATATATATATATATTGTGAAGTATATGTAAAGAAAATCGAAATCGGACCATTAGGATTCATAAACAGAAACAATTAGTGCGCCTATATGGAGTTGACGGCGGCCATTTTTAATGGCCGCTGTCGGGGTGTTCTGCACGGATTTTTAAGTGGCTCCCTATCTGAAAATTTATATTTTGGCATCAACTATGACTCCAGAAGGTGGCATTTTCCAATCAAAAAATGCAGCTTTTTGGCTTCTTTCGTCGTGTACCCAACGTATTATAAGTAGTGTGAGTGTCACACCATATAATATACATAGATAAATGTATAGAAGTTAAAAAGTCTCTTATTCACAAGGTATTAAAAGAAAGAAAATTGAAATCGGATGATTAGGAGTTCAGATACAAAACAATTAGCGCCCCTATATGGCAGCTGACGGCGGCCATATTTAATGGCCGCCATGAGGGTATTCTACACGGATTTTCAAGTGGCTCCCTATCTGGAAATTTATATTTTGGCATGAACTTTGACCACAGAAGGTGGCATATTCCAATCAAAAAGTGCAGCTTTTTGGCTTTTTTTGTCGTGTACCCAACGTACTATTTTGGATATTTACTGTTATACTACTTCTCTAATATGGAAATCGTCTGCATTATCATTGAAGATAAGTTTTTTAAATAATAACTTTAATAATTTTTTTTTTACTGTTATTTATATAGGTATAAATTATATAAATAATAGGAATTTGTATAGGAAATTATAGAAGAAAGTCGTGTGGTGGCCACAACTATGTTATGGCCACAACTATAACGCACTAGTTATTTGTTGTTAGTGGACATGCTTTACTAATAATATTTTACCATTTTCAGGAAAGCTGTTCGGGAATTGAAATAAATTCCTCATAGAGATATGGTAAATAATGTATGTTTCAAGCTAAATATTCATCGCTTGTTTTTTTTGTATATTATTAACACGTTTTGAGGCTTCCTGATTACCATAGTCAAGTTTTTTAACGTTTGAATTTTGTCTGTGTCTTAAAAACGAATAATTTTTGAAGATCCAAATGTTGTATTTTGAAATTAATATAAGTTTGTTGCTGGAAAAGTTTGATCAAGATTGATAAGTTTCAATGAATGTTGCGTGTGAAAATTGTCTGTATAATTTTAAGTAAAACTTTTAATTTTAATAACAGAATTCTATATAAATGGTGCATTAATGAAACGGGTGGTTGAGGGGGGCGGTAGCCCATCTTACACGGAACTAATTATCATATAAAACTCTTCCGAAGCCTAATTTGAATCATTTAACATACGTTTACATAACAGTACTCGTTATCTTACCTTTTAATCTCCAACCTGTATTTATAGTATTAAATTTCAGCTTAAGAGAAAGTCGTGTGAGTGACACACCAGATTATTATTATTATTATTATTATTTTAATTCTTATTATTAACAGTTAGCGATGACTATCTACGCCATATTTTCTAGATTAAATAACAATAAATAAAATATAAACGATCCGGTATGTATGTATTCATAGAATAGTAAAAAATACAATAAAATAAAATAAATCTACCAGAAAAGTAATTTTTCAAATTAAATAACATCAAGATTTAATAAGGAAGAAAGAAAAAGCACATCTTCATCAATTTTTCCCCAATCCCATTTATAACAGATTTAAACTATTTATTACAGCAAAATTAGTTTTTCAATGATTTTATCTGTTTAGATGTAATACATTTGTCAAACGAGACAATAATTCAATATTATTCCATTGATAAAGAATTTGAGAGAGAAGAATTAATCGAAAAGAGATAACATTGATTGCAAATGTAGAGAGCGTGGTATTACTGAAATTAAAATGTGAAGAACAGAATTACAATTGTTTCATCATTTCAATTTAATCTCTAAAATGAATGCTCCGATCACAAATTTAGGAACCACTCATGAATATTAATTGCGTTTTCAGATAATATCTTGCATAAAAAGGATTATTTTCAATTTAAGAACATGAAATTCCTTTTTCTTATTTCTTGTTTAATTTTATTGAGATTAGATAATGGAAAATATTTATTGTAGAAATAATGTTTTATTATTTATTTATTTATTTTCCTTTTTTTTATACAATTGTCAAAACTTTATAAATGGGTATAGGATAAAATGACAGCATCATCATTGAGGTATATAGAAAATTGAAGTAAATAATATTTTTTGTGCAATTTTCGAAGTATTATTAAACAAGTAAAGGTGTGAAGTTGTTTACTATATTAATATAAATAATATAAGATATGAAAAAATAATAATAAAAGATGAAATTCGGATATACATTCTACATTGTATACGAAACATTCTTTCATGCACATAAAATATAAGTTCAATTTATTTTATTTTGTTTCATCCAAAAATATTAAATTGTATTTACCAGAAAATTCACACACAGACTTAATGAATTTGAATTCTTTTCTTAGTCACTGTACACGAATTACTTAATATTTCATCCGAGTCCCAATATCTATTTTTGAGGTATGGTGATAACAAACACACAGACACATTCAGGCAACCGCTAAAAACCTAATTTTTTGTTTCCGGACATTTAAGCAAATGTAGCAAAAACTCAATTTCGAAAATCTGAATCAAAAATAAAACTTTTCTTACAATATATGGGTAAAATAAACTAAATAATGATCATAATAATGATAATATGGTGTGTCACTCACACGACTTTCTTTTTTACCCTGCATTTCAATATTATAATGACAGCTTGCACATTAAATCTTAAGATCAATAGCGTAAGAATGTAAAGTTTAATGTACTTTTCAAATAATCTAAAATAGGTTTAGAATCAATTTTATTTGACGACGAAGAGAAAGTAAATAATAATAATAATAAAAATAATAATAAAACAGAATAAAATAAAATAAAATAAATGTATTTCAAGGATAATTTTAAAAGTTTTAAAATCATAATATTACAAATATACTTCTTCATTAATCTTGATAAAATAAATTTAAAGGGTTTTCTAATAAATTTTGGTATTAAATTATATTATCTAAAAATAACGATACAAAGACTCCATTGACACATTTTTAACAATTATGATTCAGGGAGTCTCAAAACGTGTATATATAACAAAAATTCAATTTCGAAAATTTGACCCCAAAACAATACTTTATCTACCATATATGTTGGTAAGAGAAAGGAGTCATTCCATCTCAATTCAGGCAGGCAGTAACAAAATGTGTCATATGACCATCACAGATTATTTTTTAAAAAATAGGGTATTAAGAACTAAGTGAAATACGAAATATCCCACAAAAAGTTTCCTCAAAAATTTTTTTTTTCTGTTTATAGTGCAGTGAAACGTAGCCTAAAATTGAGCTTTTTCGGAAAATTTAAAAAAATCTTCATTTTCAAATGAGCGCTGTTTAAAAAATATTTAACTTTTTCAATCAATTTTTTTTTTACAAGTAGCTCTTAAGCTAAATTTAAATTTAGTTTAATTTTGAAAATTTTATTTGCCTTATGAATTAAGAAAAAAAATTCGTTTTGCTATAAAAAAAAATTGATCTTTACCGATTTTTGGAATTTTTTTCCTAATAAAAATTTTATTTGAAGCTAAAATAAAAGTTGGGAATCTGAAGACCTGTTATGCTAACTTCACATCAAATTTTACTTTAATCATAGCATACATGCAATCTTTAAAATTAATTTTTTAATTTTGCAATTTTTAAAAATATGACCATATTTGAAGTGCAATTACTCAAAAACACTATTTTTTAAAAATCTGAAAGTTTGCTAATTTGAAGCCCTATCTGTGCTTAATAAATAAATTATAACCAAATATTCTATTTTTGCCCAGAAGATTTTATGTGATTTTTTGAAAATAGCATGAATTGCACTTTTTTTCGCAAGACTAGAAATTCAAAATTTTCACTAATTATACTCATTACATGCGGAAATTATTTTTTACTTTAATAAAATTTAGAATAATATCACAGAATTATGAACGTTGAGAAATATTTAACCTAAAATAATAATAATAATAATAATAATAAATAACAAAAACATTTAAAGAATTTATATAACGATTTTTTTTTTCCAGCTCTTCTTTATATACTTATTCTAAAAAATTTTAAAGGATTAATTTACTGAAAATCTAAATTATTAATCCTAACTAACCATAATTAAAGTGAATTTCAATAGTAATAAATAAGTTTGGATTTTTTTCACTAAAAGGTCGTTTTATTTGTGTAAAATTTCCACTGCTATTTTCTAATATATAGTGCAGAATTTAGGATATTTTTCTTTTTATATGTTTATATAAATCTGTTGTTCAAAGTAGTACTTTTAACAAACTGGGATTTGATTGTGCCTGCACAAATAGATTCTTGTGGTTTATGAAGGAAGGGGAAGAGACAGCTGCTCATTTTTCTTTACAAACAGATGTGTCTGTTTCAGCATCAATTAAACAATATTCGAACACTACATTTTATTCATTTCTTTGTAAAATGAAGTTCTGCTTTTATATATTAGGCAGCTAGATATGAATATTTACTATTAAATTAATAAGTGATTTTTTTTTAATTTACAGAGTTAAAATTAAAAAAAAAAAAAATTGCTTTAAGTGAATTTTACTATGTATAATTATGTCTGACATTTATAGTTCTCAAGGAATTCTGTGCATTGACTATGTTAAGAGACATAAAAAAGTTGTGTATGGAACAAAGTCTGCTAAGTTTCGCACTATTGGTGATTCGACTGATGAAATTAAAAAAGTTGTTGGCCCTTCTATTTCTGTTAATCGAGATGACACATTATGTTCTAACTGTTTTGTGTTTTATAAAAACTTGAACACATATATAAAGAAGAAATATTAGTTTCTGAGGAACCATTTATTCCAGAAAATGATATTGTGGATGCTTTAAATATTAGTATTAAAACCCTTGATGCAGAAATGTCTTCATTGAAATACCCTTCAGAAATTAGATCAGACAGAAGAGAAAGTTATGTGAAGAAAAAAAAGATAAAACTGGAGAGCACATTAATAACTTCAGCTGTTGACAAATTAGAAGCTGCAATATTTCACCGCAGTCAGTATCTTTTCAAGATACTAGCTGCTCCGATTGCGATGAATGGTTTTGTAATATCAAAAAAAGCCTTATATATTTGTGATTACAACGAAAAAATATGATTACTTACATTGTTGCCAGATAATTTTAGTAAGGGAATAGTACAAGAGAAACTACCTGGTATAACAAAATATATGATTGATAAGTCTCGAAAGATCAAAAGAGAAAAAGGAAATTATGCACAAAGTGATCCTTATGTTGGACATCCTTTATCAGCAGAAACACTGGATGTAGCCCTTTACTATTACTTAGAAGATAGTAAACATTGCCGTAAAAATAGCCCAAACAAAAGTGATGTTATTAATATTAAAAATGACTATAGTGAGAAAATTAAAAGAGTAAAACATTTTATGACAAGATTTATTAAAGAAACATATAATTTAATGAAAAAAGAAAATCCATCAATGAAAATAGGCATCTCAAAAATTTATTCATTGCGTCCATAATTTGTGAAAGTTCAGCCAATACAAGCAGTATGTTGTTGTATTTACTGCGGTAATTTGAAATTAATTTGCATAGCTCTAAAGAATCTTACAGGCATCTTAACTGATGAAGAAAATCTTCTAATGAAATGCTTATACCATATAAGCAATGAAAAATGTAGGCTAGAAGAGTGTCCGGAGTACCCCGGTGCTGAAATTCTTACAGCAGAAACATTTGACTTGGATGAAGAAGATGATGTACTATATGCTATATGGGAAGGTAGAGACTTAAAGAAATCTGTAACTTTAAGAAAATTTTTAGAAGACATAAGGTACTGGGTTAAAAAGGGTATTTCGCATAAACATATTAAAAACGTTCAAGGAGAATAAATTGCAGAGGCAAAGTTAATGACAAAAGCAGATTCTATACTAACAATGCATTTCGATTTCGCTGAAAACTGGTCCATAATTTTGCCTGATGAAATTCAGAGTTATCACTGGCAAAATACACAAATATCTCTATTTACATGCATTGCATACGTTCAGGATGAGGCAAGAAGTTTCATTGCCATTTCTGACGGCACAACCCATGATACAGCTCATGCTCTCTGTGCTATAAATGCAGTGAAAAATGAAATATTTCAGTTGTACGACTTGAAAAATATAAAATCTTTGGTATATATATCAGATGGTGCAGCACCACATTTTAAAAACAAGTACCAGTTTCATGAATTTTTAATAAATCATGAAGTTGAAGAAAGAAAGTGGATTTTTTCAGCTACTGGTCATGGAAAAAGTGAATGTGATGCTATTGGTGGCTTGTGCAAATACCACACAACAAAATATAATCTCCAAAAGGAATCACTAAAAGCCAT